>BSBK01001425.1:0-600000 GCA_027943335.1 Chamaecyparis obtusa | reverse complement strand
AAAATATACACAAAAAAATTAATGGTGGTTTACATATGAAAGTAAGAACAACCATGAGAAAATCCAAATATTTGAAATCTTATGACCTATTTTATCTAAACTGTCATAATTGAGGATAAAACTATGTTGTGAATCTTGCCAACTATTCATTTCAATCTACTTGTAAATAAGAATGAACTTTTAATTAGTTAAGTAAATATAATTAGTTAAGAATAAAGCAACATAGACTAATTTATGAAATAGATAGGACTAATAACATAGACAAGTGTGCTTGTTATTTTCAAAAGTAAATGTTGAGCAGATAGAGGTACTTAGAAAAAAACTACCTAAAGAATGTATTTTATTAATAAACATTTTTAAATTAGGTATGACTCTATCTTAAAATCATGATCTCCATGTTAGTGAATTACATAGAATATGTGTTAGAGTTTTGAATTATCAAGAGTTGAGTCTTGTTGATGTAATTAAATATTTCTAACTACACTTAATATTACTTAGGATAATGCATTACATAGTAGTTTTCATATGAGACACCTAGGAGTTTGCACCTATATTAGTACATGGTGTAGGATAAATTCCACTTTAGGTCTCGTTCCACTTTATGTGTGAGATCCACCTTTAGTGAATATATCACATAACCATCCTCATCATATGGTACATACTTCATTTCATAATGGAGGATGATCCACTTTTGGTGGACATGTGATTCCACCTTGTATGGGTGATAGCTTATCAACTTCTTATCATTGTCTCTTATTGCCTTTCTTATATAAGTAGGCCTATTATGCACATTTTAATTATGTCCATTATCAATAATATCATTCTTGCATCTTAATACAATTATCTTTAGATTCTCTTGTTGAAGTTATCTTAATATTTCATTTGATCTTGGGGGTGTTGTAGAGTCACCTAAAATGCTAACATGATATAAAAGCTCTCAAGGTGTGAAGACTCCTAAAGAAGGAAAATATTGGCTTGATCTGATTGTGGGTATAGAATTTGGCAATCTGGACATCACCACTAAGCTTGAGAGGTTTTTTCAGTGAAAAATTGGCTAGAAATTTGTGTATATTAGGAAAAAGTCAAAATAAAGCTAAATTGTTTCTTGGCAGATCAAGCCATATGACCTAATCTACCCCTTTGTGGTACGATTTTATTAAAAAAATATTTTGTGCAGATTATTCCCATTTAGTTTTTCCAATTTTTTTCTAGTCGAAAAATATTTTGGGGGAATATTGCTCTGGTTTCATTTGTCAAAATTTTCTCAAGGGGCTTGGCACTGTCAGATCACAGATGCACCACTAAATTTTTTAGCTTGTGGATAAATACCTAATAGTGAAAATTCTATAGCATTAATCCATAATTGAATATCACAAAAAATTCATCATACCAACAAAGTCTATACTCTGGCACCAACTATCTCATGGTTTTATTGAAATCTTCAATGCTTTGTATAAAAATAAAGCTTATTAGCTCCACCTAGTAAATGTAGGATAATTCCACATAAGAGCTTGCATAGGAAATGCGGCTCTACTCATGCTCAAAATACATACCACCTTGAAGGAACTTGGCCCACCCCAAGCTGTGACTGCTAACCACACAGTGAAATAATACCCTCCATCATGATCTTGGTACATGCGCTATGAACTCACAGGGCCATGACCACCTAATCTCACCAGTACACAGGTGGCTCAAGTGATGCACTAAGAATAGATTTGATGCAAGAACAATGAGATCCTCCATGAAAAATGTAGTCCCAAGCTCGTGAGTTGCACAAGGAACATGATAACTCATCTCACCACCCTCCAATCAACTTGAGAACCTTTTCCTACCATAGAGGATAACACAAAGAACATGAAATTTTTTATTGGAAAATCATAGATGTGCCAGATGGCATAATAAAAGACCCTTGACATGTTATCCATTAACACATCATCTATATAATCAGATCCATTTAGCATGCAATTTTTTTCCATGAGATCAGTTCCACTGCGCTAATCTTGACGCCCATCTGTATGTCAAACTGAGGTCATTGGTTGTTTTATTGCAATGATCATAAGAATGTGAAAATTAATCCCATAGGTAGATGATTTTATTAGAGGGTTTACATATTTTTCCTTCACCATTGGAGTTTTTGGTTTTGCAATCCAAATTAAAACCCCCATATCTTTCTCATTTTTGGTCCCTTTTTTAGATTTTTTTTTATTTGGGGAAGAATTTTCTAAATTTTATAGTTGCGGAATCATTTGCTAGTTTAATGAATATATTGATAAAAAATTTAATATTTCCATGACTGTACCTATCTAATCATACATTTTGCAACTTCTGGAGCTTCGTTTGGGCTCATATGGTAACATTTTTAGGTAATTTTTTTGGAAAGTGCATGATTTTTTGTCTACTTTCTAGAATTGGTATTAGTTTTCAGTGATTTAGAGTGGAAATATCACTTTCATAAATATGCCATTTTGGGGCTATACAAGCACTTGCTTAATTCTTGGATTTTAGTTTTCTGATTTGCATTAGTGATTTGAAGGAGTTATCAGTTATTTTCTTATATCATTCTTTGGTTGTATAATGAACTTTTCAAAAGTTAAAATTATCACTCCATATAATTATCATGAATGGAAATAATATATGGTTATTCAATTGTTACAAGTTGGCTTGTATAGAATCACTTTGGGATAGGATCCAAGACTAGCTACAAGTGTTGCAGAAAATAGAAAATGGTTTGATTAAAGGGATAAAGTACTTGGATCTCTAAGATCATCCATCTCTCCCAATTTTATATATCACATTTCATATTGCACACATCCTTGTGATGCTTGGACAACCATGGAGGGATTATTTGGTAAAATTGATAGAATGAGAAAATCTAGATTGGAGAATGAGCTTATAGGTCTAGATTCTAGAGATTTTGACAATATTCAAGACTTTTTATCTAAGTTCAATTCTATTAGATTGGAGCTTTCTACAAAGTTCAATTCTATTAGATTGGAGCTTTCTAATTGTGGAATAACTAAAGAGGATGAACAATTGATCTTATCTATTCTTTCCAAGCTAGGTCCTAAATATTCAATGTTTGTTTCTACATTCTATTATGTGTTCTCTTGGTATTGTATACAAAATGCATTCTCTTGATTAGTTTATAGCTCAACTCACAAGGGATCAAGAAAAGTTGGCACACATGGGTCACTTGAAACCTTCAAAAAATCATGCATTTCTTGCAAATGACTCCACTACAAAGGCTTCCAAAGGAAAAGGAAAGAAGCAATATAAGGATCCCAAGCCTCATGAAAAAGGTAATGATTCTCCTTCACAACATACTTATGAATCCAAGTACTCTTTAAGAGAGAAACCATCTAGAAGAAAGAGGAAAAAGTGTACATATTGTTAAAATCAAGGACATGATGAGCATAAATGTTTCCATAATAAGATTGATGAGGTCACTCACATTCTTTAAAAGAACAATATTAAGTTTCCCTCATCAGTGTCTAATCCTACACATTTGGTAGCATTTCCATCTACATCGTCAACCAAGGATAAAGGTAAAGGTAAAGAACTTATGGCTTGTACACATCTTGAGAAAGGTAACTGACTACTTGATTCAGGCACTTCACATCATATGACATCTTCTATGGATATGTTTTCTTCTAAATTCTCCTAATATATTAATGGGTAAAAACACATACATGAAGGTTTGTGGGAAGGGTTATATTCCTATGGGAGAGGGGACATTTAATGATGTTCTTTGTGTACCATCCTTGAACAATAATATCCTTTCTATCTATCAAATTAGTCATGGGGCATAAGGTAAAATTGTTCAGTTGACTTTGATTATGTCTACATTATGGACATGGAGACTAGAGATGTCATATCTATGGGAGTTATTGATCATGCATCATTCTTGTATTATTTTTTACATTTTGTTGTTGATGATGATGATGCTCATGATGTACCCACCCTTATAATAAGGCTGAATTATGTATGTGAGGAGAACATTGTACACTTGAATCATTGTGTTCTTGAGACAAGTGTTGATCTTCCTACTCCTCCACCTCCTACTTATTTTGGCCTGAGTTCTACTATTCAATAGGATGATCATAGTACTTCAGATCTTGTCGTGTGGGATAACTACTTGGATGGAATTTCAACATCATTTGATGAGTATCATATTTCAGATTTGGGAGACATATTTGAGGGGGTTTTCCTTCTCTTTGATGATAGTTTCATCATAGTTGGAGTTAGAGATAATTCTTAACCTTCTTTGGAGATTGGTATTCTTGATTATTCTCCTTCACTTGGTTTGTTACATTTCATGGTTCATTTTGATGATGTGATGGATTCCTTGAGCTTGGAGATACCTATTTAGTCTTCAGAGATGCATACTTGGAGACTTCCTTGTCCCTTCTTCCATTTTAACATGGATTGAATTCTTCATCATTTGATATACTTATTTACTCCTAAGGGGAGACATGTTTCTTTTAGGGATTACATTATCTTATTTTTATAGGTACACTTCATCAACATTGGAGATTATTCATTTTTTATTTTTTATTTTATTTGGGGGGGATATCATGTCTCCTACTATCCTTCTTATGGGGGGACACTTGATTTTATATAAATGATGTATGTATTCATTTAGGGGTCTTGAGTCCTCCATCCATTCATGCATCTTGTGTGTTTTTTCTCTCTTTTTGGAGAGGATTTTTGTCTCATGAAGTTTTCTCCCTTTATCCACTTTATGAGAGATTTCATTTCATGTATTGTATTGTATATTTCACATGGGTACCTAACATGGCCTACTAGCTAGGACCCATCTTGCATTGCAATTTGAAATGCATTCCCTTAAGTTGCACTTAATGAGGGGTGTTGGTGTAATTAAATATTCCTAATTACACTTGACTTAATATTACTTTGGATAATGCATTACATAGTAGTTTTCATATGAGACTCCTAGGAGTTTGCATCTATATTAGCACATGGTGTAGGAGAAATACCACTTTAGGTGGTGATAGTTGATATCTCATTCCACTTTATGTGTGAGATCCACCTTTAGTGCACATATCACATTATCATCCTCATCATATGACACATATTTAATTGCATAATAGAGGATGGTGGACATATGATTTCTATCACCTAAATAATGCATCCCTGCTAAGAAAACTCAAGCCTACTGTTGAACATGGGAAAGCCTCCCTAATTATGGGATCATATAGTGGAAGCTAACCTCTAGAGTGTTGGTAGTATTCTTTGTTTTCAAAGTAGCCCTTCAAAATTTTGATCCCCTGAAGTTTTTCATGTTATCATGCTGAAGAATCCCTGCAAATTTCCTTTCCCTGAGCCTAAAAATTAATGAAAGCTTGAAAAAACCCTAAGTACTAGGTCAAAATACCTTTGAAAATCC
Source organism: Chamaecyparis obtusa (assembly GCA_027943335.1). Lineage (NCBI taxonomy): Eukaryota > Viridiplantae > Streptophyta > Pinopsida > Cupressales > Cupressaceae > Chamaecyparis > Chamaecyparis obtusa. Next base: position 594,593 of record BSBK01001425.1, on the reverse strand, counting down.
AAAAAGCCCTATAAATTCTCAGCTAGGTTCTATTTCACTATTACTTTTTCAAGATCACTTAAAAGCCCTTTAAGCATGTGCACTTTACTATTCTTGGTTAGTCACTTAGTCTCCCAATGATTTTGGCATATTCCTTTTGGTCTAGCGACATCCCAAAATCCTTTAGTCACACGATCTCTTTAAGTTACAAGAATATTCCTTTTCTTCATGCAACTCAGCGGATGCCCTCAGTCGTCAAGTCTCCCAATGATCTAATGTGCTTTATGAGATCTAGCAACTACATTGGAAAATGTTTTGAAAGAAACTATAGTTGCTTAATCTGCAGATCTTGTATACCTTCAGTTGGGCAGTCTCTTAATAAAGTGATGAAGTGATAAAGAATTCGGTGACTATGAGAATGACTATAGTGTTAGGAATGGGAACACTGAGAGGGGGGGGGGGGTGAATTAGTGTTCACTATATTTTATCTTTTATCTTAATCTTTAAACTGAGCTTAAATACTTAAGTACTGAAATGAACATCCACATAAACATGAAACATGAAATCAACACATAACACAAATATAGTTATGGGGAAACCCAAATAGGTAAAAATCCTGGTGGGAATTGACACCCACTAATATTCTATACTAGTGTTTTATGATCCATGCTAGAAGATCCTTAACCGTGTTAGGAGTTTCTTTACAATATGTTTAGTATAGTAGACCTTGTTAATGGTCAGACCTATTAGGAGCCTTTTACAATAAAACCTATTAGAGGTGTGGGCTCGCTGTCCTAGAGCTCACTGCTCAAATGGTGAAGGCTACAACCTTCTTATCTCAGATAAACACTTTATCAGCTGGATGAATTGTCACTGTGACACTACTTGTCTGATCAATTCCTTTGATGTATTGATGCTTTGACCTCTTGCAAAGATTTAATACATCATATAAACTCTTCACACACTTCTTCTCTACTTATCTCAACTCTATATCAACCTACATACCAATTACAATGGGCGCATCTCATATTTATATGCACATACAAAATAAATAACTAGGTCAGCCCTTTAACCGATTACATACAACGCTTCCAATTGAATTGGCTCAAGTGTGTTTACAAACAAACATATTTATATGTTGGAAACCTATTTAAAATAGGTTCATGGCCTTTACATCATAAGAATATAACCACAAATCAAAATGCCAACAGTCAGCTGCTTACTATGTTCTTCTCTGGCACACAGTGGCTGTGTAACTTCAACTATTTGTAACTTTGTCATACTTTCATATATGATCATGAGCTCATAGAATAAGAATGAATATAGTCTAACCAACTTATCTTCTAGGGCACATACCATAACTCATTCATATGCACATGCGCTGGTGCTTTGAGCTTCAGGTACTCTGTATATTGTCCAGTCTTCAACACTTAGCTGATTTCTGATCTTCTCATCAAGTGCGCTGATTCCAAACTACTATATGACTTTGTTTCCATAATGAAAACACTATAATAAGTCATATACACAAGTATAGCCAACTTCCCAACAATCTCTTCCTTTTTCACTAATGACAACAAAGGAATATGGCCAAGTTGCTAACCGTTCCTTAGTAAGAAATTTTTTTGTCTTATATCTTCCTTATACATAAATTTCTATCATATATCTCCTTATACATATCTATAACCATATTCTATACATACACCCCCTTTGACATTAATGACAAAGGTTCTTCAAAACTATATATACAACTACTTACTGTGAGAGAACATTCAGATATGCTATTTGCAAGTTTTGGATCTCCTTCCAAAATGTGATCAATGAGTTTACAATCTAGAGATGGGTGCATACTACATACTATAGCTTTTCCATATTCTCCAAATCTATGCTAGGACCTTGATCATATGTCACCATGGTGGCATCAATCTCCTTGATATTCTGATTGAGTATATCTAGTGAGGGCACAAGATCATTCCTTAGCTGAGTTTGCCTAGCCCTTATCTTGGACATCTCATTTTCTGCCTTCTCAATCTTCTCTATCTATCCTTGGTAGACATTATTACACATGTTCACATCAATAGATGGATCTTCCACTAATTTCCTTATGCTGTCTATCATAGCTTCAGCCTCTTGTATCTTCTTGTATAGATCACTAGTCAATTTGTCCTGGTTCATACAATCTGCAATGATCTTTCTACCCTTTGCTACAAACTTCTTCAAGGATGCTTGACCAGTATTTAGTGAGCTCAGATCAAGTGCATAGTTTCTAACCAATTCACTGAGCCTTTTCTTCAAATACTTCTCTTCTACAACTAGGGATGTAGATTCTTCCAGGATAGAGAAATTATACTTGAACTGTGAAATAACTATACTCACATCATCAACAGAGTGTACCTTGGACACCTTCTTGTCTATTGGTAACAAGTTGTTCAAGATGTTTACTGATTCTACAAGGAGGGAATTCCTCATTACCTATTTCTCCTTGGATTTTTCCATAACTAAGACGCTGAATTTGATCAGGTCTTCTTCTCCCCATGAATCCAAACTGGTTGTGTCAGGTGTCAAACTTGATAACAGTGCTGCTGAGGGAGTGATAGGAGTGCTATCCATCACTTCTTGTTTTATCTTGATCATTTCAACTGATGGTTCATCTTTTTGCTCACTTTCTTTTACCTCTCCTTCTCTCTTTTATTTTTCAGCTTCTTTTTCTTTTTCTTCTTCTTTCTTTTCTTCTTCTTTTTCTGTTTGTTCTTCTTTCTCATATGTTATATCCTCAATCAATACTTCTTCTTGTTGATTGGGAGGAGTGTTACTACATAAGTTCTTAGCCTCTTGAGTTCTTACAAATGCCTCTTCAAACTTTTCCAGATCCATGTTTGTGGCCGCCATAGTGACTTTTATATTGTCAATAAATATAGAATCATCCTTGAGTGTCTTTGTTATGGTCACAAACTTCTCTACCTCTGTGGATGCATCAATTGTATGTACTGAATCCTGTGGACCTATATATGGTACATTAGTAGTCTCAAACTCTTTTGCAACCATTATGGGTACTTGAGCTATGGGCGCAGTAGCCGGATACATGTGCCTATTCATGAAGACCTTATTAAATGCCTTCTCTATTTCCTTAGCAACCAAATCATAATTCTTGTCCATTATGTGCAAGGTCTTAAACTTGGTTCTAAGATGTGGTTTTACTAGATCTAATAACAATGATTTCTCCTCTAGAGAACATACTGGCACACTCTCATCTAATATATTTTCTCTTATTCTTAGATCTTCTTCAATGGCTTGTCTTTTTAGGAACTCCAAGATGTTCTACACATTATCAGGAATTGTGGTTTTTAGTTCTAGGACTGTCTTCTTAAACTTCAACATGTGTTTGAAAATCATTCCATGTATCTTTGATTTGTCAATCTAACTATATTTCTCATATAATTTTCATACTTGATCAATTCTTCCTTCATCAACAATCCTTGTACTTAACACACTGAGACTAGGTTTGAAACTTACTTCGGGAGGAGCTTGAGTGTTCCTTATATTCCTTGTTACTCGTGAGGATGGATGACCAATGCTAATATCTTTCTTCCTCTTAGGCATTGCCTTATACTCAGGAGGAGTAGTAAGGTCAATGGTTTCTTTGGGTGCATAAGAAGTAACATCAGTTTTACCCTTCTAAACATCAGATTTCTTAATTTTTACCTTCTTCAGCTTAGGATCCTCTTATTCTATCTTTCCTATTGCTGTGCTCTCAATTTCCAAAGCAATCTTTTATTCCCTTTCTTTGTCTAAGTCTTCTTGTGATACACCATGAATTCTCAACATTTATGAAGTAACCTTGGCAACTTTTCTTTTTGTTGCTGCACTGTTTAGAACAACATCAACTTCTCTAGTTTTCTCTTCATAGATTCCCCATCTTGGCTCATTAAGGTCTTTAGGGGATGAAATAAATACTTGTGCATATGCTTCTATAAATTTTTCATCAACCTCATATCCAAGTGGATGGATCCACTTTGTCCTTGGTTCAACTGCCTCCATGCATGTTGTGTCTATCTCAACCATGAAGCAAATAGTATCTTTGTATTTTTCAACTATTTTCTCTAGAATTCTATATCTCATCTACATCTTGACTCTAAATGTCTTTAAATCTAGTGTCATGTAGTCTCTTAGAGTGATCTCAGTAGATGCCTTGAAGGATATCTGTGGCATGGTAGGAATAGTCTTGTCTAGGTATGAATATGATACCTTTCCAACAATATGGAACTAAATATAGATAATTAGGGACCAAAACCTAAGTATCTTGGTCTTGTCATGCTTGATTGCCTTAATGTTATCTATTAACTATGCACGCAAGATCTCACATAGATTAAACTCTCCATTCTCTTTCACAAGTCTTATTGCTGCAAGAATTGTGGCTGCAAACACACTATTTACCCTGCTGGTGTGTTGGAACTTGTAACCTAGTATCATGGACATAAATTTGATGTCATCTTGATCAATAGGCTCTATGGTCATTCTGAGCCTATCACTTCTTGATTTGTAGGTTTTCTCAACAAGTTTTCTCACATCTTTTCCAGCTGGAAGAAGGATGCCTATTTTAGAGAGGCCTATCATCTCATGAATTAGGTCACTATTAATTTTGACTGGTACTTCACCTATCCAAAATAGGTCATCATGAATCCTATTGTGAGGCCTCACCCCAAGCCTGTCATAGCCTTTCAGTTTCTGCATTTGAGATAGACTTATTTGATGTTATGTTTTGTTGCTTTATGGATTTCTGATACTTTATGTTATGGTTTTATCACCTTAGAGGTTAGATGCACATTTTGTTATGTTATTTTAATGAATACTGTGATATCTATTTGGAATCTTTATGTGTGATTAGGTGGATTTTATGAATGATTATGATGTCATGATGATATTTAATTGCAATTAAATTATATATGCAATGATTATGTTATAAGATTAATTTAGTGATGATTGTATATTTCACGATGAGTTGTATGTATGTTATAGACAAATAATCATGCCATGTGAATTATGATATTGAAGATGAATTATCTTAATCATTAATGTTATGAATTTACATGTATTTATTTCCTTGGACTACTGATGTTGGACTTTAGTGTGCATGGAATTAGACCATGGTAAATTCGGGGAACCAAAGCATAGACCTATGTGAAAATTAGTTCGAGCCAAGGTTTCTTCTAATGAGAGGTAAAAACCTCATTGTATCATATTTTATTTGTGAAAGTAATGTGCATGAGTGTATTTAATTAATATGTTAATTGTAATGTAATTTATTGTTGAGTATGCCCAAGTGGATATGCCACATGGCTTGTGATGTGTCATTCTTGTTGTGTCACTTGACACTTGTGTGTGTACTTGTGGCCATGACATGTCCACTTGGGGATTGGATGCCCATCAACCTAGGATAGTACCATGACAATCCCCATGAGAAATCCCTTCGATAGGGAGCTTGAGGTAGTGGCTTATCAATGAATTTCTAATTTGAGATTTACATGGGTTTTTGGGGGGCTTAAAAGGTGCCTAGGGGTGTGTTTAGGCTATTTTTAGTAATCCAACTTGATATACCTATGGATAAGGGACATTTTTAACTATAGGAAAACCCATAGTTGACCAAAAGACCCCTCCAAAAGTTGGATTTTCAAAATGGCCAAAAATCAACTTTTGAAGCAAGGTCTTGGTTAGAGCTCCATCCATTAGGATGCAAGTCCTTCGCCCACCTTTTGGCCAACCTTTTTAAGAGCCCATATTTGGAAACCATGTAAGGAACTTAGGGAAGACCACCCAATGAGAATAAAATCTTATCTTTAGGAGATTGTGTGGAGGCCTTTTTAGATGGGACTCTTCTTTTGGAAGAGTTTGAACACCCACTCTCTATCTTAGAGACATTGCTAATTTGGAGAAAGGAGACTTAGGAAAAGAGGAAGATCTTCATCAAATTACTTCCATAAACTTGGATTTAGGTTGGTGACATTCTCCATTTACTTGTTGATATTTCCATGTTGAAAGAGTTCTCATGAATATTTTCATTCTTGTATACTAGAAACTAGTTGTTGTGTTCTTTATGTGCTTATGATTTGAGAATCTTGTTATTGTGTGTTAGTAGTTGTCTATGTGAAATCTTGAGCTTGTTGTAGTGCATGTTTTCCTTGTGTTGTAAATGTGAAGTTTTGATCTCTTGAAGATTTCTTGTTTGTGTTGTATTGTTTTTAAGGGAGTTCTCAAGGCCATACTCACCCTTGGGAGGGAAGAGTAGCCTTGGGGGTGAAGGGATTAATTGGGACAGCCATGGGTGTAGAGTCTCTCCTTGGAAAGGAGAAGGAAGAAAACATAGATGTATGGGCTCCATGTAGCCATTTCTCTTTTTGTATTTTGGGGGTCATAAGGGATTTGTATGGCTTGTAGCCTTGGGGGTCATAAGGAGTTTTGTTGGTTTTGTGATGTTGTGGAAGACATGTGATGAGAAAGCCAAGTGTAGGCTTGTCTCTTATTATGAAATGTGCTTTCTCCCCTTGAGATTTAGCTCCACCTTCACCCCAAATTTTGAGTCATTTTGAGACTCATTGTTCAAAGCCTTGGTTGGGAGTTTTGATGTGTTTAATATGTTATTGTTGATCTTGTGCCAGGAGCTACTCCAATTTCAAGGACACCTTATAAGATAACCACTACTGAGCTTAATGAGCTCAAGATCCAGCTAGAGGAACTTTTAGAGAAAGGTCACATTCATCCTAGTGTTTCAACTTGGGCACACCTGTTATCTTCGTTAAGAAGGATGGATCCTTGTGGATATGTATGGATTATCAAAAGCTTAATAAGCTTACCATCAAGAATCAGTATCCGCTCCCCAGGATTGATGATTTATTTGATCATCTTACACTACTACATTTGATGTCAAATTCTAATGGCCATTTTTTGAATTTGCAACACTAATTTGTTAGTATTTCGATAGATGAGTTTGTCACCATTTTTGCATAGGAAATTGTGACAAAAGACCTATTTGTCAGTTTACCGACATCATCTCATGTTGGAAACTTTCACATGGCAATAGTTTCATTATGGAATTTTCTGCGATTCATCCATCAAAATTTTGACACAATGATCTATCGGAATATACAATCTCTGTCCGAATTAACTGTCGCAAACATATCCTTTTCGACATTATAACTATTGGAATAGTGATAGTTTCCACCTAATTCTAATAGATACACCTGCCAGAGATATGGCATTAATGTTAGAACTTCTGTCAAAAATTAACTATTTGTGACACTTAAACTGTTGGAAGAGCGACAGTCCTTTAGCATTTCTCTGACAGGTTCCCTGTCGAACGTATAGCATTCTTGTTAGAACTATTGTCGTAAATTAGTTTTCTCGAACATTTTATCTATCAAATGCATAGCACTTCTATCAAAATTAATTATTAATTGTCAAAAAATTGACGGATATGCACATTAAAGATAAAATAGTTCAAGAGACCATCATAGGTTCTCTCTTTCTTCGGTCTATATTATTGACAGAATGTTTTACCTTTCATTAGCTCATCAAATCCGGGGATTTGAAAGAATTTAATAGAATATTTTTATGACAACGTATATTATTTAAGTTGACATTGCATGAATTTATCTACTTCACACACTTGTAGACTATGATGATGGCGATAAAAAGCCATGGCCATGGATGGCCATGCTTGTTTATTGCCATCCTCTTAGTCTACAAGTGCGTGAAGTAGAAAAATTCATGCAACATCAACTTAAATAATATACGTTGTCATGAAAATATTCTATTAAATTATTTCAAATCCCCAGATTTGATGAGCTAATGAAAGGTAAAACATTCTATCAATAATATAGACTGAAGAAAGAGAGAACCTATGATGGTCTCTTGAGCTATTTTATCTTTAGTCCTAACTACTATCCTAGCTACCTGTCGATTGTCGAGAATAATCACCGCCTTGCATTTATGTACACTGCACAAATTGATCCCAGTCTCACAAAAACATTTTACACTTGTACATCTCATCAATACTGGAGGCCTAAAGTAATTTTATATGATTAATAGCACATTTCATGCATGGATGAGAAACAGTATCCAAATTTTCTAGATAACCATTTTTGAGAAGAGGAATGAGTGCAGGCCAAAGAAGGGATAATTACACAACAGAAAGGAAGACATCTTTTTAGCCTGGGTCTGGATCCTACCCCAATTATCGAAGGATCTAGGGCCAGTCTAGAAAGATGTCTTCCCATTCTATCTTTAACATTGTGTCCATCCATGATCTCAGGAATATCATTGTCTTTCTACTCTTCATTTGCCAAAATATATCACTTCTTCAAGCTTGCAGAGTAATCTTATTAATAAAAGAACTCTTGCCAACATTAGGGTACCCACATATCAAAATAGTTGATGTTATTGGTGCTTGTGCTCAAGGATATTGATTCACTATTTTGAAATAGCCAAATCATTTTTATTTCATTTGTAGAGAAAAGGAGTGGGAGAAAATGAGCGGGTGAAAGTTGATTGAGCGCAAGAGAAGGCATTGCATTTTATTTGATCATGAATGCTCTTTGAAATGACCAATCATGTTTTCTATTCAATTTTTTTTGGTGTTTTTTTCCCATATTCAGTAGATAAAAATCATGGCGGTAGCCACTTAGCCATCTTTTTGATGATCCAGTTATTTTACAAAGATACAGGTATGTGGATTTATCATTCAGTTGCTTGCAGTTATTGGTCAAATGCAAATATTTTGTCAAGTTGAAAGGGCAAGATATCAGTTTGGTGTTTTCGGTTTATTTTAAAAGTTGATTTGGTAAAATCCTCAAAAAACACACTACATGTTGTAAAATGTAAAGAAGTTGAATGTTAAATGTAAGATATATATGTCACCCATAGTAATCAAAAGAAAGGACATGAAACTTATAAGGAGATTTACCAATCCAAAAATATAAGCGAATAGGAAACATGATTGGTACCATATGAATTGGTTTTTGAGGTGCACAATCTTCATCAATCTCCTGAGAACAAGATCCCTCCTCATGAAAAATGCATTTAATGGATTAAATAAATCTATAAAACTGAACCAATGGCATGTTTAGAACAAAGAAATAGATTGATAATAATATGCTGAAAATTCTATTGTGTTTAATACACGCAAAAGGACCAGTCCCAACAATTCTTAAACATACTTTATCTGATATGATAATAACATGCTAATTAAACTGATAAAGGTGTTATCTACATTTAATTTTCCAATTACTAATTACACAAAAAACAAATTACAAAACTGAACCAATGGCATGTTCTTCGTGTGGTACAAGGAAGATTTGGCTATGAAAAAAAAAAGTGAAACGACCTCATCATTTTTATTTCGATTGGATAGAGGAGTGAAAGCTGAGTGTGAGAGAAGGTATGTGATTTCTTCATCTTTCAAGCATCTGGCATCATATTCGACTGTAAATTTCAAATGCATTGCATTTTATTTGATCATGAATGCTCTCTGAAATGACCGCATTCTACTGGTGTCGTGCCCTAGCCCGTGCTTTATCTCCATTATTTGATATTATTGGTGCTTGTGCTCAAGGATATCAATTCACTATTTTCAAATGTTTGGATCATTTAGACAATTACATTTCCTGACTGTTCCTCTAGTAGACAGTCAGGAAATGTAACTGTCTAATGATTATATGTAATGTTGAATGGATTTAATGCTTTATTCTTGGTAGAAGTGAATGGAAGGAATAGTGTGTATTTAATTCAATCCAATCACTTATTGAATGCTTTGGAGACTACTAGTTTGATTGTCCATGCGCTACTAGTGACTGAGATTCATTAAAGGATACAAAACCCTTCAATTTGGGGTTATTGTGTGTAGATTCAAATGTAGGTTTGATTTGGTTAATGTTTAGAAGAGATCAATAAAGTATTTAAAGACAATCTTACATGTTTGGAGAGGTTTGAGAGGCACTTATCATGACTGTACCCTCACAAACATCGGCATAGATTGGTTTTACTAAGTTTCCTTTCTCTATTTTGAGGTTTCCTTTCTCTGTCACAGTTGTACAGTTAGAGGGTTCATTGAAAAAATGATCCTTCGAATGGTTAATATGAATATGAATGATTTGATATAGCATATTGCTCATTTTACTTGAAGTTTGGAATAGCTTGTGCAAGGGTGAAAGTAGTTTTGATCATTTTGGTCATGACTGTTCCTCTACACAGTCAGGAAATGTAACTGTCTAATGATTATATGTAATGTTGAATGGATTAAATGCTTTATTCTTGGTAGAAGTGAATGGAAGGAATAGTGTTGGTGTTAGGTTTCATTTATTATTGAATTCAATGGTTTCCAAGATGTGTTGAGGAGTTTGCTCCTTGTTTAATGTTAACTGTTCCTGCACAATCCACTCATACAATAGTGAAATGCTATGTGGAAGGGATGGTTGATAGTGTTCCTTGAGGGAAGGGGGATTGTGAAAGACTTGTTATCATTGTATTGTGTATTTACAATATGTTTGGTTGCAGGGAAGACTGGGAGAATGAAGGATAACTCACCGATTGCATGATATGAAGGGTCACTGGTTGAGCGGATAGTCAAGGTCCCGATGATTGGGCCATTGGAGGACCCTATTTCTTTGTATTAATTACTGTTCAAATTAGATGCATGGATTTCTTGTGAACTATCAGCTGCTATGTATCCTGCGACTGCATCCGTAAATCTGCATATACTTCTCTATGGTTGTAAGCCACTTAGAGATCAAAATAAAGAAACTAAATCAAAATCATTCTTTGTCCTATTGCCTTTTAACAAAGTCTCAACTATTAAAGATAAAATATACATTTGATGCCCTAAGCTATCAAATATACAAATGGCACCTACCTAGAAGCTCACCAGGAGAATGAAGGATCACTCACTGATTGCATGATAACCTAGTTTTGAAGGGTCACTGGTTGAGGGGACAGTCAAGGTCTAGATGATTGGGCCATTGGAGGACCCTAGTTCTTTGTATTAATTTGTATTCAAATTGGATGCATGGATTTATTGTGAATTATCAGCTGCTATGTATCCTGCAAATACATCCGTAAATCTGCATATACTTCTCTAGGGTTGTAAGCCACTTAGGGATCAAAATAGAGAAACTAAATAAAAATTATTCTTTGTCGTATTTCCTTTTAACAAAGTATCAACTATCAATGATACAATACATTTGATGCCCTAAGCTATCAATACAAATGGCACCTAGCTAGAAGCTCACGGGCTGTCCATTTGATAACCACAGTCAACATTTAAAAAAAATGGATATCCTTGAGCACAAGAACCAATAAAATCAAATAATGGAGTTAAAGCATGGGCTAGGGCATGACACCAATAGAATGCGGTCATTTCAATGACAAAAATTTACAATGCGGTCCTTTGGCATGTATTAAATAGAATAGAATTTTCAACATATTATTATCATTCTATTTCTTTGTTGTAAACATGCCATTGATTCAGTTTTGTAACTTCACTGTTATATGAGTGGATTGTGCAGGAATAGTTAACATTAAACAAGGAGCAAACTCCTCAACACATCTTGGAAACCATTGAATTCAATAATGAATGAAACCTAACACCAACACTATTCCTTCCATAGTTGCAGGATACATAGTAGTTGATAATTCACAAGAAATCCATGCATCAAATTTTTATAAGGATATCATACTAATCAATAAGAATTTTCTTGAGATGACCAATGATTATGCATTTTGATGGCAGTGTGCTAGTTCAAAAGGATAATATAAATCTGAAACAATTTTTTTTAATTTTCTCAAACTATAAATGTGGTTAAAGGGAAAATATTATGTGGAAAACCCACAAACCAAGCTAGCAAATGATTGCACATAAAATTATTCCTATATTCATTCAAGTATTGCTATGCTTCAGCTACATGACCTTGGAGCTTCATTTAGAGGAATGTGTAGCTTTAAGATAGAGTTACTTCTTGGGCCTTACAATAGGGTGGAATATGATCAAGATTTGTTTAGGCTGTATCTTTGTTAGTCCCATTGTTAGGTTCTTATAGTTCATGGTTTGAATCTATTATGGTTGTGTAAGGGATTTGTAGATGCTTTTTCTAACATAATTATTGGACACCATGATTGGAACAACTGGTTGTTGGCTATTGTACACATGAATCATATCTGTCAATGGTTCTTTGTGTTCAAGAATTCGTTGATCAATCTTTGAGATTTATTGTCCCATCTTTAAAAGGGTGATAAAAGATATAGTGAGTGCTATCTTTTCCAAGTGTTTTGTGGGTGCCATTATCTTCTAGGAGTAATTGTTGGAACCAAATTATGTTCTTTGGCTCTAGTAAATATTGTAGACACAACCATCTTCTTGGTGAAGGGTTTCTTCCATCCCCATGAGGCACTATTGCATGGTTTGCATTCCCTTGTAGTATACTGAACCTAATTTAATACAAGTGTGCACTATTTTGGGTTCCATAATTTATGGCCCCTCCACTATGGTTGTTAGCCTAATTAAGATAGGCCTACCTTTGCATATAATAAGAGGCCAACATGAAACAAACATCTAGAGGTTAGGGGGTTGTTCCCTGTCCATAATTTATTATTTAAGTGCTAAGTGATGATGGGTATATCATGTAATTCATACCTAGTGTGTCTCTTTCTTTCTCTCCACATTTCAAATTAGGAGTATATGTTATAAAATACTAATGAAATCAACTATAGGTCAAATCTAATCAAAATTGCAATATAAAGATTAAAATAGATCTTGAAGAAATATGGGAACCATTTTTTATATATATTGTACAAATGAAGAAAATACTCCAAAGAGGAAATGCTTCAATGTGGAACAATTGAAGGACAATATTTTACTTTTAGATGCACATCTGCAATTTTTTTGATATATTTATGAGATAAAAAAAACCATAGAAAGAATAACATATAGAAGAAAGTAAAGAATAATGATCATACTTTGAGATATTGTGGAAAATTAAAGGAAAGAATGCTTGGTGGGGTTATCATGCAATCACTGAGTGATCCTTCATTCCCCTCTTCCAGTGACCCTTCAAAACTAGGTTATCATGCAATCAGTGAGTGATCCTTCATTCTCTTGGTCTTCCCTGCAACTAAACATATTGGAAATACACAATACAATGATAACAAGTCTTTCACAATCCCCCTTCCCTCAAGGAACACTATCAACCATCCCTTCCACATAGCATTTCACTGTTGTATGAGTGGATTGTGCAGGAACAGTTAACATTAAACAAGGAGCAAACTCCTCAACACATCTTTGTTGTAAACATGCCATTGGTTCAGTTTTGTAAATTTGTTTTTTGTGTTAAATACATTTAAATGGAACATTAAGCATAGTAATAATATGCTTAGTCTATTAGTAATTGCAGATTAAATGCACATAACACCTTTATCAGTTTAGCATGTTATTATAAGATACTAAAGAAGACCTGCTATTTGTCAGAGAAATCTTCACTGTCCCCCACAATGAAGACAATGAAGATTAACCTCTTGCCCCATAGCAAATAATATTGTAATAAGAATAAGATAGTGCCAAGAAACATTTTCACAAATATGAAACGTGAGGAAAAGTAATAACATTAACAATGCCAAGATTCACAGCATTAAATTTCACCTGCGGAGGAGTTTCTGCAGTGGGTTGCCCAGCATCAAAAATATGTTGAGTTGCATTTTAGCTATAACTAAGAGTATCATGTAGAATAGACCCTAAACTTTGAAAGTGTTCTCCAGCCTGACAATTCAAAATTCAATCTAGGCAAGCATCAGTAAGTGAAATAAATTATAGACATCAACATCAACATCATCATAATCATTAGACACAAATTATAGACATCAACATCAACATAATCATAATCATTTGGAGGGTATTCATTTTGGTCCTTGGATAGTACTATGTTTCTTTAAAGTTCTTGTGATGCTTCTAAACTTTAAAGACATATTTTATCGCTTAACGATAATATAGATTAGTGTTTTGTTTTCTAAATGGAATGTTGTTGATCATTCCTGGTATTGAAGAAACTTTTGATTGTTTTGATTCTCGAGTGTTGACGTTGTTTCTCAATGTGATATAGATTGACCACAAGATGGTTTAGTTGGTCCTCTCTTTCTATTTAATCATTTGTCTTCTTCATGGTGTAAGTGTCAATATGTTATAATCCAACCAACATGTCATACCCCCACTTCTTACAAACCTCACAGCATGCAAATTATAGCCAAAGACTTGGGTGATTAGCATAAACAAATAATGATTACCCTTAGAAAATAATGATAATTAATATTCGTTAATGGAGGGCGGTGATTCCTTGGTAATAAAGGCATTTCTAGCATTCATAATCTTAACCAAGTCATGGGTGGTGATCCTTGAAATAGCACAATTAGTAAAAGGAAATAACAACATAAGTCATGGGTGGTGATCCTTGAATTTGGAGTGAGGAAGAAGAAAAAATGGAAAATAAAATATGGAGTAATTAGGTTGGAATTGGAGAAGAATTCAGAAATAAACTTGAATTAGAAAAAAGCCAAGTTATCTAGTTCTTTGTTTGAGGCTGGGTTCCGATTCTACTTTTGGTCTCCTCTAGGTTCGACTTGGGTTCCTTTGGTAGGAACTTGGGTGCCTAGGCCAATCCCGGGTGCACCTACAGTATTATAATTATGATACACGAGGTATTTTATTCATAATTTTAAAGGCTAACTCATTATTATGGTAACATGGGTATGACCACACTCCATGCCTTATAATGGTACCCGACATGGACTGTGGTTCAAATGAAGTTGAACCAAATGTTGACCATGATGGCTATGATCATGATGAAGATAAATATGAATATTAAATCTAAAATATGGCTTGTAATTTGAATTTTCATTGTGAATGAAGAAACTATAGATTCAAGTTGACTCATTCTATGTTGTAGTATATTTGTTCCCTAGATCTACCATATTATATATGTGTAGCCTGTAAGGGACATCTTTTTCTCATCCATGTATCATAGCTCAGTGAGAGTTCTTAGGAGAAAGAGAAGATGTCAGTGGGAGATGGAGAAACCAATATCAGAACACCACTTGAAGCCTTGCAATGTTGAGAGTGGTATAAAAGCTACACTTGAGACCCTATATAAGGAACAAACTTATTGAGCTTCACTTTGTTTCAAGAATAGTTTTATTTTTTGTACTAAATAGGGCCAACCATGTGAAGGTGGAAGCTCATTTGGCCGCAACCCCCCCCCCCCCTCCAACATCACTCTAAATTCCCCGTTAACATCTAACATTCATTCATTATTTCATCCATTAATAAAATTCATCTAACTTCTAAAGTTCATCTAACATTCATCTAAATTTCATCTAATAAAATTCATCTAACATTCTAAAGTTCATCTAACATCTAACATTCATTCACACATTAATAAAATGTGACATTCATTAATTATCACATGATAACATTCATTAACACATTATAAAATTTATGAACATTCACTACCACATAATTAAATTCATTGGCATATAAAAATCAGTCATTATCAATTAAAGTGCATAGATGACAATAATTTCTTTTTTTTCTTTTGATTTCTAGTTTTTAAGATGTAATTGTTAAGATGAGTATCAATATCATCATCATGATCATCTACCCTCTCATTAGATCTCAATGCATGCCTAGTTCTTGGTGATGCAAAGGGGGTCATCTGCAATAACATATAAAAGGGTTAAATTAAAAACATTTTATTATAATTAAAAACATTAAAAACATTAAAAACATTTTAAAGTATTTCAATACTTTACAGGCCATAATCGTATAGCTCTTTACCTGATCTAGTCACATCATCAACATCGAGGTCAGCTTGTTTGGCCTTGGCCTCAACCTCAACATGCTCATTAACAACAGCCTCTACACTCTCTACAGTTGCAATACAAATTGTTACATTAATCCAAACACCAATTGAAATTAAATTTGTATTACGACACCAATCAATTTAAGATGTTTACTTGTATTACTATGATGCACATCCTCATTGTCATCAACACCCACAGGTTGTGTACAGCAAGAATTGGCAGGCTGCATTTCAATTTCATACGCATTCATGTTATCATTGTTTTCTTACTTAAAACAAATTTACTCACTTTATGTTGGAACTTAACATCAAATAAACTAATTGGTAAATAATTAAATTTGAAATATCATCTATTTAGCTTACTTACCCCAACGGATCCATCAGTAGAACCTTGTGCACTTCTTATTCTTTCTGCCATGACTTTATAACCTTGTTGGAAGCCAATTCTCTTGTCCTCTTTTATGAGACTTACTCTGCGCCCTGCATTTTTGCTTGGTATCATCAAATTTTATTTTATTTTTTCATCAAAACAAAAAAATATTTCAAATTATAAATAAATATTTAAAGATCAAAGAATTATTTTTAGTGTTAAAAGCCATGTAAAGATTGTATTTTTCCAACACTTACAACTCGTGCAGCAAGTTTCAAATAACCACTAGAGCCTAGCTTGTGTTGCCCGTGCTTTTGCAATCTTGCCTTTGTTGCCTTTGATGTGTCAAGCAATCTATGAAGAGATTGAAATATGTTAGTTCATATAAATATGAAGAGTATTTAGTACACAATTACATTCTTAATAGTATCACATACCTTCTTCTGTTCTCTGGTGGCGTATTTCCTTTTTTTACTTTAGTTTTCTCATTCGCATCCAGAATAATAGATTTCCACTCTAAATTAGGAATGCAAGGGGGGCACTGGTAATGTGGGTTTTTGGTTAATGTACACCTGTACTGGTCCCTAATATACCTCAAACATATCCCAGCTCTTTGAAGGAGCTTACCCTTCTCAAATGCATGAGGTCCAAACAAGTTTGTCATACTCTCTACGAGATCATCCTTTAACTTTTGATTTTGGGTTTTCCACCTTTTAAGAAAGAAAACAGTGTTAGATTCAGAAATGGATGTAATGATAACTATCCTAGCAATGATATGAAATCAAAATAGTGGATTGGGGTTTTAGTTCGGATATGATGTTTCACCCTGTACGGATGGTGGGCCCGAATATTCGCAAACACTCATCATTAAGTTTACTATAAAAAACATCATTCCCTAAAAAATAATCATGGGATCATTAGTCGAAGGATACAATAGTATAAAATAAGAACACAATAGAGGTAAGCTTCTCATATTGAATTCAAGGTGTAATTAACATACGATTGTATAGTAAAAGAAAGGTCCAATCTTTAAAGTACCTGAAAGTTTTTCTATTTTCAAGGGAAGTCCTTCTTCGGACACAAGCAATATGCAATCCTTCACTATTCCCATACTAGCAATACTAGTACATCCAGGAAAATCACCATCAAGTGTTGCATCCCCTGTTGCATAAATTGAATCCATTACGAAATGGCCCTAAGAAAGAACACTTCAAGGGAAATAAACATATATATAATGATAGAGAAAATAAAATACCTATATGAGTAGGTGATGCCATGGCATCTGTGGCCATGCTCTGTGTTGCCGCCATTGCAGGACGCGATACATCTGAGCCTGCCATCATATGAGGTGGTGATAGTAAATGATCATTGACATGTGCTAAAGAATAAGATTGTTAGAGCATAATAAAACCAGTGATTAGCATGGACAATATTGTTAGAGAGTAAAAAAAATATAGTCCAACATGCGATCTACCTGAACCAGCTGTAGTACCCTCATCATGGTCGCAAGGATCAAAATTACGCAAAAAAATATTAAAAGCAACACATCCGCTTATTTTTTAATGACATAAAAGACTACTATAACATAAAAACTATTATTGAACTTTTTTTATAATTAAAAATTACATTAATACTTACTCGGTAATTTTGAGATAGGTGCATCAGTTTAGTTTCCCTCTTTTGTGACTCAAGAGTTAGAGGGAATATAGATGCCAATTCAACCAATCTATTTCCAATTTTGTGGAGGCATTTTTTAATTGCAAGGCCGGCTCATCACAAGCACCGAAATCAACAACTAGGTCCTTGTCAAAGGACTCCTCTTCAAGGATTGCGGGATCCTTTCCCTTTCTCTGCTGACCACCTGTCTATGACAACAATATTACTAACACTATTAGAATTAATCTAAAATAGTGATGAAAAGAATATAATAAAAAACTTTATTTAACATTTTGCTTCTATCTAAGTTGTAGTTCAATAACAAAGAGGTTTACCTATTGGGAAGAAGTGCATGCATGATCATCATTGTCCCCACTACGTGGTTGCTCCATATTGTGGTCCTGTGTTATTATTTAAAGTTAACCAATAATTAGAAAGGACTACATTAATAAATTTCATTAGAAGATGATGATGGAGATGAGGTGGATGGTGAGGAGACTCTCTAAATGTGGTTGGCAAAAAAACTCAATTATTTAATGGTACATAGTATGTACTTGCACCCTAATGATAGTGACATCATTTGTATCTATGTGATTCAAATTGTAATCAATAAGCAACTCTTCCCTTGCACTTATTGATTTTATCTCATATACAAATACATGATTTCCCTCACGCACCTCAAATATGCAATTGGCTTGCTTAATAGTTGACAGAGGTCGTGTGCTATTTATAAAACCTACAATATTCCCAGATGCTTTTGGCCTTCCGTCAATGTATATAGCCACTCTTTTAATTTTCTCATTATCTTTTTGTTGAATATAATTTTTCGAGAGTGCATACCTACGCATACTTTTTTTATATTGAACAATTCACATCCAACTTTTGTAATTGTAACAAGGTCCAACATACTCCATCAATTCAACAACTTTGTTGTAAGAGACCTTTATGCCATCCATGGAAAATAAGCCCAAACCATGTATTGACGATGGTGCAATACGATATATCTTGCCTTTAACACTAAAATCAATGTTTATTGGAGGAAGTTCCTTGGGGACCCATTGTTTCTCTAGATTTTGGTACCTAGAGGGCACCTCGATGTCACCTTTGCTCTCATCATCATAAGAACATGACCCCCCTTGAGCAAGGAAAAATTTCATGCGTCTATTGAATTTACTTCTATTCTTTTGACCTCTAGTTGATCTTCCTAATTCAGACATACTAAATGACTCACTTTCTTCACTCGAGGAAGACACATCTGACAAATACCTATTTGCTACTACCTGCACTCCATCAAATGAGAGAGATAGCAAGTAATGTGAGATATTTTTCAAAATGTGAAATACATTAATCTCTATAGGGTGTATTGACTTATACCTGTCGATCCATGAGACTGTGTGGGATTCTCATGAAAGGAGTCCGGTACCTACGTATGTAATTCAATTATCTAATGTTAGCTAAAAAACTCATGATACATATTGTGAGTTTGAAGAGAGTTTGTGCCATGTGTGATAGAACCTACTTTATCTAATATGGTGCATTGTTAAAAAAATTAAGGGTAGAGTAGTTATTACTTAGTTTTTTGTGGGGGACAATGAAGATATGTTTGACAAATAGCAGGTCTTCTTTAGTATTTCATGAATTTTTACCACATATATTGTTTCAAGCTTTTGAGTGTTGGAGAAGAAGAATGGTGTAAGTTGAATAGATCAGAGTGAATGGGGTGTTGAAACATGGTGAATAGACCATGATGAGATGATACTTGATGTCGTGACTAAGTTTCCCTCACAAACATCAGCATAGACTAGTTTTACTAAGTTTCCTTTCTCTATTTTGAGGCTTCATTTCTCTGCCATAGGCGTACAGTCAGAGGGTTCATTGAAAAAATGATCCTTCAAATGGTTACTATGAATATGAAAGATTTGATATAGCATATTGCTCATTTTACTTGAAGTTTGGAATAGCTTGTGCAAGGGTGAAAGTAGTTTTGATCATTTTGGTCATGATTGTTCCTCTACACAGTCAGGAAATGTAACTGTCTAATGATTATATGTAATGTTGAATGGATTAAATGCTTTATTCTTGGTAGAAGTGAATGGAAGGAATAGTGTTGGTGTTAGGTTTCATTTATTATTGAATTCAATGGTTTCCAAGATGTGTTGAGGAGTTTGCTCCTTGTTTAATGTTAACTGTTCCTGCACAATCCACTCATACAATAGTGAAATACTATGTGGAAGGGATGGTTGATAGTGTTCCTTGAGGGAAGGGGGATTTTGAAAGAATTTTCATCATTGTATTGTGTATTTCCAATATGTTTGGATGCAGGGCAGACCGGGAGAATGAAGGATCACTCACTGATTGCATGATAACCCAGTTTTGAAGGGTCACTGGAAGAGGGGAATGAAGGATCACTCAGTGATTGCATGATAACCCCACCAAGCATTCTTTCCTTTAATTTTCCACAATATCTCAAAGTATGATCATTATTCTTTACTTTCTTCTATATGCTATTCTTTCTATGGTTTTGTTATCTCAGAAATATATCAAAAACATTGCAGATGTGCATATAAAAGTAAAATATTGTCCTTCAATTGTTCCACATTGAAGCATTTCCTCTTTGGAGTATTCTCTTCATTTGTACAATATCTGTCAAAAATGGTTCCCATATTTCTTCAAGATCTATTTTAATCTTTATATTGCAATTTTGATTAGATTTGACCTATAGTTGATTTCATTAGTATTTTATAACATATACTCCTAATGTGAAATGTGGAGAGAAAGAAAGAGACACACTAGGTATGATGTGATATCCCCTGTCTATATTAAGAATTTGATAAATAATTTAATAATAATAAATTAAAAAATAATCAAAAGTATAGTAAATAAATATATTTATCACATTAATCAATGTTATTAACAAATAGATAATTGTATAATAATATATATATTGAACATTGAAATAAATAATTATCAATCAATGAATATATAATGAATAATTATCAAAGTTAATAATTAAAATAAATATTAATCAGTCGTATATCAACAATATATTAATAATGCATAGATAATTATTAATTAAACAAAATTAATAATTATTCTAAATTAATATTAGAGTGGGATGGAAAGATAAAGAACAGTGATATTGTTGAAGTCAAACAAAGTCAACAAGGACAAGTTGGTAGAAAAGGTGCCACATAAGTGCAATGACAAATACGATTTCATAAAGTGGTGTAGAATTTAGACTAATAACAATGATTAGTATTGATAAAGGAATGATATACGATTTACAAAGAGACATGAGTTGTGTCTTTTACATGACTACTCATCCTAAGCATAAGATATAAGAAAGCACTCTCCATCATTAATTCAGGCATCGAAGAAGAGAGAATATAAAATATATTTGTTACCCTACGTAGGGAAGAGAACATTATAGAGGAAAATACTGACAGATTAATAAATCTGTATTCAGCATCTGGCAACAAGTCAGACAACCATAACACATAGGATTTAACTTTATGTATATATATTATACAATCTCACAACTAATGGGGGAGATATAAGGGAATGAATATCAGACATTATATATATATATATATATATATATATATATATATATATATATATATATATATATATATATATCAAAGAATCGATATCAGTCCAACAGCATACAAAATTATATATATATATAAGCATATACATCACTTATTAGTGTATAAGGCAGAGCACAGATCTAAGTGATTATAAATATATAATCCCTTGTCAGTGGTATTGTTGCCCAAAATTTCCCTATCATTCATTTTTGGCCACAGTCTTATTTTCCAAAGAAGTGCTCAAGTGTCGAAAGTCCAGTGTGTTTTCTACCTTTTGGTCCAAAAACCTAGTGTGTTTTCGACCTTCTCCCCAAGAATTCTCTATGTTTTCAACCTCCAGTTTGAAAACCCTTTGTGTTTTTGACCTTCAAGTGCGCAACTCTGACCAGGCGGGTCCCAATTCCTCATAGCCATGCAAGTGCAGTGGAGATCCGACGGATGTCGCATAATCTCATGGAATCTTTCAAGCCCATGAGATCATGCGACAACGGTCAGATTAGAATCTCAGTGGGTCCGCATTTTTTGAGTGAGGTGGCATATTTCCCAAGCGCGCTATCGCGACCAGGTGGGTCCCAGTTTCTAACATCACCGTAGGGCTAGTCAGCAGTCGAGCAAACAATGAGGTGGTGGTCAGTGGCTAAAATCTTACAGTTGGTTGCATGATCGCATGGGCTCTTCTAAGCCCATGTGACCATGTGACAAACCATCAATGGTTTCAGTGGTGACATGTTTGGTCATTGTGTAGAATCTTCCAGTTGGTCACATGATCACATGAGCTCTTTCGAGCCCATGCGACCATGCGACAAACCGTCAGTGGTCAGCAAGGGGTCTTCGGTAGCTATTGGTGGGTCTGTGGGAGGTGATGTGTCCACTTCTTAGTGGCTGGCTGGCG
The DNA here is from genome assembly GCA_027943335.1 of Chamaecyparis obtusa. NCBI lineage: Eukaryota > Viridiplantae > Streptophyta > Pinopsida > Cupressales > Cupressaceae > Chamaecyparis > Chamaecyparis obtusa. Next base: position 572,222 of record BSBK01001425.1, on the reverse strand, counting down.
GTCAGTGAAGGTTGTAGTGGGCCTAGTAGCATGTGGCCCCGTAGATGCAAGAGCTACGGTGGTCGCATGTTCGCATGGGATCTTTCAGTCCCATGCGATCATGTGACCACCGTTGGATTCTAAGGGGCATTTCTTGTGGTGTGGTCATGGGTCCAACCGAGGTGTCCGGTTCCTATTGGTCCACGTGGTTGGCAGTTTAGTTTTGGTGGGGTCATGTGTCTTGTGTGGCAAGTGGAGGCAGATTCTCAAAGGCTTGTTGCATGATCACATGAAGCCTTTCGGGCTCATGCAATCATGCAACCAGTAGTATTTTCAAGCTGTGCAGCCAGTTTTGGCAGGATTTTTTTTTGTGAGATGGTTGCAGCGGTGCGGTAGCTCAAAAAATTAATGTCACTAGGACATTTTCTAGTTGCAGGTTGCGGAGTTGATGAGGGAGGTGTGGGCGGCCGTCAGGGGTCAATTCTTTGTCCTAGCAGGGTACGTTTGTGCATTCATGGCAAGGCCAATTTGTAGAGAGGTTGATGAATCCAGGTTGTTGATTTGTAGGCAAGATCAGTACAAGCATGGGCACGCAAAGAAAGACACATTTGATCTATTGTGATATTTTCAAGATGAAAATTTATGATTAGAAGTGACTACTTTAGGGTTGGATTATTTTATGCAGATCTATGTGGCCCTAAAAGTTGGACTCTTGCCTGCGTGCAATGGAGTTTGTATATAACATTTTTTGGAGCCTGTAGTGCTCAGAATTCCCCAATTGTAAAAAAGGAAAGTTTCTTTCCCAAAGGTTATTGAAGGCATTCTTTCTGCCCCTTAACTTTCTACAATTGTTAAATTTTCATTGATTGTTCAGATATTGCAAAGCATTCTGTGACATTTTTCCTGTCCTCATGCCTTCTTATGTGAGTTATCTCTTATTGGATTGAAGTTTATGAATGCTGTCAATAGAAATTGGGGTTCCTGGTCCCTCTCACTTTCTGTGATTTTGTGTGTTACTGTGTCTAATCTGATTTAGATGTTTTGTGGGTATGCTACAATCCCTAGCAGTCTTGTCTCATTCTTACACCTAGTTGTAGAGGAGGATGTTTGTTTGTAGGTCATAGGTTGAGTCTTCTGTTCAAGCCTTCCTATGAAATACTTATGCAAACCTATCTAGTGAGTGGTGACTTATTAGACCTGATTCCTCCATTGATCTCATCCCTCTATACTGAGATCCAAACCCTAGTTTCAGTGCATCACCTAGTAGGATAGATTTGCTTTCAGTCATTTCCCTTTCCATGTACTCCTTCTATCCCTTTCCCTCAAAAGTTTACTTTCCTGTTTAAAAGAAAATCAAGGTGATTATCCAAGAGGAACTAGCCTAGATTCTAGAGGTCTCATCTCGGTTAGCAAAAGGTCCCACAACCTTGAGATGATTCCCATGTTATACTGGATTATCAAGACCAAGAGAGCTTGAGATCAGAGGTGCAAATTTAGTGTATAATAGGTATCTGATATAGAAATTATATATATGAAATATACATCTAAATTATATATCTAAATAATCTATACTATATATTCCAATGATCTTATATATATATATATGTATATATATATGTATATACATATATATATATATACATATATATATACATATATATATGTATATATATATATATATGTATATATATACATATATATATATATATATATATATGTATATATATGTATATATATGTATATATATATATGTATATATATATATATATATATATATATATATATATATATTCTCATAATGACAATCAATATATATCATTATTGATAATCAAGATTATTTATATATATAGCACTCATAAATGAGTAAATATCTACATTGATAATATATATTAATTAAAATAAAATAAGAACAGATATATAGAACCTATTACTATTTAGCTAAGAAGGAAGACTAAAGTGTTACCAAGGAGGGGCTTGTCTAAATCCAAGCAATGACTATCTATCCCAAAATAAGGTGGGGGTCAGTGTCCCAATAGTATGGGCTTGGACCTGTAAACTTTGAGGGAGCCCATTGCAGTTGGTCTCTAGGCACCTTGGATAATGTTTACACTTCCCTTCATGGAGTTAAAATAGTAATAAGGTTGGATATGAGTGTTAAAGATAACTAAATCTAATGAGATAAAATGACTAATCCTATCATGGACGTAACAATCCAAAACCTAATTGATAAATTTAGGATAAATTAAGTAAGGTCCCGATAGGAGACATTACATATGAATTACATGATATACCCATCATCACTTAGCACTTAAATAATAAATTATGGACAGGGAACAACCCCCTAACCTCTGGATGTTTGTTTCATGTTGGCCTATTATTATATGCAAAGGTAGGCCTATCTTAATTAGGCTAACAACCACAGTGTAGGGGCCATAAATTATGGAACTCAAAATAATGCACACTTGTATTAAATTAGGTTCAGTAAACTACAAAGGAATGGAAACCATGCAATAGTGCCTCATGGGGATGGAAGAAACCCTTCACCAAGAAGATGGTTGTGTCTGCAATATTTACTAGAGGCAAAGAACATAATTTGGTTCTAGCAATTACTCCTAGAAGATAATGGCACCCACAAAACACTTGGAAAAGATAGCACTCACTATATCTTTTATCACTCTTTTAAAGTTGGGACAATAAATCTCAAAGATTGATCAATGAATTCTTGAACACAAAGAACCATTGACAGATATGATTCATGTGTACAATAACCAACAACTAGTTGTTCCAATCATGGTGTCCAATAATTATGTTAGAAAAAACATCTACAAATCCCTTACACAACCATAATAGATTCAAACCATGAACTATAAGAACCTAACAATGGGACTAACAAAGATATAGCCTAAACAAATCTTGATCATATTCCACCCTATTGTAAGGCCCAAGAAGTAACTCTATCTTAAAGCTACACATTCCTCTAGATGAAGCTCAAAGGTTAGGTAGTTGAAGCATAGCAATACTTGAATGAATATAGGAATAATTTGATGTACAATAATTTTCTAGCTTGGTTTGTGGGTTTTCCACATAATATTTTTCCTTTAACCACATTTATAGTTTCAGAAAATTAGAAAAAATTGTTTCAAATTTATATTATCCTTTTGAACTAGCACACTGCCATCAAAATGCATAATCATTGGTCATCTCAGAAAATTCCTATTGATTAGTAGGATATCCTTATAAAAATTTGATGCATGGATTTCTTGTGAATTATCGACTTCTATGTATCCCACAACAATGGAAGGAATAGTAGTGGTGTTAGCTTTCATTTATTATTGAATTCAATGGTTTCCAAGATGTGTTGAGGAGTTTGCTCCTTGTTTAATGTTAACTATTCCTACACAATCCACTCATAAAATAGTGAAATGCTATGTGGAAGGGATGGTTGATAGTGTTCCTTGAGGGAAGGGGGATTGTGAAAGAATTGTTATCATTGTATTGTGTATTTTGAATATGTTTGGATGTAGGGCAGACTAGGAGAATGAAGGATCACTCATTGATTGCATGATAACCCAATTTTGAAGGGTCACTAGTTGAGGGGATAGTCAAGGTCTGGATGATTGCGCCATTAGAGGAGCCTATTTCTTTGTAGTAATTTCTATTCAAATTGGATGCATGGATTTCTTGTAAATTATCGGCTGCTATGTATCCTGCAACTTCATTCGTAAATCTCCATATACTTCTCTAGGGTTGTAAGCCACTTAGGGATCAAAATAAAAAGACTAAATCAAAATCATTCTTTGTCCTATTTCCTTTTAACAAAGTCTCAACTATCAATGATACAATATACATTTGATGCCCTAAGCTATCAAATATACAAATGAAACCTACCTAGAAGCTCACTAGGAGAATGAAGGATCACTCACTGATTGCATGATAAGCTGGTTTTGAAGGGTCACTGGTTGAGGGGACAGTCAAGGTCCAAATGATTGGGCCATTGGAGGACCCTAGTTCTTTGTATTAATTACTATTCAAATTGGATGCATGGATTTATTGTGAATTATCGGCTACTATTTATCCTACAATTGCATCTGTAAATCTGCATATACTTCTCTAGGGTTGTAAGCCACTTAGGGATCAAAATAGAGAAACTAAATAAAAATCATTCTTTGTCCTATTTCCTTTTAACAAAGTATCAACTATCAATGATACAATACATTTGATGCCCTAAGCTATCAATACAAATGGTGCCTAGCTAGAAGCTCATGGGCTGTCCATTTGATAACCACAGTCAACATTTTAAAAAAATGGATATCCTTGAGCACAAGCACCAATAACATCAAATAATGGAGTTAAAGCACGGGCTAGGGCATGACACCAGTAGAATGCGGTCATTTCAGTGATAGAAATTTACAATGGCATCATTAAACATATATGCCAGTAATATCAACAAACGTGAATCCAAACATTTGAATACAGTGAATCGTTATCCTTGAGCCCAAGCACCAATAACATGAAATAATATAGATAAAGCACTGGCTACGGCACGACACCAGTAGAATGTGATCATTTCAAAGAGCATTCATGATCAAATAAAATGAAATGCATTCGAATATGATGCCAGAGGCTCGAAAGATGAAGAAATCACATACCTTCTCCCGTGCTCAGCTTTCACTCCTTTTCTCCCGCTCCCTCTATCCAATCAAAATAAAAATGATGAGGCCGTTTCACTTTTTTTTATTTTATCTATACCCCGAATCTGTTAGAATTCTGATGGTTAATTAAACACCCATTGGAATATCGACATCATCGGGGCCTATTACATAAAAAAAACACCAAATTCATAATAAAAAGTTACCCGTCGGAAACTTTTGTTGAAATTTGGCCCCAAATGTAGTAGTGTTAAGGGTGCTAAAGTGTTTTCCAAGATTGATCTTAAGTTAGGTTACCACCAGTTACGGATTGTTGACAATGATATCCCTAAGACTGCATTCTGTACCAGATATGGGCATTATGAGTTCATAGTTGTACCTTTTGGACTCACCAATGCTCCAATAGTTTTCATGAGCCTTATGAATGGGGTATTCTGCACTTTCCTAGATAAGTTTGTAGTAGTGTTCCTTGATGATATATTGATATATTCTTGGGATGAAGAGGAGTACAAAGAGCACTTGAGGCAGGTATTGCAGTGTCTTAGAGACAATCAGTTGTATGGTAGCTTGTCCAAATGTGCTTTTTATAGGACATAGATTCATTTCCTTGGGCATGTTATTTCAGGAGATGGGATCTTAGTTGACCCATCTAAGATTAGAGTCATCATGGATTGGCTTGCGCCTACTTCAGTGACCGAGGTTAGAAGTTTTATGGGATTGACAGGTTACTATAGACATTTTGTAGAGGGTTTTTCTAGAGTGGCACATCCCATGACTTCTCTTCAGCATAAGGGAAAGAAGTTTGAGTGGACTGAGAAGTGCGAGAGGGCCTTTCAGGAACTCAAGAAGGCACTTACCAGCGCTCCTATTCTAGCAGTGCCTGATCCTTCTACAGATTTTGTTGTATGCACCGATGCTTCCTTAGATTATTTGGGAGTAGTTCTTATACTAGTAGGGTACCGCACGACGGTCAATGGATGACCTCACCTTGTCCCTTGGGGACATTAAAATTATTTTTGTATGGTGATTTTTTTTTAATTTGATTTTTTTAAATTTGTTAATTATTAATTAATAGTTATATTAATTAATATAATTATTATTTAATACTTATTTTATTTTATTTAGTTTATTTAATTATTAATAGTTATGTTTATTAATAAATTCTTTTGATAATAAAAAAGTTATTATTTATTTTTTTGTATGTATTATTTAATAATTATATTTATTAATAAATTTATTTACTAATAAATATGTTATTATTTAATATTTAATATTTGGTATTTATTATTTAAAAAAATATATTTATTAATAAATATATTATTATTTAAAATTTAGTATGCATTAATGATAATTTTTTATAATTAATAGATCTTTCTCTATTAACTCATTAATAATGATAAAATGAGCTTAATCAAATTAGATAATTTATTTAATGGAAAATTGGACGTGAGATTATAGCCGACTTTTAATTCTCTTAATTGGTTATTAGTTCATTCTTATCATCGGGTAGTATAGTTTAATTTAGTTATATTGTTAGTAAATGTTATTCTAATTATTTTAAGAATTAAATGTAATTTAACGTTATGTTAATAAAATTCATTTAACTATTAGTTAGCTAATTTGATTCGTCTAATATATGGTTTTTAGTGACTTAATTTTCTCGTAAAGTGGACATTAGGCAGAAATAAAAGATTTTAGTAACGCTAACATTCATTCATGAATAGGTTATTATCTTGCAATGATTTTCCTAGTTAGGATTAGTTTGGGTTATTAATTCAAACATTATGTTATATTCTCTAGTAAAATTAGTTTACCTTGAACACCTAATTTTATTATTGGGATAAGGCTAAGACTTGTAAGTTAACCCTAGAACTTGATGGGCATTTTGACATGCTAGGGGTGAGCATTAACAATAACCCCTCAATCAAAGTTAGCCAACACCTTCTAATGTATCAACTGTACAACTTTAGTCAACCGTTAACCCTAAACTTAAACTTATAACCTTTAAAAAAAAAAGTTGGTGTGTTTTTGCATGTAGAAAAATGGGCACGACACCTTCTTAGTAGAATCTTGATCCATTCTGATTCGTAGAACTCATATGCCATAGCATAATCCACTATAGGGTAATTATTCCATTGCACATACTCATCCATGAAGGTTTTTTCTAGTTTCATCATTGTTTCCATGTGCGCCCTTAATCTATCCAATCCTACTAGCTCTTTCTTACAGTATATGTATGCCCTAATGTCCTCAACATGCATAACACCCATAGGCATGCAGGAGAATGCCCCTTCTAGGTCGTCTAAGGTGGATTTAAATGGGTGCCTCTTGAATACATATATTTTCTTCTCTGAAACATCAAATATTATAGGAGTAGCCATCACTTACTTGGATATCGCTTTCCAAATGATCTTGAAGACTTCTTGAATCAACGCGATGAACTAGGGTTTCCGCAATTGATCAAATGCATAGAAAATCACTTGATGAATCAAACTACAATCCTTCTCAATCAAATGCTAGGGCTTTTCTTCTCACCAATTGCTCTGAATTCGAATGCAATGAGAGATTTACAAACTTCTATGTACTTTAAAGTAGAAAATCTACCATTAATGCTTGTCATGTAAACCAGGCTGTCACTTGAAAATTTATCTTTCTTTCTGCAATCAATCAGCTAGTGCACTCTTGCACATAGGTTCTGCTAGTCTCCAAAGGTGCATACTCTACAAGTGAGTATACCAGTCACGCATAAGTCTAGAGCTGAATTAGCTCCCCCTATGACCTTGAGGGGCATTCATCCAAATGTAGAGGGTGTGTTCACTATGGATGCATCCAATACATTCTCATCAACCTTATCCTTCTTTGTTTCTAACCAAATCAAGCTCACATCCTCTGAAGCTTCCACAAACTTGACTTCTCCTTCGGTATCCAATACTAGTTCTTCAAGATTCTTAGGGATTTCCTGACCTTGTGTCCTTGATCAGCAAAACTTTGAGATGTGTCCAGCCTTGTTACAAGAGTGACAAATGACTAGAGGCCTTATATTCCTCAGTGCATTGACATGGGTCAGCATTTTACATTGTTTAGTTGAGTGACCATTATAGTTACATATCTGACATGTAACATTCTGATAACTTCTTATATTTGGTTGATTCCAATTTCTCTGGTTATGCTAAGTCATGTTCTTCTGACTTGTTTTGCAATTCATAGCTTTGTGACCAAATTTATTACATGAATAACATTAACCATTGAAAGGTCTTACCTCTATACAATTCCTTGCTATGTGTCCATGCTTGTTACATGCATAACAAGTGTGGTCTACTAGCTTGCACTCATTCTTAGGTGGTTCAATATGATCCTTAGTCTGACTTCTAGTCTCCTTAGCATTTGAGGTGCCTTCAGGTGCTTTCATTCTTGCTCACATGTTATCAATCTAATTTTGTGCTTGTTAGAGTTTTAGGTGACTCTACAACACCCCCAATTGAATCAAGCCAAGATTTCACTTCTTGAGAAGAGGTCTTCACACCTTGAGAGCTCTGATAACATGTAAGAATTTGCACATAGCAAATATTGAACCAAGGATCTAGAGGTTGAAGAAAAGCACAAGAGAGAAAATATGAATGCAATGATGGATTGAATAGATCCAATGAATTCACCTTGATTGAATTGATGAATGAATCAATGTTGTAAAGTGATTACATAATAGGCCTCCTTATATAGGAGAGGCAATAAGAGAGAATGATAAGGAGCTGATAAGCTATCACCTATGCTAGGTGTAATCACATGTCCACCAAATGTGGATCATCCTCCATTATGCAATAAAGTATGTGCAATGGATTAGGATGATAATGTGATAAGAGCACGAAAGGTGGATCTCACACACAACGAGGTATGTGAAGACAACTATCACACCAAAAGTGGAATTTCCTCTACACCATGTGCTTAATAGATGTGCACACTCCTAGGTGTCTCAATCACTAACTACTATGCAACTAACTGTTAATCATTCTAAATTCTTTAGAATAAATACAACTAACTGTTAATCATTCTAAATTCACCAAGCATTTTAGAGAGCCATAGCTAGAGAAATACAAGATTTTTTGAGTTTTCTAGCAATCAAAGAGTTTAGAGTTCAAAATTTCTACAAGAGTTTTATTCAGTTGATCAAGAATGAGTTAGGCAATAATAAGTGAAGCTTCTACTAGTAAGGGAGCTAAGGATAAAGGGAAAGGGAGTTACTTAGATGAATTCATCACTTTGCTGCCTGGGTTCGCACAAAACAAAAAGGTCAGTGATAAAGTTTTCATTGATGATCTAGGATTTTGTCGAGATGCAAAGACATATGATGTGTCTGGAATGTGCTTATTTAGGTATTTTTATGAGAATTCTAAATGCTTGATTCCTATTTCAAACCCTTGGACCTCAAGATTGGCTAGGTTGATAGTACCAGACGTATTCCTAGATATTGATTTGTTAGTTGAGTTGGCTAGCAGATATGACCCTCTATCCAAAAAAATAAGAAAGGGTGATGGATCTGCTCTAGTCACATTAGATAGAAATTCATTTATGAAAGCTTTCAAGATTCAAATCCCAATGGCCATAGAGATCAATTTGCAGGCCCAAGAAAATGTATATGTTAGGGAGTCAACCCTAGTTGCTAGAGAAATCCAGAATCATGTCCCAAAAGCCAACATAAACTACATTGTGGCAATAACAAGGGCTTCTCCATACTTCTACAAGGATTTGAACTTCTATATTAAGTACATTGCATATGGATTGTGCAGAGTGTTAAGAGTGGATGGTGGTCCAAACACAATTTCATCTGACATCCTAATATTGGTATTAGATTTATAGAGTCTTCATGTAAGTAGCGGATATGACTACATTGGGTATGTCATAAATAAGATGCATGAGGGTCTTCAGGCTCTTAGGAAGAAGGAGCATTCTCCTAGATTTATGCATTACTCACTATTAATGCATCTTATTTTGTATAAAAAATAAAATATTATGGACTTGTAGTACCTTAAGGCTCAAATGATGTGGAATGGTCAACCTAATCTAGTTCAGTTTTGGATAAGGGCATGGAGTTTTACTTCTAGAGAGTGTGACTTTTGTACTTTTCAGAGCTGGATAGTATAGCCAATTTTGTTTAGCTTAGGACTAAATATTTCTAGGCTACCAGTCAATATTTTGTAGTTACTAAGGCCTTGTCAATTTGTTGACAGGTGGATTGGAAATCACAACTGGGGAGATTTCTACTATGAGAAAACTTTTACAATGATCAGAGTCTATGGGTGCCCCCAGCCACCTCATGTTCTACCATTTTTTGTGCCACCAAGGATTGCAGTACTAGAATTTATTTGGTAGCTTATGCTAATTGATAAAGAGCACTTCTCCCCCCATTAGAAGGGTACATTAAACCCTAGGCACTTCAAAGTATGAAACTTCAAAATTGGGAAGAATGTATTTAATAAGTTAAACGATTGGTTGGGCCACTACAAGATGAATGCTGCCATATATAGATATGTAGATATAGAGGATTTCATTGTTATTTCTAGGAAATTTTATACTCCTACCATTCTAATTGGAAATAAACATGAGCAGTGTCCTGAGGAAGACCTCATAAGAAATATCTTAGAGGAGGATGTGATTCAGAGGGGAGCACAACAATTTCAAGACTTGTTGTCTTTTGAGAAGCAGCTGAGGAAAAAGGGAATTCCCTTTGGAGGCTTTTACCCCACATTTCCCTACTTGCAAAGGCTAGACCAAATGATGGACAATTACAATGATCTGGTCAATTCACTAGAAGGACTAATTGATGACAAGCAAAGGGAGAAATAAAAAAAATCTTCATCAGAATATGAAAAAGACAGTGATGGCTACTCAGTGCATAGCCTCCCTACCATGGAATAACCACTTCCTATTGAGCAAGGGGCTGATGAAAATATAATCATGGATTTAACAGAGGTTCCAAGCTCTCATGACACTAGTGAGCCTCCTCTCAAGAGGTAGAAATTACAAATTGGAGAGCCTTCCCAAGTAAGAGCTACTAAAAAGAAAAAGGATAGAGTAGGAGCTCTAATTACTGTAACTAGAGCCTATGATCATCAATTGAGGAAGAAGATCAGAGAAGAAAAGAAGAAACAAAAAGAAATAGTAGAGGAGATAGAGTTTCCTTTGGGTCTATGTCAAGATGAAAGATTGCTCCAGTAGGATGCTTTCTTCAAAGATGATGAATTCATTAAGACTAATGAATTCAAAAGTTTCCTCCTATGGCATAAGCAAAAATAGGTTGCTTCTAGTGTGTAGATAATAGAAGGAGGCCAGGTGCTAGATGAAGCTATTCAAACATTGAAAGATGATGACCCTGAGTCTGAAACAATCACTTTTGAAGAGGCTAGAAAGTTAGTAAAAGCTAGCAAAATGCTACTTGTGCCTGGTTGGGACCTTGCCTTAGCTTTTATCATAGACCAAATAAGGAGGCAACTTGACATTAACCTACCTTCATAAAATTAGGTTGGATAAATAATAAAAGGATTTGGGTATAGCCCTAAGAGTCAGGCACTGGCTATGTGGAGCCTCTATCCCAAGGATCAAAAGCCTACTCTTCTAAATATGCAGGAGAAGATGGGAGGGGACAAGATTGTTTGGTCAATCCACAACACATGTGACCTTGAAATTTCATAGGTGCTTACCCACATTGCAAGATTGAATGAAGATAAATCTAAGAAACTCTTAGATAGGTTTAAGAACCTATTTGAAGATTATAGTGCACTTGTTAGAGATAGGGAAGTACATATTATGAAAGAAAAGGCACTAGAGAAAATAGTGGAAGATTTATCTCAGTAGATAATCAATATTCCTGTAATTGCACCCCCACCACTAGAATAATCCCCACAATTATAAAACCAAAGTGTAGGTGGAGAATAAATTGCTGCAACAATAGAATAGGGGAAAACAAAGCAAAATGAGGTTATTTTACAAGCCTTAATAAAAGATTTGCAGCATAGAATAGAAGTTTTAAAGGAGAAGGTAGATGTAGTTTATACTACTTATAATAAATTACCTTGGCTACAGATAGAGGTAAACAATTTTGTTTCTATTTTGAATACCTATCATGCAACTTGATCAGTAAGGATCTCATTGTTCAAGAGACTAGTAGTAGTGAAACCCCTGAGGATAGATATCTCAGAATCAGTTTTGCAAGTAGGGGATGAGATTGAGAAGATAGATGTTGCTTCATCCTTCTTTAAGGGTAAAGCAAATCAAATTGAGGTGAGGATATTAATGTTTGGACCTAACTTCAAGAGGTTCATTCCTTAAATCAAGGCAGAGGATGGAGAAATAAATAATTTGGATACAGGGAGATCAGATTTTGATCTCCTATTGCCTAAAAAAGAGGCTTTTATTAATGATGGAAATGAAGTAGATATGGATCACTTCAATACAATTCTTGATGAAGCATTTAAGGCTGAGATGGATTTCAATAAATTCATAGCAGATGTCAAGCTAATTATGGATACCAGCTGGGAAAGACAAAAGACACAACTACAGAGCATTCAAGAGTATCAATGGCCAATAGAGGAGGAAGTAAGTACACGTGACACACTCACCAAGCCAAATAAGAGAAAGCCTATAGAGATTGACCTCGATGCAATTGATGAAGACTAATGAGGACATCTGGACAACTGACACCTGAACTATGAGCATGGGGATTATAGATATTAATGAAGAATAGTGTAAGTTAGCCTGAAATAGTGGTCATCATTTCTTGTAATAACTCAATGAAGCTATCAAGAATATCTCTAGACAAAGGTGTTAGTTATCAAGCAAAAAGATCAGATATCAGAAGAGTCCAAAAGATTTTTGTCTTTCCTCCACCTGAGGGCTACTTTGTATTTTTGTCTTTTCTATTTTTAGGGTTAGGGTTAAAACCATCTGAAGCTTGTTGCGTCATTACTTTTTTTAAGGATTCCAAGATGGTTTTAGCTATATATAGGAGATATACTCTCTTTTGTAAAAAATATTAGAAAAATAAAAGTTCTGCAGAGCATACTTCTCTCTTTTGTGTCTAAGACTTATGAGCCTTCAAAAATCTTGTATGTATTGAAATAGGAATATTTTTAATAAAATACACTGCAATTTCCATCTCATTTTGTTATTGTCTCTTTGCTTTTATGTTTTACTCTTGTGTGTTTTTATTTGTGAGGCATATAAAAACATACCTATTGCAAGGCAATTTGTCTAAGTTGTTTATGAATTTATTTCAAGGAAAGGATTAAATTTTCATAAGCAATTTCAGAGAGTAAAAATAATTGTTAGGATTTTGCTAATAATAATTTAAGATTGAGAGAATAGTTTGTAAGGAATTCTATTCAAATTGCATGTAGGTTGTAAGGCATCTTACTGTATCTTGTTTTAAGTTTTCTTGTGTATTTTCATTTGAAGACTCTATTGCCCAAGGATTAGGCACTGGTTTGATTTTTGTGACGTAGTTATTTTTTTGTCATCAAGAAAAATATATAATTACAAGTACATTTGTGTTTTTAAGTTCAAGCATATTTTGAGGGGATTGTGTTCAAGTAATAGAGTTCATATTGTTGATTCCTTTAAGAGAGAATCAAAAGGTTATCCTTCCTTGAGTTAAACTCAAAAAAAGAAGAAGGATGAATATCCTTATGCCGTTATTATATGTTATTACATTTATAGTATCCCTTGTTAGACTCTGTATCAGGATATTCTCAGCTATTTGTAGAGTAATCTTTTATTGAAGTGATCTGAAATATAGTAGCATAGTAGTGAAGGCCTTTATCCACCATCTGAATGTTTACTTGAAATATAGTAAAACTATATAGGCAATACCTGCCTGAGTCCTATGGAGCTCGAAGAAGGAGGATCTTATCCAATCCTCATCAATTAGACTATTTCTTGTCAAACTTGAGATTCCATAATATGAGAATCAAGCCTATATATTTACCAAGTTTGATCCTACAAGAAAAATCTCTAACAAATTGGCGACTCTGCTGGGGAATAGAGATGCAAAGTCATGTTAAATCTTGTTGATATCTCTAGTGTTATAACTCAATTATAAATAACATGGGTACGAGTAGAGCTAGAATCCTGACCAACTTATTTATTTATCCACTTGTTTCCATTGAAGTGTATAAGAGTCAGTTTCAAAAGGTTTCAAATCATCTCACCTAGTTGTGAGTGGTGATTCTAAGTTCTTTGTTTGATTAGTGCATAAAATGACGTATTTTCAGTCCTGATAAATAATGTATGTACTTGGTTGATGTTTTTTGTGTTGATGGAAAGAGATACAAAAAGATTATTTAGTGGTTAAGGTGTTTGTCCTCTTCAAGGAGGTGCCAAATCTACAATGTTTTCAACAAAGCAAGCTTCAGATTCAAAGGCTTTCCATTCAGCAAGTTGAGTTTCAACTTCAACACTTCTAGGTATTTTTTATCTTTATGTGTATTTCCATAAGATCAGCTGTAAAGTATTTTGTTCCCTATTGAGTGTTTCAGGACTAGTAAAAAAGGAAGAGTGATATATAACAGTTTCATGTTTTCATGTTGAATACCTTATCATGAAACTTTAAATTTTTTATCATAGAGCTTTAAATGTTTTGATATACCTCTTGTAAAGATAGAAAAAGATGAATAGTTCTCATCTTGTTTCAAATCAAATGGATAATCAGCAAAAAGGCCAGCCTAAAAGGCTATGTTTTGTCAAGTTGGATAGAGATTTAGATTGTACTCATGTTCATGGATTCCCCAACACCTTCCCTATTGATGTCATTGATCTAATTCCAGTCTTTGATGATCAATCTGAATTAGCACTAGGACATGTTCTGGCATTCTTTATAAAATATCAGATTTATGAGGAATATGTTAGCATGATGTTTTTTAGGAGATCCCTTAAAGGTGTTGCAGCTGATTGGTATTCAAGTTTATCCCCAAAATACATCTCCTCATTGACTAATTTCAAATGGTTGTTCTTAAAAGATTTTTCTGATGATAATGATGGAGTAAGCTGCTAAAGGATCATCAAGAAGGAATTAATACAAATAGTACTACAGAGAAACCCATGTTTGATGCTGAGAGTATTTCTCAGAATTATGAAGTCATGTTAAAAGAACATTCAGATTGTAGTGCTGATAAAAAATCAGAATCACAGAATACAAGGTCTTCTACTTGTTCAGAGATGTCTGAATTTGAGAGTCAAAATTATTTAAGTGAAGATTTTGATGAAGATACCAAGGATGAATTGTTTTTGGATTTGTGTGAACTAGTGCTGAAAAATAAGGACAACATTTCTCATGATTCCAAAATTTACATCAGTGATGATTCTCTACCAAGAAAGGAGGTGTGTTCTTTTGGTAATGAAAATGATGAGGATTCTGATATGAACTCTACAAGTTTTTATGATCATACAGAGGCAATGCATGTAGATGAGTGAAGTTCTCCTTCTCTCAGTAGTGATGAGATCTCTGATATGTTGACAACTGAATATAATAAGTATACACATTTATCTAATGGGCAAACGTTGCACCTTGTAGATTTTTGTTTTGATACTAAAAATATTGCAGAGGATTTGTATAAGTATGAATCTTTTGGTGAGAATGATCAGGGTATGAGTTCTTGTGATGAAAATGAGTTGACTACAGATACAAAATCAGATTGTGGGAATATGACATAAAGGTTTTCTTGTGAGCATCTCTATGCAAATAAAGATGATGATGTTGTTTCTTTTTGTCTTAATGATGCTAATTATGATGCTGACAGTGAGTTCAATGGATATTAAGATGATGAAGAAGAGTCTATAGTTGATAGTGTTTCTGATAAGTTTGTAGGTCTTCCCTTTTATCAGCATAAGAGGACAACATTATTGTCTCAGTATAAGAGTGTTTTTTGTAAGAAACAAAAAGATGAATATGATGTAGATCAAAGTTGCTATAGTGATGGTTTTGTACAAGATGATGGGATCCAGGAGTTTGTGGCCCTTGTTCCAAATAAAAAATATGTTTGCATCATCAAACAAGAGATTGAAGAAAATGAACATGAAATATAATATCCACTAAGCAGTGAAGAAATCTCAGTATTTTTGGGTATTGAGTTTCAGGGGTATGCCTCCAATGTGGATTCTACTTTGCATTATCCAATTGATATATTTTTTGACACTGATAATGAGGCATGTGTTCAAAATGATGAAGATAATGATTCATGTTTACATGAAATCTCCTCATATAATAATTTTGCAGAAGAAGTGATTAAAGACCATGATAGTATGTTGTCCCGTCATGAAGATTCTAATGATGAACAAGTTTCTTGTTTATTTTCTTTTCTTTCTTTTGATGAATATGATGATGATTGTGATAGAGTTGAGGACAACAAATTTATTGATAAAAATGATGATATGGATCCGTTGTCCTTGTGTCATGATGTTTGTGAAAAAAGTTTGCACTTGGTTCATGATTCATATTGTGAGTACATCTTTGAGGATCCAAGTCACTCAATGGCTGAATCATTTCATGAAGATAAATCTGAAGATCCAATTCTTTTTCAGCTAGGTGAGTTCCTAGTAATGCATGGTAACTATTGTGTTTTGTGTTCAGATGCATTATTAGATGAATATTATACTTTCAATCAACATTAAGATGACATAAAAGATCTTCTGTATTTTTTGGAATATGAATATGAGGATGGTTGTGATCGAAAGAGTGTGGGTTGTGGAAAGTATAGAATTACTTTCCACCTTAAATTCATTCATATATGTTGGCAGCATGTTTGTCAAAAGTATTTTAAGTGGCTTGTCTCATATATGGATAAAAATCATATATTTGAGAGATGTAAAAACTGATTAGAGTTTTGGGGCTTTGAGCCTTTTTGTGAATATTGTAAGTTCATGTACAGTTGATTTCCTTAAAGTTGTGTGTTTCTTTCTTTCAAGTAGGTTAGTTAGTTGGTTTGATTTCTAGAGTTCTATGGTTCTTTCTTAAATTTTCATTTAAACATCCTTAGATAGATCCATTGTTGGTAGTATTCTCCATTTTTAAAGTAGCCCTTTGAAATTTTGATCCCCTGAAGTTTTTCCTGTTATCATGTTGAAGACTCGCAAATTTCCATTCCCTGAGCCTAAAAATTAATGAAATCTTGAAAAAACCCTAAGTACTAGGTCAAAATACCTTTGAAAATTCAAAAAGCCCTAGAAATGCTTAGCTAGGTTGTATTTTGCTATTACTTTTTCAAGATCAATTAAAAGCCATTTAAGCATGTGTGCTTTACTATTCCCGGTTAGTCACTTAGTGTCCCAATGATTTCAACATATTCCTTTTGGTCTAGTAACATCTTGAAATCCTTTAGTCACTCAATCTCTTTAAGTTAAAAGAATATTCCTTTTCTTCATGTGACTCATTGGATGCCCTCAGTCGCTAAGTCTCCCAATGATCTAATGTGCTTTATGAGATCTAGTGACTACATTGGAATTTTTTTGAAAGAAACTATAGTCGATTAATCTCCAGATCCTATATACCTTCATTCGGGTAGTCTCTTAATAAAGTGATGAAGTGATAAAGTTTTCGGTGACTATGAGAATGAGTATAGTCACCGAGTCTCTAAATGTAATAAAGTGGTGCATTTCCCTTCAATCACCAGATCTCTTCAAAAGGTCAAAGTCAGAGTGAAGTTCATGAGATTAAGTGAAAACCATTGATTATCCTCTTCAAAAGATAAGATTTGATGGTTGTCTCTTAATCGCTTAATAAAGGTGATTTTATCCCAAAACTACAGAGATTGAGCGACTACCGTTAGGTTGAGATCATGTAGTCATTACTGCATCTCATATTTTTAAAATATATCAAAGGTTTTATTCAGATAAATGTGTACCATCAGACTCAGATCTTGTGGCTGGCATGAAGTTTCAAGATGAAATGAGGATTTGTTAAAAGCTAGAGTGATTAAGAGACTTCTCTTTAGTCACCAAGTCTCTAGATAAGCAAAGTTAGGTAGTCTCTGAAAAAGTTTGAAAATTCAACAAAGTTCTGGTGATTAAGAGACTCATTGCAGTTGCTAGGTCTCATAATGAAATCAATAAATGATAAATCTTGCAGTGACTGAGTGATAGACTATAGTCTTTGAGTTTCTGAATGAAGAAAATTAGAGTAATCACCTAGTTGCCAGATAAAATCATAGAAGGCTAAATCATTCAGTGACTATGATTTATGACTATAGTCGCCAAGTCTCGAGATAAAATTTTAAAAAAGATAAAATCATCCAGCAACTGAGGATTTCCCTTTAGTCACTTAATCTCTGGAAATATTGAAAAAGTGCCAAGTTTTTCAGTGACTATGAGGAGTTGTGTAGTCGCTAGGTCGCCAGAAATCAAAATTTGAATACCTGTCACTTTCTCGACTCTCAGCTAGTAAATTAAAGTTCTGAGCATGCCAAGTATGATGAAAGTGAAATGATTACAAAGCTTGAGTCTAAAACGGTCTATTGCATTCAATTCTTCAGAATAAATACAACTAACTATTAATCATTCTAAATTCACAAAGCATTTCAGAGAGCAATAGCTAGAGAAATACGAGATTTTCTGAGTTTTCTAGCAATCAAAGAGTTTAGAGTTCATAATTTCTACAAGAGTTTTATTCAGTTGATCAAGAATGAGTCAACCAATGATGAGTGAAGCTTCTACCAGTAAGGGAGCTAAAGATAAAGGGAAAGGGAGTTACTCAGATCAATTCATTACTTTTCTACCTGGGTCCACATAGAATAAAAAGGTCAGTGATGAAGTTTTCATTGATGATCTAGGATTTTGCAGAGATGCAAAGACACATGATGTGTCTGGAATGTGCTTATTTAGGTATTTTTATAAGAATTCTGAAAGCCTGGTGCCCGTTTCAAACCCTTGGACCTCAGGATTGGCTAGGTTGATAGTACCAAATGTCTTCCTAGATATTGATTTGTTAGTTGAGTTGGCCAATAGATACGACCCTATGTCCAAAACAATAAGAAAGGGTTATGGCTCAACTCTAGTCATATTAGATAGAAATTCATTTATGAAAGCTTTTGGTATTCAAATCCCAATGGCCATAGAGATCAATTTGCAGGCCCAAGCAAATAGATATGTTAGGGAGTCAACCCTAGTTGCTAGAGAAATCCAGAGTCATGTCCCAAAAGCCAACAAAAACTACATTGCGGCAATCGCACGGGCTGCTCCATACTTCTACAAGGATTTGAACTTCTATATTAAGTACATTGCATATGGATTGTGTAGAGTGTTAGGAGTGGCTGGTGGTCCTAATAGAATTTCATTTGACATCCTAATATTTGTATTAGATTCATAGAGTCTTCATGTAAGAAGAAGATATGACTACATTGGGTATGTCATAAATAAGATGCATGAGGGTCTTGAGGCTCTTAGGAAGGAGCCTTCTCCTAGATTTATGCATTACTCAATATTAATGCATCTTATTTTGTATCACAACTACAATATTATGGACTTGTAGTACCTCAAGCCTCAAATGATGTGGAATGGTCAACCTAATCTAGTTCATTTTTGGATAAGGGTGTGGAGTTTTACTTCTAGAGAGTGTGACTTTTGTACTTTTCAGAGCTGGATAGTACAGCCAATTTTGTTCAGCTTAGGACTAAATATTTCCAGGCTACTAGTCAATATTTTGTAGTTACTAAGGCCTTGTCAATTTGTTGACAGGTGGACTGGAAATCATAACTGGGGAGATTTCTACTATGAGAAAACTTTTACAATAATCAGAGTCTATGGGTGCCCCTAACCACCTCATGTTCTACCATTTTTTGTGCCACCAAGGATTGCAATCCTAGAATTTATTTGGTAGCTTATGCTAACTAATAAAGAGCACTTCTCCCCCCATAGGAAGGGTACATTTACCCCTAGGAACTTCAAAGTATGCAACTTCACAATTGGGAAGAATGCATTTAATAAGTTAAATGATTGGTTGGACCACTACAAGATGAATGTTGCCATATATAGAAATGTAGATATAGAGGATTTAATTGTTATTGCTAGGAAATGTTATAATCATACCAATACAATCATAAATAGACATGAGCAATGTCTTGAGGAAGACCTCATAAGAAATATCTTAGAGGAGGATGTGATTCAGAGGAGAGCACAACAATTTCAAGACTTGTTGTCTTTTGAGAAGCATCTGAGGAAAAAGGGAATTCCCTTTGGAGGCTTTTACCCCACATTTCCCTACTTGCAAACACTAGACCAAATGATGGACAATTACAATGCTCTGGTCAATTCACTAGAAGGACTAATAGATGACAAGCAAAGGGAGAAACAAAAAAACTCTTCATCAAAATATGAAGAAGACAATGATGGCTACTCAGTGCATAGCCTCCCTACCATGGAACAACCACTTCCTATTGAACAAGGGGCTAATGAAAATATAATCATGGATTTAACAGAGCTTCCAAGATCTCATGATACTAGTGAGCCTCCTCTCAAGAGGTAGAAATTACAAATTGGAGAGCCTTCCCAAGTAAGAGCTACTAAAAAGAAAAAGGATACAGTAGGATCTCTAATTACTAGAACTAGAGCCTATGATCATCAATTGAGGAAGAAGATTAGAGAAGAAAAGAAGAAACAAAAAGAAATAGTAGAAGGGATAGAGCTATCTTTGGCTCTCTGTCAAGATGAAATATTGCTCCAACAGGATGCTTTCTTAAAGGATGATGAATTCATTAAGACTAATGAATTCAAAAGTTTCCTCCTATGGCATAAGTAACAACAGGTTGCTTCTATTGTCCAAATAATAGAAGGATGCCAGGTGCCAGATGAGGCTATTCAAACATTGATAGACTATGACCCTGAGTTTGAAACAATCAATCCTGAAGAGGCTAGAAAGTTAGTAAACGCTAGAAAAATGCTACTTGTGTCTGGTTGGGACCTTGCCTTAGCTTTTATCATAGACCAAATAAGGAGGCAACCTGACATAAACCCATCTTCAGAAACTCAGGGGTGAGACATAATAAAAGGATTTGGGTATAGCCCTAAGAGTCAGACAGTGGCTATGTGGAGCCTCTATCCCAAGGATCAAAAGCCCGATCTTCTAAATATGCAGGAGAAGATGGAAGGGGACAATATTATGTGGTCAATCCACAACATGAGAGACCTTGAAGTTTCACAAGTGCTTACCCGCTTTGCAAGATTGAATGAAGATAAATATAAGAAACTCCTAGATAGGTTTAAGAACCTATTTGAAGATTATAGTGCACTTGTCAGAGATAGGGAAGTACATATTATGAAAGAAAAGGAACTAGAGAAAATAGTGGAAGATTTATCTCAGTAGGTAATCAATATGCTTGTAATTGCACCCCAACCACCAGAACAGCCCCCACAATTAGAAAACTAGAGTGTAGGTGGAGAAGAAGTTTTCGTGCCAACAATAGAATAGGGAAAAACAAAGTAGAATGAGGTTGTTTTACAAGCCTTAATAAAATTTTTGTAGCATAGAATAGAAGTTTTAAAGAGGAAGGAAGATGTAGTGTATACTGCTTATAATAAATTACCTGGGCTAGAAATAGAGGTAAACAATTTTTTTTCTGTTTTGAATACCTATCATGCAACTTGGTTAGTAAGGACCTCATTGTTTGAGAGACTAGCAATAGCACAACCCCTGAGGATAGATATCCTTGAATCAGTTTTGCAAGTAGGGGATGAGATTGAGAAGATGGGTTTTGCTTCATCCTTATTTAAGGGTAAAGAAAATCTAATTAAGGTGAGGATATTAATGTTTGGACCTAACTTCAATAGGTTCATTCCTCAAATCAAGGCAGAGGATGGAGCAATAAAGAATTTGGATACATGGAGATCAGATTTTGATCTCCTATTGCCTAAAAAAGAGGCTTTTATTAATGATGGAAATGAAGTAGATATAGATCGCTTCAATATAATTCTTGATGAATCATTTAAGACTGAGATTAATTTCAATAAATTCATAACAGATGTCAATCTAATTGTAGATACCAAGTGGGAAAGAAAAAAGGCACAACTACAGAGCATTCAAGAGTATCAATGGCCAAAAGAGGAGGAAGTAACTGCATGGGACACACTCACTAAGACAAAGAAGAGAAAGCCTACAGAGATTGACTTCGATGTAATTGACGAAGAGTGATGAGGACATCTAGACAACTGACACCTGACCTATGCACACAGTGATGATAGTTATTAATGAAGAATGGTGTAAGTTAGCTTGAAATGGTAGTCATCATTTCTCATAATAACTCAATGAAGCTATCAATAATATCTCTAGACAAAGGTGTTAGTTATCAAGAAAAATGATTAGATATCAGAAGAGTCCAAAAGATTTTTGTCTTTCTACCACCTGAGGGCTACTTTGTATTTTTGTCTTTTTTTGTTTTTAGGGTTAGGGTTAAAACCATCTGAAGCTTGTTGCATCCTTACTTTTTTTAAGGATTCCAAGATGGTTTTAGCTATATATAGGAGATATACTCTCTTTTGTAAAAAATATTAGAAAAATAAAAGTTCTGCAGAGCAAACTTCTCTCTTCTATGTCTAAGACTTATGAGCCTTCAAAAATCTTGTATGTATTGAAATAGGAATATTTTTAATTAAATACACTACAATTTCCATCTCATTTTGTTATTGTCTCTTTGCTTTTATGTTTTACTCTTGTGTGTTTTTATTTGTGAGGAATATAAAAACATACCTATTGCAAGGCAATTTGTCTAAATTTTTTATGAATTTCTTTCAAGGAAAGGATTAAATTTTCATAAGCAATTTTAGAGAGTAAAAATAATTGTTAGGATTTTGATTATAACAATTTAAGATTGAAAGAATAGTTTGTAAGGCATTCTATTCAAATTGCATGTAGGTTGTAAGGCATCTTATTGTATCTTGTTTTAAGTTTTCCTGTGGATTTGCATTTAAAGACTCCATTGCCCAAGGATTAGGCATTGGTTTGATTTTTGTGATGTAGTTATTTTTCTGTCATCAAGAACAAAATATAATTACTAGTACATTTTTGTTTTTAAGTTCAAGTATATTTTGAGGGGACTGTGTTCAAGTAATATAGTTTATATTGTTGATTCCTTTAAGAGAGAATCAAAAGGTTAACCTTCCTTGAGTTAAACTTAGAAAAAGAAGGATGAATATTCTTATGCCACTATTCTATGTTATTACATTTATAGTATCCCTTGTTAGACTCTATATTAGGATATTCTCAGCTGTTTGTAGAGTAATCTTTTATTGAAGTGATCTAAAATATAGTAGCATAGCAGTAAAGGCCTTTATCCACCATCTGAATGTTTACTTGAAATATAGTAAAATTGTCTAGGCAATACCCATCTGAGTCTTGTGGAGCTCGAAGAAGAAGGATGATCTTATCCAATCCTCATCAATTAGACTATTTCTTATCAAAATTGAGAGTCCATAATATGAGAATCAAGCCTATATATTTTCCAAGTTTCATCCTACAAGAAAAATCTCTAACACAGAGGAAGTTGGTTCTTATGGTACTTCACCTAAAACTATCCTAGCTAAGATTCTTTACAAAGGAAAAGGGTTAGAAGGATGCATAAAAAATGAAATTTAACTCCTAAAAGGTGATGCACCAAAAATGAATCTTTCAGACCAATAAAACCTATAATGAAAACCTCCCCTACACAACTCAATAACACATTGTTTTTGAAACAGTAATTTGTAAGAAGGCTAAACAAGAGTTCCTAAAAGGAGGATAAATTCCTCACAATTTAAAACTAATTAAGCACAAACCACAACCTAAAAAGATTATGATTTTGGAAAAGGCATCAATAAGAGATACAAAAGTGCATAAAAAAGAGAAATCACAAGCTAAGAATTATAGGTAAAAGGTGTTTCAACTCTATATAATCTCTCTGAAATGGGTTAAAAAAACTACTTTTCCTTTGTCAAGAACTTAGGAAAAGTTACAAAATAGAAAGCCAAAGGGAAGAAGAACTCTTTAAAAATGAGCCCTCGGCTCATACTTATTCTTTTTTAAATCCAACTGCATTACAATGACCAATAACATCTAGGTCAAATGCAACTAGAAAATGTTGTCCTTGAGGCCATCAAACAATTGTAAAGAGGAAAAAATGGTGACTGAAATGTTGGCAAGTGATATTTTGGGAGCACTATGAATCACTTAAGGGTTGTCATTTATGGAAAAAATAATGTTGGAGTGATTGCATGAAGTGAGTATAAGTATTGGAGACACAGTTAGGAAAATGGCTAAGTACAGAATCATAATAACAATATTCTGCAGTACAATTTTGGTCAGCGAATGTAATATATGATGTATTATGGCTTGAAAACTTAGAGGAAGATATTTTGGGATATGTATGACGTTCAGTTAAGGCCACACATGTTTTGGTGTTGATATCAGTAAGAAATAGTATTGTGAAGGTATGAAAAGACAAATAATCAATGAAATAGGGTATATAAACAGTCACGATGATTGAGGGAAGGTTAGATGGAATGGAAACATGCTAAGTCAGATGAAAGTTGTATATTTCTGACACTTTGGTAGTACAAGATCACCAACTCTACATTTATCATTTGTATAAATAATTATTATGTTTTATATTGTACTTGAGAGCCAATTGGATGATAGAATTGATATAAGTATAGAGTGTTTTGTGAAAGCGATAAGTGTGAAACTAAGTGATAGAGATGGATATGTGATGGATGCAAATTTGGGATATTGGTAAAGGAAGATAGCAGATGTGAGATCAAAGATTGATAGAGCTATAAATGGAACTATCAAAGCATAGAAGGTGCTTGTGTAGTTCACTTATTGAAGAACACTTTTGTAACAGAATTTTGGTTGTAAGAGTTGTAAGCTCACCACACCTTTAACAGGGTTTCTGTATACCCCTAACAGGGTTTTATATTCCTCTAACAAGGAAATGTACTATGTAATACTCAGCTCCTAATAGGGATTCAATATTTTAGTGCATAGTTATGGGTACCATCCCCATCGGGGTTTTTCCTTGGCCAGGGTTTCGTAAAAAATAAATAATGGTGTTATGAGTTATGTGTTATTTGTTTATGTTCTTTTCATTTCATCATTGATATGGTTTATTTTCAATTGGTTGAATTTTAATTTAAAGTGCTTTAATACTGATTCACCCCCCTCTCAGTATTACTTAATCCTAACAATTGGTATCAGAGCTATTGGCCCTTGGAGAGAAAGCCTAACAACTTAAGGGAGATCAGAATGGATTCAGAAAGTTTGCAAGAGAACTTTGAAGCATAACTTGATGACTTGGACAAAGAAAAAGATGAGAATGGCAAATTGATATTCAAATTAAGAAGAGCAGAAGGTTTCATTAAGAAACTAAAGGAACAACTTGAATTTTCAAGAATTCGGAGACAAGACCTTATGGATAAGATCAAAGAGGATTTAGAAAATGATACATTAGACCAAGTAAAGAAGCTAGAGAAAGAAAAATAACAAATTGATCTTCTGATGATTAAAGAAATTCATTATGAAAAGGATGCAAGATACAAAGTTGAAGAGGCACTAAAAGAAGAAAATGTATAGATAGGACAAATGAAGACTAAACTTGATCACTACAAGGATAAACGTCAGGAATTGGAGAAGTACAATCAGATCATAAAAGGTGAACTCACTCAATCCAAATTGCATATTGAGAAGTTACACATGAGTAGTGATAAAATTGATGAACAAAGAGAGACACAAACCTTAAGGAGACATGAATGGAATTGGACATAATGAAGGAGAATGTTCTAAGACTAATGATGAATCACATGAAGAAAAGACTGAAGATAGATCCACATTTGAAGAACCTAAAGATCATATCAGACCTTTCAAAAGTAGATGCTTTGGATGTAGCAAAGTTGGACACATGAAAAGAGATTGAAAAAGTAAAGGTCCTTTCAAATCATTTACTAGTTATTTTATAACTATTATGCATATGGACATAAGAAAGAAGAATGTAGGAAACTAGATCATTCAAGGAACAAACAAGATTACATCAGAGAAGAATCAACAACCAAGATCAAATGCTACAAATGCAACAACCTTGGGCATACTACAAGGTATTGACGTAAGTTGTAGGATAATCAGAATAGAAGACCACCTACATGTTTCAAATGCAACAACTTAGGACACATAGAGAAGTTTTGCAGGTATGATGAAATGAACAATAGAAGAGGACCACCACCCGTGGTTATAAATAAGAATATTGGTGATAGTGGTAAAAGTCTTAATGAGTATATGGATGAGTTTAAGAATCATTTCAATAAACCAACAAATGAAGATGATGAGAATATATGGAAGGTAAAAGATTTCAATAAGGAATTGGTTTAGGGAGAAATAGTAGATGCTACTATGTCTTTGCATGATGTTGACATTACTACATCGAACTAGAAGACCACATAGCCTTAGGGGGAGAAATGGATGCAGATAATAGAATATATCCAGCCCCTGATTATGTGGAATGAGCTCATGTGAGCTTAGATGTGGTGTGTATAGACACTATGGAGTTTATGTTTATGATCACAACACTTGGAGATTCATATCTTATGATAAAAAAAAATGTTTGACTAGACAGTATGCAAAGTTGAGCTACCTGTGATTAATGCATTCAATCACCTTATGATGGATAAAAAACCTTGAAGCATATAATTTCTACACCATTTGATTAGCAACAACCAAGGATAAAAAAGTTAAGAAGCACTACAACCATCTAGAAACTATATTGTGTGATCGTTTAAAGAAAAAGTTCCAAATTTCAGCATATTAAAGGTATTTAGATCATATAATCTTTCAAGAAGATATGGATACACCTATGATATTTGATGTTATTGATAGACCAAGGTATAAGTTTAAGAGGAACCCATTTAATTCTTGTGAGGATGATCTGGAAGGAGCATTTTTGCAAACCCCTTACAACGTGTTACATGTTGAAGATATTAGAGCTTATATACATTGCAAGTATGAGACCATAGGAGATGTAGAAATCTATAAGGAATTAGGAGAGATGATAGAATCTGATGGTAAAATAAAAGAAGACTTCAAACATTTGGAAGAGAAATTTATCATTAAGCTAACCTGCCTTAATGAGTTATACGAAACTGAATGGCTCAAGATCATTCTAAGAAGAATCCATGATCAATTCATTTGGATAGGAGAGAAACCTATTAAGATATGTAGTCAGTTGATTCATGAGATAACTGGATTGGACAATGTTAGAGCCCTTCTAGTAACTGAGAAGAATATCAAGAAGCAAGTAGAAACCCTAACACATTATAATTGGGATAAGAGAGTGATGACTGTGAATGAAATCTTTTAGCAAGATGTGAGATTGGTAGCAATGCTACTAGGATACAAGTTATTCTAGAGAAACAACCCTAATTCTATGTCAGCAGGAGTAATTATGATGGCCTATAGAATGGTGAAGGAAAACACCAGATATAACTTATGTGAAATCCCAGCACAATAGTTCTTAGAGAATGTGAGGATTATCAAGAAGGACAAGTCAAAATCTTTTAGGTTTGGCTCACTCTTGATACACATGTACATCCATATTGAGCACACATTTCCTAGAATGCACCCTAGAGCATGGAAGGATAGTTTACCTACTGGTATACAGATCTTAGAAAGCTACCAAAGTTAAAATAAAAATTGGATAGATGGTGAACTATTTCCAATGACTAAAATTCTTCAAAGGTAAATGAAGGAGAGATACAAGATACCTGAGGAGATAGTTGAGAAGTATAAAGACACAATCTATTTCATGGTTGAAATTGACTATGTGTTCTTTTAAGTAGTTGAACCAAGAAAGAAATGGTGCTACCCTATGAGGTATGATGTTAGTTCTAAAGTTACAATGCAAGTTGAACATGTACTAGCAGCTGAGATAGATACATCTGAAGAGAGATGGGGAACTTAGAAAAGAGAAAAATTTAGAGAAGAATAGGATAAAGGGACAAGGAAGAGAAAGATTGAGAAAATGGTTGATGAAATTTTTGCAAAGGTAGGAATTTCTAAGGAACAACTAAGAGAAGCAAGGAAAAAGATGTCAGAAGGATCCTTTAGCTTGTAAATTGAGGCACCTCCTCCTTTTGAAGAAGAAAAAAATAAAATTCCTACTCCAGATATAATTGATTTATCAATTACACATGAGAATATTGCACAAGAGGTTTCACCTATGAGCACACCTAGGATATCTACAAGATCTAACAAACCAAGCAGTTCAAAGAAATAAAAGGTAGAAGTAGAAACAAAGAAGAAAGAAGACAAGGTGGCTGAGAAGAAAGAAGAAAAAGAAGTACAGAAGAAGCCACAAGATCTATGGAAGCCAGATACCAAGATGTTATAGAAGAGGATAATAAGAGATGGAAATCTGAAGATAGTAAATAGATACTATGAAAGATATGATTCTAACGATCAAGCAGTAATTGAGGATATAGTAATTGAGCACTTGTTAGTCTACAAGAAGAATTTGCTAGAAATAGAAGGAAATATTCCTAAGGACTTTTATAGAAAGTTGGAAATAAGAAAATAGTTAGCACATTCAGAGGATGAGACTATAAGAAATAAGGCTATTGAAGACATGTTGCCTGTAGTCTCCATACAAGAGAGGGAGAGAATCATTAAAGAGTTGAAACCTCTATTGAGAACAAAGGCCAGACTAGTGAAGATAATGAAAGGAAGTATGATGAGGTCATAGAAGACACAAAAAAGGCATTGGACCAAATTATTACATGTGACATGCTTGAGAAGACCTCACCTCTGAAGGTTACCAAGCCTACACCTTTAGGAATGGGAGAAAGCTCTAAGACAACTGAAGAAAGTGAGCAAGAAAGAGAAGTTGAAAAGCAACCCGACTTCTTCATTTATGGTATGCCTATATCATTAGACACTTCACTTGATGTAAATGATCCATTTCAAGACAATATAGATAGTGTGATGATAGTAGAAGATGAAGGACAAAAAGAGAAAGATCATAGAAAAGAAAAACATGAAGAGAAAGAACAAGAGAAGGAGAAACAACACAAATAAAAGAAGGAAGAAGAGACAACAATAGAAAAAGAAGAAGAGGTAAGAATTGAGCTTAAACAAGAACTAAATACCTCCTCCACCCTATTGTTGGAAAGTATGGCCAAACCAATGAGCAATGATGTGGAAAGCATGGATGAGGATGAAATAATGAGGTTATCCTTCATGGAATTCGCTAAGGAAAAGGAAAGGTCAGAACAAAAGGGGGATAAGAAGGTAAAGGTGATTTCTAGGGTAGTAGAGATTGTAAATAAGATACTCCCTACACCTCTCACATTTCAAGGAAAGGATGATGCTAGAAAACTTGAACTTGGCATTGAACAACTTTGACAGTCATTTTGAGTCACTATTGAAGATCGTAGAGGATAAGGCTGAGAAGACATACTTAGAAAAGAAGTTGAAAGAAGTTTTCCAGTCCATCTCATGGGACTCAGGAATTTTGAAAACAACAATAATCAAAGCTAAAAGATGTGTGGCACAAGGAAGAAAGGTATATGTACAATTATTGCATAAATCCTATCAGACATGTTAAGAATATTGAATATATCATAGCCAAGGACAGGGCTACATTAGACAACATAATGGACAATTGAGAAACCTCCTCATAAACTACATTGGAAATGGACAAGCAAACATCAAATATTTTGGATAAGATAAGTGATTTGAATACAGAGAAAAGGAGAGTAGTGGAAAGATTTGGTTTGCTAAAGATTCTAATCACTCCTAAGCTATCAACTCTTGGAGCTCATCTCATAGAGATGGAGACTATAGAAGGATCAATGAAAAAATTTGTACCCACTGAGATGAAGGCAACATAGACTGCATCTTATGCACTAAATGGATTGATCCATGTTAGTGAACTTCTGATCAAGTCATGGGCTGATGAAGTGAAGACTCCTTCCAAGACATTCTAAATTTGGTGAATAAGCACTAAGTCTTTTATGCTTAAAATTTTGAAATTTTGCAAGTACCTTTTCCATTGATGTAAAAGGGAGAGGAAGAGAAGAGAAAAAATGAGAAGAGGAAAAATAATTAAATAAAAGAAGAGAATAGAAAAATGAGAAGAAGAAAAGAAAAATATAAATTAAAAAAGAAAGAAGAAAGGATATGTATATAGAGAAGTAGAAGGAATATAGTGTTTTGACACTTGGTCATTTTTCACTAAGTGTTGCCATCAATGCCAAAGGGAGAGATTATTGGAAAGTGATGTTTTGGGAGCACTATGGATCACTTAAGGTTTTTCATTTATGGAAACACTAATGCTGAAGTGATTGCATGAAGTGAGTATAAGTATTGGATACACAATCATGAACATGACTAAGTACATAATCAGAATAACAATATTCAATAGTATAGTTTTGGTCAGCGAAGATAATATATGATGTATTATGGCTTGAAAACTTAGAGGAAGATAGTTTGGGATATGTATGACCTTAAGTTAAGTTTGCACATGTTTTGGTGTTGATATCAGTAAGAAACAATGTTGTGAAGGTATGTGAAGACAAAGAATCAGTGAAATAGGGTATATGAATAGTTGTGATGATTGAGGGAGGGTTAGATGGAATGGTAATGTGCTAAGTCAAATGAAATTTGTATATTGCTGACACTTTGGTAATAAAAGATTGTCAACTCTACATTTATCATTTGTATAAATAATTGTTATGTTTTATATTGTATTTGAGAGCTGACTAGATGACATAATTGATATAAGTATAGAGTATTTTGTGAAAGTGATAAGTGTGAAACTAAGTGATAGAGATGGATATGTGATGGATGAGAATTTGGGATATTGGTAAAGGCAGATAGCAGATGTGAGATTAGAGATTAACATAGCTATAACTAGAACTATCAAAGCATAGAAAATGCTTGTGCAGTTCACTTATTGAAGAACACTTTTTTAATAGAATTTTGGTTGTAAGAGTTGTAAGCTCACCACACCTTTAATAGGGTTTTTGTATACCCCTAATAGGGTTTTGTATTCCTCTAACAAGGAAATGTACTATGTAATACTCATCTCCTAACAAGGCTAGATCTCCTAACAAGGATTCAATATTTTAGTGCATAGTTGTGGGTACCATCCCCACTGGGGTTTTCCCTTGTACAGGATTTCCTCAAAAAAAAAAAATGGTTTTATGAGTATGTATTATGAGTTTATGTTCTTTTCATTTTAGCATTGATATGGTTTATTTGCAATTGGTTGAATTTTAATTTAAAGTGTTGTAATACTGATTCACCCCCTCTCAGTATTACTTAATCTTAACACAAAATTCATGTCCCAATAGTATTGCCATAAATAACCTCCATAAACAAGATCATATCCCTAAAAAACTCAAAAATTCCTTTGAAAGGCATTAACTTCCTCTGATCTCACAACTGTATTTTGCCTAAAGTCAAACATATTCACCTTTCCCTATCTCTTAACTACTGGAATAGTGCCACCACCTTGGATGCATGTATGATGAAGTAAACCTAATGAATCCTCTGTATTTCTTGTATACCCAAAATGATGTTCACAGATAGCATCATAGTCATCTTCACTTTACCGCTAGATAAGTTCTAATCGAAGGGCCAAAAATAGTTTGCCTCTGATCAGATTTGAAATGTCATGGAAATAGCCTCTTATCAGCAAAGCTATCATTGATAAACACTCCCTCTTGGCTCCATCAATGAATAATTCTTGCTCATTTTCCAAAGCCTTCACTTCATGTTTCCATCGATAAATAAAATACTGGTAGGTCCATTACTAGGTGTCAGTAAGCCTCAACAATTGTTCCATCATTGTGCATTGTTATATCAATAATGCTGATTGACATAACTCCCCCTGATGTCTTTTTTCCTTGGCATCATTGGTGAAATCTTTACCGATAAATTCATCGAGTATCAAAAAGATAGAAAAATTCCTTTGTCATTGGTTATTTTCATGCCAATAGAGCACATCAGCGCAAGTTGTACCAATAAACTCATCAGGTGTCGAGGTAGCCAAAAAATTCTTCAGTGATGGCACATGCTATGCTAATGAGTCCATCGGTATGACCTCCATTGATACACTACCTACTTCTTTGATACCCATCAACATAAGTCTTACTATTAACCTCATCGGGTATCAACAAGATATAAAAGTGCCTTTTTTGCTAGCATAAGTTTCACTGATATAGAACATCGGTGTAAGTTGACCTGATAACCCCATTGATGTATCTTGTGTCGATGATCTCATCGGGCTTAGGGGAAACCTTGAAGCACTCACCCTGACAATATTAGTCACTCCAATGACATCCATTAGCAAAGCTCTCCCTGATGTGCCATACTTCTTTGGCAATTATTAGTGTAAGACTTGCCAATAACCACATCGGGTATCGACAAGACAAAAAAGTGCCTATGCCACTTGTCAAAGGTTTCAATGATGGAGCATATCAATGCAAGTCATGCTGATTTGCGGATTTTATTTTGGTTATTTGATGTTATCGGTATAACCCTTGTTGATATGGAAATTCTCCTTGGTGCTCTTCTCCTCAATCGATGTGTGTGATCTCGATCACCATTTCGTATTTCACTTAAGTGCCATCATCAGGGAAACTCATGTTGATGACCTAAACCTTCATTAGTATAATCTCCTTCCTTCCAAAAGTGTTATTTCCCACATCTTTGATTGCATTGGCGTCATTCTATAGCCTCATTTTGGTGTTTCTATAGTAAGTTGGGATCTACCCTTGTGGGAGCTATATTTTACTCCTCATGCTACAAGATAGACATCTATAATCGATTAAGCCATGGAAAAATACTAATAACAATTTGGTGACATCTACGATATGTTTTCCTACTAAATATCAAGACTAGTTTCCTAGGCTATTCATTGAGCATAGAGTCACATGCTACACTCATAAATAGACTCAAAGAAGCCTTGCACATGATCGTAACTCATGTAGAGAGATTAGAAAACTTGGACACTTATTGAAAGAAGGAAAACCTACATTGAACTACTCTAACTGGGATGGACAATACTTAGGGGAAATTTAAAATTTGTCCTATGCTAAACTAACCTACAATGGAAACACCTTAAATGAAACCATTTATAGGTTCTGAAAAATATCTTCCTTTTCTCTTCACTTTGCAATGAAAAACATGGTCATGGGTAGCTATAAAGAGATGTAAAAATGACCAACATTTGACCAGCTGATGCAACACTTCTTGAAGAACAAAAGAAACCTTACTTAATTCATCATGCTGATAGAATAGACTATTGATTTGGAATGAGTCATCATGTTGTACCCATTCTTCTTCAACTACACCTTCTGATCAAATATCATGTTTAAGTGTCTACACACCTAGTCCTTCTTTGTTGGCCTCCATTCTTCACAAATGCTTGATAGGACATCCTCTTGACATAATGAACTTGGGGCTCTTTCTACTGGTCTATGGCTCTTTATCATGTTGATTACAAACTTCCAATTTTGAAGATACTAATTTTATATCATGTTCTGAGAAGAATTCATCCATATCATCCCAAAACTAGTCCTCCTCTAAGTCTCCCATACTTTTTTGCATGAGAGGCATGATTTTAACAACATGATAATTCTCTTGAAGGTCCATGGGAACCTCTTGACCTTCTTCCTAAAGCAATGAAAGTGAACTAGCGTACAGTTCAACTTGAGCACCCCCTTGATCTTTTAATTGTTGAAAACACAAAACTTGTGCATGCTCATATCCTTCATTCCATCATCTAGAACCTAATAAAAATGCTAGCTCAAGCATGTTGTCTTCTTAAAAAAAACTAGGTAGCTCACGAAATAAATTAGTTTCCATTTCCTTATTCTTCTCAATAAAATTGGAAAACCCATTAGATAGCTCCATTGCAACATTTTGTTCAACATTTTCTTCCCGTCCTTTGTGAAGAGTCTCCTCATGTTGTACCTATATGGCCTCTTTATATTTCATAGTTGTAACAACTAGGAGCTTTATTTTCTCTATATGCTCCTTTAGCTCTTTTTCATTAAAATCTTCATGAGATGCTAACTCTCTTAAAAAATTCTCCTCCCATTGTAGCTTTTGTGTCAACAAGACCTTTTTTAAATGTTTCTTTTGCACTTCCAACTCTTTTTCAAGGGCTGCCTCATGCTACCTATGCTACTCCACAAATACTTCTTGTGATGTTACTCTTGATGAGAAAACTCCTCTTGTTGATAAATACTATCTAGGCTCATGTTTGTAATATGTTGGGGCTGCTTCAACAAACCATCATGATAACTTGGAACAAAAGGGCTATCTTGGGGTTGTTGATGTGCATAGGCATGGTACCAGGAAGGTTGAGCAGGGGTGGGTAGGTACCAAGAATATGGAATTTTCTGGTAACCTATTGCTAAAGGGTTATTTAGAATACAACTAGTAGGTTGTTCTGTGCGATATGAATGGAAAGAAGGCATATATGAAATATTTTAATGGAATGGAGGTGGAAGACCATTATATTGTTGATAACTAGACATTGTAGAGATAAATCATAGATCATGGAAAGCCTAGTAAACAAACTCATTTAATAGAAAGTACTTGAACCATTGAAACTAGTTGAGATAAGATTGGAGTCACCATGGTGTTGTTCAGGCTGCCTCTAAAGGCTGATAATATTGAGAAAAACACCAAATCTCTCAGTATTGATATATTTTCATTATTGCACTAGTTTTCCTACTTCCATAGAAACAAAGCCACCAAATATGTACTTATTAACCTCTAAAAGGCTTGAAATTCACTGGCTACATATCAAAACCATAAAAAATAAGTAATTTCTTATGACATGTTAAAAAAAGAACGGTCCCACTAGTCATGCCAAAAAATGTTGTCACATAAATAGTGCACCCCTGCAGAGTAAAATCAAGCCTACTGCTGAACATGGGAAAACCTTCTTGATTGAGGGCTCAAATAGTGGAAGATAACCTCAAGAGAAAGTTGGTTCTTATGGTACTTCACCTAAAACTATCCTAGCTAAGATTCTTTGTGAAGGAAAGGGGTTAGAAGGATGCATAAAAAATAAAATTTAACTCCTAAAAGGTGGTGCACCAAAACTAAATATTTGATACTTTGCAACAATAATTTATAAGAAGGATAAATGACAGTTCCTAAAAGGAGGATAAATTCCTCATAGTTTAAAACTAATTAAGCACAACCCAAAACCTACAGATATTGTACTTCTATAAAAGGAATCAATAAGAGATACACAAGTGTAGAAAAAAGGGAAAGCACGAGCTAAGAATTCAAACTAGGTTTTTCAAATCTATATAATCTCTCTAAAATAGGTTACAAAAACCACTTTGCCTTTGTCAAGAACTTAGGAAAAGTTACAAAATAGCAAGACAAAGGGAATAACTCTGTACAAATGAGCCCTCAACTCATACTTATGTTTTTTCAAATCCAACTACATTAAAAATGAGCAATAAGTTCTGGGTCAGATGAAGCCAGAAAAAACCATCCTTGAGGCCATCAAATAGTCATAAAGAGGAAAAAATGGTGTCCAAAATTCTTGTCCCAATAGTATTTCCATAAGACCCTCCATAAACGTGATCCTATCCCTGAAAAATTCAAAAAGACCTTTGAAGGTAATAACTTCCTCTAACCTCACAACTGCATTTTTCCTAAAGTGAAACATATTCACCTTTCCCTGTCTCTTCACCGCTAGAACAATGTCATCACCTTAGATTTTTGTCTGATGAAGTAAATACAAAGAATCCTCTGTATTTATTGTACACCCAAAATAGTGTTCACAAGTAGCACCATAGTCATCTTCACTTTACCTCTGGAGAAGTTTTGATCAAAGCTCCATAAATCCTTTGCTTCTAATCATATTCAAAATGTCATGATGATAGCCTCTTATCAACAAATATATCACCGATTATAAACACTCCCTCTTTGTGCCATCGATGAATAAATCTTATTCTTTCTCTAAATCCTTCACTTCATGTTTCTATTAGCATAGGGAATATCGACAGGTCCATCAAGGGTCATCAAGTCTCAATAATTGTTCCACCACTATGCATTGTTATAGTGATAATACCCATCGACATAACTCCCCCCCCGATGTCTTTGTTCCTTGGCATCATTGGTGAAAGCTTTACTGATAACCTCATTGGCTATCAACAAGTAGAAAAATGCCTTTTCTGCTAGTGATTGTCATTCCAATAGAGCACATCGGTGCAAGTCCTACAGATAAACTCATTAGGTATTGGGGTAGCCAGAATATGCCTCAATGATGGCACATGCTATGCCGATGAGTCCATCGGTACAACCTCTGCTGATAGACCGCTTGTTGCTTTAATACCCATTGACATAAGTCTTACTAATAACCTCATTGAGTATCAACAAGACAAAAAAGTGCCTTTATTTCTAGCGTAAGTTTCACCGATGGAGCACATTGATGTAAGTCAACCCGATAACCCCATCACTGCATTTTATATCGATGAGCTCATCGGGCATCAGGGAAACCTGGAAGCACTCACCCCAACAATGTTAGTCATGCTGATGACATCCATTGGTGAAGCTCTGATGAAGGTGCTCCCCTTAATACCACAATCACATAATAGAAACAAAGAAACAACAACAATTTGCAAGAATAGAAAATGGGCTTCTTATTATCTCCACAAATGTGGAATTACAAATTTTAGAATTACAATAAGTAGAGCCACATGGGCATTCCCTTTACAATATTCTATAGGACAAAGCCTCGAATCATTACCCAGATCTACCCAGAACTGCCCTAGACAACACTACGGGCCTTCTTTATATAGGCAATTTCCACTACCCGAGAAGGTTCCAAAAATTTAGCCCTAAGGGCCGACAAAACTTAGAATTATTTTATTTTCAATTTTATTAAATCAAAGTCAGCTCAAAATAACTTTTGAAACCTGAAAGAAATTTTTGAAGAAAAATTGTTTTCCGCCATTTCAGGTGGCCCGACTTCCTGGGACCATAAGTCATCACTAGTTGATAGGATTGACTATTATGACCCCATTTCAGAAAGGGCACGAGGAGCTCTACAATGCTTGAATAAGCATGCTTCATTCAGCTGAAGTTTTGACCTCATCCGGGGCCTCTAAAGCCTTCAAAATTGAGCTCAAAGTTTTTGTACCCTGCTGCCAATGCCGAAAATCTTCAATATCTTCAAAACTAGACTTGATCTAGCTATGAAACTTTACTGGTAGGCTAATATGACTGAGATGAACCTCCACATATGAAATTAGAACATTCTGAGATCATATGACCAACTTACTAAAAATAGCAATTTTCCATAAATAGCAGCTCTGCACAAGATAGCCCTTATTGAAAAGCAAACATAAATATTTTTGGGTGATGCAAGATTGCTCTTACACCCAGGATGCTCCTGCATCAAGCTCTCGCTGATGGGCCATCCTTCTTTGGCATTTATCAGTGTAAGAATGACCAACAACTGCATTGGGTATTGGTAGGATAGAAAAGTGTATGTGATCCCAATCATGGAAATTTTTCTTATTCTCTGCTCCTCAATTGGTGTATGTGATCCAAATCATGCTTTTCTATTTCACTTAAGTGTCATCATTGTGGAAACTCATGCTAATGACCTAAACCTTCATTGGTATAATCTCCTACCTTCCAAAAATGTTGTTTCCTGCATCCTTGATTGCATTGGCGTCATTCTATAGCCTCAGTGTGGGGTTGTTGTAGCATGTTGGGATCTACCCTTGTGGGAGACATTTTACTCCACGTGCTACAAGATAGACATTTGTAACTGATTAAGTCATGGGAAAAAAATTGATAGCAATTCCACCTTGTATGGGTGATAGCTTATCAACTCCTTATCATTGTCTCTTATTGCCTTGCCTATATAAGAAGACATATTATGTACATTTTAGTTATGTCCATTATCAATAATATCATTCTTGCATCTTAATGCAATTGTCTTTCCATTCTCTTGTGGAAGCTATCTTGGTCTTTCATTTGATCTTAGGTGTTTTGTAGAGTCACCTAAAACTCTAACAAGTCTAAAGGGTTTGGGTTGATTATCTGTAATTGTAGCTTCGTCCTTTCAATTTTAATTCGGCCTTGTGTAGTGTACAAATTCTACTTTGTTGCTTGAGTAATAAATCTTCAACTATTTTGCTCCTTTAAATAATCTGACGATTGTGCATTATTTAAAATTAGTTTTAAAGGGGATAATATTGTTTCATAAGCGTACATTTACACAAGGGTCAATCCCTAAGAATGTGCATAAATATTTAATGGTAAAAAATAAAGAACCTAGAATGGTACATAAAAATTTACTACTACTTTAGTACACCAAATCCAAATGTTTAACTACTTTTTTTATTAGTGCTATGAAATTAGAGAGAACTCTTTAATGTGCATGTATATGGAATGAATACAACTAATGGTCTTTAAATAATTTAGATTATGACATAGAATCTCATTAAAAAATAAATTGTAGTTAGTCAACTCATGGAAAGAATTAAAGAGTGTTAGCAAAAATTTAAATTTGAATTTCAAAAAGACAAGGATCAAGTGTTCAACTACAATGTCAACCCCACAATCATATTATTAATCTTATGATCACAAAAATGACATCGGGTGGGAAAATGGTTAGATCTAGATGTACAAAGAATATACATGAAGGCAAGTGTATGGATAGGCATAGTAAGATTAGGAATGGATGAATATATTGGAGTACATATGCAAATAAATAAGTTGGGGACTACATATATTGGAATGTGTGTATATGGATATGTGAAGACTAGGGGAACCAACTTTGCATAAGATTCTACCATATATCAATATATATATTTATAAAGACATCATATCAAAATAGATAGAAACGAAATGAGAAATGATATAGGTATGCAAGTTTCACTATTTCACTACTAAAAAATACCAAATTAATTAATTTTATTTATTTAGTAAGACTTAAGGAAATAAATAAATTGATTAAATTTTAAAATGTAAATAATTTGTAACATAGATACCTAATATAATAGTATGTATATTATTTTTTCAATAATAACCATCAAGTGGCCCAACTAACTAGAGCTATCAACTTCTAAAGTAAATCAAGGCCATCATGAGAAATCTAATATGTAGGTTGGTGGCCCCACTAACTAGAACTATCAACTTCTAAAGTAAATTGAAGCCATCATGAGAAATCTAATATGTAGGTTGATGAATTTGGAACGTTAAACAAAAAAACCTGTCATCCTCAATTTGGTACTTGATGTTGAATATGTGTTTACCTTTTATTCACGAGCAATGCATACCCATCAAATTGCAATTTGAAGTGAACTGATTATGATAATATAGATTCTATATATACTAATACTTCTCATTGATTAAAGATGATAATATTATATAAATTTTTAAAAAAATTTAATTTAACATTGCATTTTAATTATAATCAAATTTTAAATAAAAACATAAATCTTATCATATACTCTTGTCTTTCACGTTAACATATTATCAAAATAATAGGCATATAGTCTTTGAATCTTTAGTATGGTGGTAAAAACACTTCGAGACGACCACTAAGATTCAAACCTCCAACAACTACTAAGCTCAAAGACTTTGTGCCTTCACAATCCTCAATAAGAACGTAAACCAACACAAAAAAACAAAATATTAAATATGATAGATTTACCAAAAAAAAACCAAAATATTATATGATAGATTTATCTCCAATTGTCCAAACTATCAATGTATTAGTCAATACTGGATATGAGTGTAAACTAAATGCACATGCAAGATAGAAAAGCAAGTTGAAAGGAATAAGACAGGAGTTACTCATATTCTTATGTACGAATAAGTATACAAGGATAAATGACTTTAAGAAATGCAGGAAAGATTCTTATGCAAAAAAATTGCATAAGAAATCCAATCAATCAAAGTGAATAGGAGTAGGAGGATGTCATTTGTTCAACCCAAGAATAGCATTTAGTCTACGATGCAGATTTCTTCACTTTATGGGAACCACACCACGTGCACCATCTCACATTACCAACAAACAAGACAAGACCTCTATATCTTTTTTGGAATATTGATACCTTAGAAAAAATAATTGAATTCACACAACAATATAGTTGTCTAGATTCCTCCCATCTTATTCAAATATGTTTATCCAATTCAAAGGGGAGAAATTGGAGAGAAATTATAACGTAAACATAAGGTTGTTGTTACATGGAATATGCACACAAACACCCAACTTTGTATGCAATTTTTTTCTTGTAAATGCTGATAAACTTGTGTAGATTGATAGTTTTTATAGGCAGTGGAGAAGAGCTTTCATGACAGCTATAAATGTGGTAATAATGACTTGGGCAGTTGAAGCATGATATGGGTTTCTTGAATGGACACGGCTCCAAGATGCTAAATGAAAAAAAATTTATTATTTTTTAAGATTTTTTTAATATTAGTCAGAATTATTTTGTTGGTAATATTGGGTTTAAAAAATTAATAAATATTTTTATTATTGGTAATGTTTTTGATTCAAGATATAATTGAATAAATGAGGGATTTGAATTATTCAAATTTTTGTAGATAAAATTTATAAAATTATCTCCGACACAAATTATCAACTTCACATCAAGCTCATCCAACACCATCTAATTGTCTTTTTATTGTGAACCACCTATGAAATAAGTATTAAGATATTCATTCAATATGTCGTTTGCTAAGATGTATTCTAAACAGGAATTTGAACTTTGATCTTCATCATGAAAATTAAATAGTCCAAACACTTAAATTCATTAAAATTTATGAAATTTTCAGTCTATATTAATTGTTGCTTGACATTTTTTGAATTTGAAGATGTGATTTTTTTGTTATCAGCGTTTTGGATCAAACTCCATGATCTTGCTATCATACCTTGATATTAAATCATAGAATTTAATCCAAAATATTGATAATAAAAAATTCACACCATCAAATTCAAAAAATACCAAATAATGCTCGATTTCATATTTTGAAATATTTATATAAAAACATTACATTCTATTATTTATTTATTTCCAAAAATACATTAGAAATTTTTCTTCTTCTATAGAACCTTCCGTAACCATAGTTGGCCATGGAATTCAATATAGAGAAACTTAGACATGACTTCATTTATAAGTTCTTCAACTTTATTTATAACAACATGGTTTTTATTTATATAGTCTCTTTATCACGTGACAAGAAATGTCTGCTAGAATGGATGTACTGAATTCAGTTATTACAGAAGCATCTTTGACTTGTTTTACATCATACTTTTCTATAATTATATGTGTTATAGAATTTTTCAGTCTAAAAGAGCACTGAATCTTATGACAAAAGCAAGAGTCCATATTGGTTTTCTATCTTCTAGGGACAAATTTTTTTCTTGTCACAAAAGGAAGAAAACAAAATAAACCTGATTCAGATCCTCTTTGCTGTTTGATCAATTTGATCTCCACTTTATAAAAAAAATACTCACAGACAAGTAAAATGAGGTAAAGAACAAGTAAGAGAAATAATATTAATATGATGTGGGATTCCTCATATAAACTTTCCTGCCATTGAAAAACATTAATAGTAATTAAAAAAAATCTATTGTAGAGATGACATGTCATCTCAGAACCTGAAAACTAATCAATCAATACCAATAAAATTCTTGTTCTCTTCAATGATCAAACAGAGATTATTCCATTCATTGATATTTTATTGGCCAGCTGGCTAGAAAATGTTGATAGAATCCTGAATGGTTGACTAGAATGGTAGACAAATTGTCTGCACAAGAAGATGCTTGTCTTCAATCCATATCATGACATAGACTAATCATGACTTTAGATCATTTTTTTTTCATTTTATATCAAAAAGTTTCTAATCCACATCAAAAGTTTCCATTTCATGTCAAAAATTAAATGATTTGAGCAAGTAAGCAAATCCCTTTGTTTATAATAACTAAAGTAATATATCAAATGAAGGGCAGGTTTTTTATTATTATATATGATATGGAAATCCTTTTTATTGTTCAATCAGACAAGTTTGGGAATATAATGTATGAGACAATGCAAACGAAAATTGATCCAAATTAACAAAGTCTATTTCTAAATATATTAAGTGTCTGAAATGGCTGATATTTGACTGCATGGAAGTTTACAAATGTTTGATTTTTTATTTTTAATTTTAAGGTTTTTTTGGGGGAGAAGAGTTAAAAGAAGGATTATATATCTAGTATTCATTTTCATAATTTGTTTTTGTTATGAAAATAAATTGGGCAGGACAAATTTCTGCATAAGCATTCAGAGATAGTATTTGAATTTTAATTTCTTTCTTTTTTTTTTAAGTTGTTTTCTTTTTGTTAGTTGGATTTCTTTAATCCATCTTTGTATAAAAGGGTTAGGATACTTTGAATTTTTTAATTTTTTATAAATGATAAAAATATTATTGGGTCTTTATAATTCACACACAATAATACTAAAGGGTCTTTATAATGATAATAAGCTTGATTTGATCTATTCTAAAGAAATAAAACAAATATGCATATAAAATTAGGCTTAAGAAATTATAAAAGAAAGTGTTAAATTAGATTAATTGAGTAAATCTAATCAAATGAATACTTATAGCTTAGATTAAATAATAGTTAGAATTTTTATTAAATTAATATTTTTTTATTTTGAAAAAAGTAAACAAGGAAGATGATGATATTTAGTTCGATAAATAAATAAGAACATGTAATCTATTTAAATAGTGTTAGCATAGTGTGATGGTTAAGTTGTGGTGTTATTATTCTTGTCATCAAGGTTTAATCTTCATTAGGGCATTATTGTTGGATGTTTACAAGGGGATGATGTTGAACGGTCTGGATAACTAAGAGTGTGGGGGGGGGGGGGGGGGGGGGTGAATTAGTTACCATAAAACAATTTTCTTAACCTTAATTAATCTGTAGCAAACTAAAAGCAATTACATAATTAAAACAAATATGAACATGAAAGCACATAAACATCATACACCATGACCACCAGAATTTATGTGGAAATTCAAGATGGGAAAAACCACAGAGAAGCTAATTCTGATGAATAAAAATATCGATTAAGGTTGTTTCTAGAAAGGCTCACTATTAGTTTTCTCATTGCAGGTAAGGCTCATCACCGGTAGGGCTCATTCCCCAAAAGAAATAAGGCTCATTGCTAATATAAAAAGGTATATTGCTTGAATAAGAATAATGAAAGAAAACCACCACTAAAATAAGTGTCACCACCAACAACAACAATACCAGAAGAATGTTTCTATCAACTACCGGTTGCACTCTTCCACATACTTCAACAATTCATAGATCTTTCCTTGTTAGATTCACATTCACTACACACATGCATTCACTCTTGCATTGAACAAAATCATCACTTTCCTATACCATCTCATGTCATATAAACTTCTAAGTTGGCCTAACATAATTTGAAATAGGTCACCAAAAAACATTCCCTCAACAATAAGGCATGAAACATGGACCACATAGAACCTCCTTGCTCAAATCAACACCCCCCACTCAAATCAACACGCTACACATTCTTTGAAATATCCATCTAACCAAAGAATATGATATACATGTTACATTACAAATAATGTTCTGAAGCACGCTAACCACTTTTCAGATCGGTCTTGACCCAAAGGAGTATACCACATTATGTTGCAAAATGAATGGGACTAGAAAAAACATGACTAAAGATAGATCTTCACATCATATCATCCAAAACACACTAATCTAGATCACCAAAGTATCAATTCCTCATCCAAACAACCAAGATATGTTGACATCAATGACAACCATTAATGACAACAACAATAACAACATCAACAATCAGATTCCAACAATCTCCCCCTTTTTTGTTGATGCCAACATTTATCAATAACATATAAAATAAATCTTGATATCAAATAATATCAACATTATAACCTTTGTTCTTCTCCCCCTTTAACAACAATGACAAAGAGAAAATGTCCCCATAAAACTTACTTCTCCCTCCTGAGAGGAAGCTGCCAAGCATTGATCCAGAAAAGAATGAATATATAATACCTTGGACCAATGCACACATCGATGCAGTTTCTCTACAATAGGAAGGGGTAGAAGTCCCAAATTTTGCCTAAGATACTCATGTTGGAGATTTGCCAGTAGGATAGTACTGACTGTATGTTTGTCATTGATGACAACATATGGAAAGTAGCATGTGTGGAAGTCTTATGCAGTAAGATTTTAGTATATGTAGCATGAACATGATATCAGCATGATATCATGGGTGCAGAGGTTAACTATTAATACAGACAGTTATATAGCAGCTTGTGTCAGCAGTGTTCCTGACAGAGTAACAGGCAATGTTCTATGTATTGTTGTCCGTAAAGTTATCATAGAGTCTTGTGCACTTGGATATAAGTTGAAGACATATT
The DNA here is from genome assembly GCA_027943335.1 of Chamaecyparis obtusa. Classification (NCBI taxonomy): domain Eukaryota; kingdom Viridiplantae; phylum Streptophyta; class Pinopsida; order Cupressales; family Cupressaceae; genus Chamaecyparis; species Chamaecyparis obtusa. Next base: position 528,146 of record BSBK01001425.1, on the reverse strand, counting down.
AGTGATGTTTCAATCATGGACGCATAGTCTATTGATCAATAGAAGTGAATTTATGCAGTCACTATTTGCCAGTAGCAGTTTCCTGTATTTATTCAAAAGAGCCGAGAAAGATTTTATTGGTTCTGGAGTTGCGCCTATCCTATGGGTATGCGCCCTTGGATTTAAGCTAAGAGGAGAGTTATTGATGTTTGGTTAACAGTGCATGAAGTAATTCAGCTTGAGGAGAAAGATCCAGTTGTTTTGGTAGAGTCGACAGTGTGTAGCGTGCGTCTACAATTATCTTATTGAACAGGTCCTAGAATGTGTTGCGTGCTTAGTAGAGCCAACTGAATTATTATCAGAGTTTGTTATGGCTTCTCTAATATGATTTCAAGGTGGTTCTAATAGGCCAACTTGATTATATCATTTAGAGGAAAGATATTTATAGGTAGTCATTTGTGATTGCTTGAGTGTGGTTCATAGTTGATTGAGAAGAGCAGAGTAGAGTGTGCAAAGTGTTGAGCCATCAGAAGAAGGTCTATGTGACCAAGTAAAGTGTTTGTGCTATACATTGGAACTGATCTAGATAGTAGGTCTAAGCGCAGTTCACCAAGATCCAGATATAGTGTGTATCTATTATTCAGAAGGTTGTAGCCTTTGCCCCTTTGAGCAGTGAGCTCTTGGACAGTGCGTCCTCTCCCCTAACAAGGACTATTGTAAAAGACTCCTAATAGGGTCTGACCCTTGACTAGGTCTACTATACTAAATATATTATAAAGCAACTCCTAACAGGGTTAAGGATCTTCTAACAAGGATCATAATACACTAGTGCAAAATATTAGTGGGTGTCAATTCCCACCGGGGTTTTTACCTATTTGGGTTTCCCCGTAACCAAAATATTGTGTTGAGTTCAAGTGTTCTTTCATTATGTTTATGTTTTATGTTTAAGTATACTTAATTGGATAAAGAATTGAAACTTGTAGATAACTAATTCACCCCCCCCCTCTGTTATCTCTTGGGACTATTCTTAACAATTGGTATCAGAGCCAAGTGCCTCAGAGAGAAATTTTAACAGCTTGAGGTTGATCAGATGGCATACTTTAGGAAAGAAAGTCCTAAGTTTGATGGAGAGAATTATCTTGATTGGAAGAACAAGATGGCGACTCATTTGCAGTGCATTGCTTTTGAAGTTTTTGATGTAACTATCAAAGCACTCAAGATCCCTTCCTTGGAAGATCTTGCAAAGGATGATGCTACTGATAAGAAAAATGAATTGTTTCATCAAAATGCTATAGCTAAAGAAGCTCTTATCAACGCTCTATCTGATGGTGAGTTTTCAGAAATAAAAAAGGTAGATATAGCCCACAAAATATGGAAGCACCTAGAAGACATATTTGAAGGAAACAAACAAGCAAAGGATGCACATAGAAAGACATGGAAGAAAAGATAAAATGCATTAGAGATGTTGCATGAAGAAAATATCAGAGCTTACAATCAAAGGACAAATGAAGAAGTTGCTGGAATCAAAAACAATGGTGGAGAGATTTCAGAGGAGGACATTATAAACAAGTTAATGACTACTCTCACTCCTGAATATGAAAGAAATATCAACATCCTTGATGAGACCATGTAGCTTACATCTAATTTCAAAAGAGAGACCTTGATCAGAAAAATCTTAGCTTTTGAGATTTCAAGATTGAAGACAGAACCAAAGAGTGAAACAACCTTCAAAGAAATAATTCATGGTAAGAAATTTGCAAACACTTCTGGTAATTTTGATGATGATGATGAAGAGAAAACACTAGATGATTTAATTTCTATTATTTCCAAAAGAGAAAAGAAAGGAAAAGGAAAATATGAAGGTTAATTACCATTTAAGTGCTTTTCATGTAATAAGATCGGTCACTTTGCATCTAAGTGTCCTACTAGAGCTAGAAAGCTCAAAAAGGATTACAAGCCTAAGTATTCTAAGGAATGTTACTATGCTGGAGATGAAGTTTCAGATGATGAATCAGGTGAAGAAGAAATTGGATTCATTGCTATTATAGAAAAAATGAATAATAAGATAATTCATAAAGATGAGAAAGAGGAATAAGAGCTAGCATTGATTTCCCAAGATGATATAAGGATAGATTAGATTATAGATAGTGGTTGTTCATATCACATGACAAGTGATAAAAATAGATTTGTTCATCTAGACAAATATAATGGTGGTATGGTTATATTTGGAGACAACACTCCTAAACCCATAGTTGGTAGAGGAGCCATCACCTTGGATGGAAAGAATAGTACTGATGATGTTCTTTATGTTGATGGTTTGAAACATAACCTTCTTAGCATTGGATAGTTACTTGGAAAAGGTTATCAGTTGGAGTTCAAAGATGAAAAATGCATCATTAACAACAAGGATGGTGTTATGATTGCATTAGGCTCAAAGACTAAAGGTAATGTTTTCCAACTTAATTCAAAAGAAAGTTGTTTTGTTGCTAAAGTTCATGACAGTTGGTTGTGGCATAAAAGACTATGTCATATCAATTTTGATAACATAGTAAAGATAAGCAATGCAAAGGCAGTAAGAGATCTACCTAGCATAGCAAAGCCAGTTGATACTAAATGCAGGGAATGTGTGATGGGAAAGCATGTGAGAAATTCATTCAAGAGCAAGCACAATTCAGCAGAGAACAAGTTGGATTTGATTCATACAGACCTATGTGGTCCAACTCAAATAAGATCATACTATGGTGAAAGGTATTTCATTTTTTTTGTTGATGATTATACTAGGATGATGTGGGTTGCGTTCTTAAAAGATAAGTCAGAAGCATTTGAGAAGTTCAAAATATTCAAAGCTAAGGTTTAGAATGAATATGGATTAAAGATAAAATGTTTGAGATCAGATAGAGGAGGAGAATTCACCTCTGATAGATTCTATGAGTAATGCAAAGAACATGGCATAAAGATACAATTAAGTGCACCTAGAACCCCTCAGCAGAATGGAATTGTAGAGAGAAGGAATAGGATCATCCTTGATACAACGTGCACCATCATGATTGAAGGAAAAGTTGCACACATCTATTGGAGAGATGCGGTCAATACAACAGTCTACACCATCAATAGAATTCAATTGAGGCCTGGCACTGAAAAAACACCATATGAGCTATGGTTTGGTAATGTCCCCACAGTAAAATACAGAATCTTTGGAAGCAAGTGCTACATCAAGAGGGATGAAGCAGTAGGCAAGTTTGATGCAAGAAGTGATGATGGTATTTTCCTTGGTTACTCTACTAAAAGTAAAGCTTAGTGATGAAGATGCTTGTCTTCAATCCATATCATGACATAGACTAATCATGACTTTAGATCAAATTTTTTCATTTCATATCAAAAAGTTTCTAATCCATATCAAAAGTTTTCATTTCATGTCAAAAATTAAATGATTTGAGCAAGTAAGAAAATCCCTTTGTTTTTAATAACCAAAGCAATATCAAATGAAGGGCAGTTTTTCTATTATTATATATGATATGGACATCCTTTTTATTGTTCAATCAGACAAGTTTGGGAATATAATGTATGAGACAATGCAAATGAAAATTGATCCAAATTAACAAAGTCTATTTCTAAATATATTAAGTGTTTGAAATGGCTGATATTTGACTGGATGGAAGTTTGCAAATGTTTGATTTTTTATTTTTATTTTTAAGTTTTTTTGGGGGAGAAGAGTTAAAAGAAGGATTATATATCTAGTATTCATTTTCATAATTTGATTTTGTTATGAAAATAAATTGGGCAGGACATATTTCTGCATAAGCATTCAGAGATAGTATTTGAATTTTAATTTCTTTCTTTTTTTTTAGTTGTTTTCTTTTTGTTAGTTGGATTTCATTAATCCATCTTTGTATAAAAGGGTTAGGACACTTTGAATTTTTTATAAATGATAAAAATATTATTGGGTCTTTATAATTCACATAATAATACTAGAGGGTCTTTATAATGATAATAAGCTTGATTTGATATATTCTAAAGAAATAAAACAAATATGTATATAAAATTAGGCTTAAGAAATTATAAAAGAAGTGTTAAATTAGGTTAATTGAGTAAATCTAATCAAATGAATATTTATAGCTTAGATTAAATAATAGTTCAAATTTTTATTAAATTAATACTTTTTTATTTTGAAAAAAGTAAATGAGGAAGATGATGATATTTAGTTTGATAAATAAATAAGAACATGTAATCTATTTAAATAGTGTTGGCATAGTGTGATGGTTAAGTTGTGGTGTTATTATTCTTGTCATCAAGGTTTAATCTTCATTAGGGCATTATTGTTGGATGTTTACAAGGGGATGATATTGAATGGTCCAGATAACTAAGAGGTGGGGAGGGGGGTGAATTAGTTATCATAAAACAATTTTCTTAACCTTAATTAATCTGTAGCAAAATTAAAACAATTAGATAATTAAAACAACTATGAACATGAAAGCACATAAACGTCATACACCATGAACACCAAAATTTTTGTGGAAACCCAAGATGGGAAAAACCACAGAGAAGTTAATTTCAATGAATAAAAATATCGATTAAGGTTGTTTCTACAAAGGCTCATTGTCGGTAGGGCTCACTCCTCAAAAGTAATAACGCTCATTGCTAATATAAAAAGGTACACTGCTTGAATAATAATAATGAAAGAAAACCACCACTAAAATAACTGTCACCACCAACAACAACAATACTAGAAGAATTTTTCTATCTACTATTGGTTGCACTATTCTGCATACTTCAATAATTCATAGATCTTTCCTTGTTAGATTCACATTCACTACACACATGCATTCACTCTTGCATTGAACAAAAACATCACTTTCCTATACCATCTCATGTCATATAAACTTCTAAGTTGGCCTAACATAATTTGAAATAGGTCACCACAAAACATTCCCTCAATGATAAGGCATGAAACATGGACCACATAGAACCTCCTTGCTCAAATCAACATCCCCCGCTCAAATCAACATGCTACACATTCTTTGAAATATCCATCTAACTAAAGAATATGATATACATGTTACATTAAAAATAATGTTTTGAAGCACACTAAGAACTTTTCAAATCAGTCTGGACACAAAGGAGTATACCACATTATGTTGCAAAATGAATGGGACTAGAAAAAAACATGACTAAAGATAGATCTTCACATCATATCATCCAAAACACACTAATCTAGATCACCAAAGTATCAATTCCCTCATCCAAACAACCAAGATATGTTGACATCAATGACAACCATTAATGACAACAAAAATAACAACATCAACAATCAAATTCCAACAATCTCCCCCTTTTTTGTTGATGCCAACATTTATCAATAACATAGAAAATAACTCTTGATATCAAATAATATCAACATCATAATTTTTGTTCTTCTCCCCCTTTAACAACAATGACAAAGAGAAAGTGTCCCCATAAAACTTACTTCTCCCCCCTGAGAGGAAGCTACCAAGCATTGATCCAGATAAACAATTAATATATAATACCTTGGACCATTGCACACATCGGTGTATTTTCTATACAATAGGAAGGAGTAGAAGTCCCAAATTATACCTAAGATACTCAAAAGTATCATTGCACAGTGGTTTTGTAAAGATATATGTAATTTTCTCCTTTGTAGGTACATGTTTAAGTTTTATCTCATTCTCCAATACCTTCTCTCTTAAAAAATGATATATGATGGATATATGTTTTGTTCTGGAGTGTTGTATTGGATTATTGGAAATGTTTATAACACTAGTATTATCACACATAAATGAGATTGGTTCATCAAATGTTATACCAACATCCTTCAAAGTTTGTTTCATCCATAGTATGTGAGTGCAATATGAGGATGTTTAAATCTATTCTACTTCAGTGGTAGATAATGATACATAATCCCACTTCTTACTCGACCATGAAACCAACTAGGAGCAAAAGAAATAAGGTCCACTACTAGTACTTCTCATGTTATCAACCCATCCAACCCAATCAATATTAGTGTAAGATATCAAAGTGAAATATGATCTTTTTGGATACAATAATCCAAAATCTTTTGTACCCTTCAAATATCTAATGATTTCTTTACTGCAACAACATGTGATTCTTTTTATTCTTGTTGAAATTTGGATTCTAAATAAACAACATACATAATATCCTATCTAGTAGTAGTCAAATATAACAATCCTCCAATCATTGACCTGCACTTGCTTTAGGTTTCGATGAATCATCTTCTTATATCAAATTACATGTGGTAATAATAGGTTCACAAAATATTTTAGAATTATCGAATCAAAACTTCTTCAATAATTCTCTAGTATATTTGGACTAAGAAATGAATATTTTTTTTTTACTTTTCAGATTTACTTGTAATCCAAGGAAAAAATTTAACTCACCAATCATAGACATTTTGAATTCCTTCTACATCTCATCTACAATTTTTTTGCACAAACCATATTTTTTTCTAAAAAAATTATGTTATCAAAATAAACTACAACAATCAAGATTTGATTTGAATAAAATCTATAATATAAGCTACTATTAGCATATCCCTTCTGAAATCCTTATCCAATCAGATACTTGTCTAGTTTTCCATACAAGGCTCTAGGTGCCTTCTTGAATCCATACAATGCTTTCTTCAACCTACAAATAGCTTTTTTAGGTCACTTCCAGAATTAAATCCCCTCGGTTATTCAATATGGATTTCTTCCTTTAATTCTCCATTCAAGCATGTTGACTTAACATCTATCTAATAAAATTTAAAATATTTAGATGTTGCAAAAGATAAGAATATGTAGATTGCTTCCATCCGGGCAATAGGGGTACATGTTTCATCAAAATTAATACCTTTAATATAAGTGTAACCCTTGAAAAGTAGTCTTTCCTTGTTTCTCATTACCTCTTCATTTTAATCTAGCTTGTTCAAGAATACCCACTTTATTCCAATTACATTTTTGTTACTAGTCTAGGCACAAGCTCTCAAGTCTGATTTTCTCTATCTGATCCAACTCTTCTTCCATTTCCTAGTTTACCCAATTATAATCAATGCATACTTCTTCCATAGTCTTTGGTTCAGTCTCTAAGAGTAAACACAATAACACCTATTATTGATCTTCTCTACTTCTTGTGATAATTCCTTTATTCTTATCTCCTATAATATAATTTTTTGAATGATGTATTTGTACATACCTTGGGGTTTTAGCTATAGATGCTAGAGCTTTCTTTGTCTCTTCTTCTTTCTTGTCTTCTTTTCCTTTTTCCTCAAAATCATCATATTCATATTCAATATGCTTGTTAGTATTTCTTTGGATATCTTCATCAAACTTCACAATCACACTTTCAACTATCTTGTCTGGTTTCTTGTTGTAACATTGGTATGATTTTTCTTTTTGTAAAATATCCCAAAAATATGCCTTTATCATTTTTGCTATCAAACTTTCCAATATTGTCTTCACCTCTCTGAATATAGAATTTACTTCCAAAAAATTTGAAGTATTTCATTGTGGGATCCCTTCCATGCCATATCTTATAAGATGCCTTAAACCATATCTCCTCTAGTAAAGTACTATGTTAAGTGTATATATTATCATGTGTATTGCTTCTATCTAGTAAACCTCCAGTAAGATTTCTTCTTGGGTCATTGTTCTAGCTAGCTCTTGGACTATCCGATTCATTCTTTCTACTACACCATTCTACTATAGTGTCCTAGAGAAAGATAATTGTCTTTAAATGCCATGTTTCTCACATAAATTGTTAAATTTGTCAGAAGTAAAATCTCTTCCTCTATTAGATCTTAGAAATTTGATTTTCCTATTGAATTCATTCTTAACTCTTGTTTTAAATATCTTGAATTTATCTAATGCTTCTAATTTCTCTCTTAAAAATGAAACCTGAGTTAATCTAAAATAATCATCAATTAAAAGCATAAAATGTCTCTCACCTTGTAAGCTTCTTGTTCTAGTTGGACCACATAGGTTAGTTTGTAGTGTGTAAAAGGTCCAATAATCTAGTAGATGAATTATCTTTTCCTTTGAATCTCTTTTGTTGTCTTTCCTTCTTGATATCCTTTGTAGATAATGTTGTCTGGTTTGGTCAATCTTGACAAATCTCTAATTGCACTTGTTGAACTTATCCTTACCAAATTGTCAAAGTTGATGTGACACATCCTCCGATGCTAGAGCCAACTATCATTGGAATGATATAATAAGAAACTATTTGTAGTTCCTTCTAGTTGATACATATTCTCAATTATTCTCTTTCCAACTGCAAAAAAAGTTTTGGATCTCTTTTAAATCTCACAACCGTCATCCTAAAATACAACATTATATCCATTTTGTAAATCTATCCAACATTCAAAATATTATGATATAAACTAACCTAGTCAAGGAAGGAGAAATCCCCTAATGGATATGTCCAACCTTGTAGATAGAGATTACACAATGAAAATGACAAAATAAAGCAATAATAAACTCTATCAAATAAGGAACAATACTCTGCAATTATCATCAAGTTGGCTTGCAATTGCAGATTACAAATTTCAACAGACATGCCTCATTACTAAGGACATAAGCCTTATTCCTAATCTTCACTATCATATATATTGGCTATCCTCCTTTCCAAAATGCTACCCCTTCCAAAATTATACTCCCTAAACAAGAACTACTACCCTACTTATATATAAGATCATCATCCACAAGTCGGCCTATCCGATATACAATCTCCAAGATAAAGGAAACATATTAAAACATATACATCAGGACCCAAATCCATAAGAACACCCCCAAATAGATAGATCATGATGTAAGAAAACATAAGGAGGTAAGACACATGTATAAAAACATAGAATGATGCACCATGAAGCTTCACATAATGTTAATCTCCATCATAGGTTGAATCTCACCAACCATAGCATTAGAACAGGTAAGCAATATAGGACTAGACCTATCATAAGATAAATTTATCTAGAAACATCAGATCAAGCTATGAAGCTAGGCATAGGATCTCCATGATTCCTAGATCACAACATAAGGATTAAATAATATAATGAGCCAACTAGAATGGTTGCTACCTAAAACACAAAAAAAATACCCAACTGGAACTGAACAACAAATGAACTAAAAGGAAATATTTTTGGGTGATGCAATATTTCCAACAACCCAAGGATGATCTTGCATTAGACACCCCAAGTGAGTAGTGTAATCACCTAAAATTTGTCTAGTAGAACCTAATCCCCCAATCTCGAATAAATTGCCTGAAAACAAATTCTAAAATTCAAAGGAATAATTACTAGACATAATTATGTAAGAAACCTGAATAATCCCCCTTGCATAATTAAATTATTTCTAAAAATCAAGCCTAAATCATTTATAAACTTGAAAAATCATTTAATTTTCTAAACTTTCTTTTAATATAAAGTCCTAGCACTTTTATTAAAAAGAGTACATTGTGCAAACTTAATCTTGATTAATTAAAAATTAAAAAGGAGATTTTCTATTTTATCTTATTCTCCCACCAAGCTTGACCAATAAAAAAATATTGAATCCTCTCACATGGATTGATCTCTCTCACTGCTCATCTCTACCTAACATCTTTTTCCTCTTAGTCTCTACCCTCCATTCTTGAGGCAATTCCTTTAAAAGGAAGGTCTTCCTTGGTTCAAGGGTTCCAAGCTGATTCTCTTACATTTTAGAGTACCTTTTGCATACTTACACTCTTGAGAATTATTATCAATTCTAGCTTACTTTCTTGAATTTTTTATCATAGTACAGGTTCTTTCATTTTCATTCTAGAATACTAGTTGCTTTGCATCCATGCTAGCTTAGTTCTCTCATTTTAACATTGTTAATTTTGCATTATAGTTTCAGTTCTAGTTTTGCATCGCATTTGAATTTTCCAATCTGGAGTATTCAAGTCACTTATCCTTCATACCAATATGATGAGCATTCTAAAAGCATTAAACTCGCTTCAACTAGAAAGCAATAAGCCACTTTTGAGGGTTTAATTGGTTCATTTGATATGGACTTCTATAGATTAAATTCTTGAGTTAATGGTTTATTGAGTGTTGGTTCCATTCCAATTGAATACCCATATTTAACCACACTTTTTTGGCACCCATTGTGGGCCAAGGCCTAAAGAGATTTTGAAATTTTTGTTAAAAATCTGGATGTCTATATTTCAGTTTTTGCAATTTTTTAAAATCTTTTTGCAGGTTAAACAACGCTTTTGAAAGATGAAACAATGCAGACCATCTCTATTCTAACACATACACCAAATGAAATAGCCCATTCAAGATCCGTTTTGACACATATAAATACCCTTCTATCTTTTTTCTAAATTTCTCTAAGTCTGTAGCCTATAATGTTCTGATGTCTTTAAGTGGGCTTTTAATGCTTTTCATCACTGTTTTACTGTGTGTGGTTATTTGTAGCACTTTTAATACTTTCTATGGTGCATTTGAATAATGAAGTAGTGCATATTACTCTTTCTATAGTGCATTCAATTAACGAAGTGGCATAGTTAACTATTTTTGTAGCACATTCAACATGTTCTGTAGCACGTACAATATTTTTTGTAGTGCATACAATATTTTTTGTAGCATGTGCAATATTTTCTGTAGCCCATACAATATTTTATGTAGTGTGTATAACATTTTTTGTAGTGTATAACTATTTCTATAGCGCGTATAATATTTTTTGTAGCACATATGATTATTTCTGTAGCGCGTTTAAATTTTTGTATAATTTTTAAAGTCTAATTACTGATTGATGATTCTTTATTCTTGTAGGTAACAGAAAAATGAAATAAATCATTAAAAATTACTTACAAGATGCTTGCCAAAGACATATCTTGAGACTACTAAAGTTATTTGTTTTGCAGGTTTCCTTGGAGATACAAATAAACATTGTTCTTTCATAAAATTTTTTTTCTAGGCATCTAGCTTAACTAGGGAGGCTTCTTTTCTTGTGACTAGTTGGGTAGTAGGAGAGTATGCTCTTCACCTCCTAGAGGTTGAATCAGAAATCTTGACCTACTTGGTTTTTCACTTGCAAAGAGTCTTGGGTAAATGAATATGTGCTTGATGTGCTTGGGAGAAGCCTTGGAATAGGAGGGTATGCTCTTTTCCCTTATGGAAAACCAAAAATCTAAAGCTTCATTAGAGTAATGTCCCCACCATGGAACCCAAAAGGAATCATGTCTTTTAACCTAAAATTACAACTAACAATTTTTTTTCTAACATCCTAACTTTTCATTAATAACATCCACAAAGTACAATCCTTAAGGTTCCCTTATTGATTTAATTTTCCAAAATAAAAGCATTGCATTTCATCATTAATCAAATTGAATTCCATTTCCTTTTTCCTTTACTTTGCATTTCATAATATAAAAGAAAGGTAAGAAAGTAATATTTCATTCATAACTATATCTTTACTTCCTATTTAATTTTCATTTCTTTTACCTACACATTGAATAACTACCCTTTTACAATTTCAATTAAACCTCTTCATTGAGACATTGCTTTTCATTCCACATAGGAGAGATAAATAAAGGATACAAGATTGCATTTTAAATTACAACTTTTGAATCTTCAAATAACATCCTTCGAAACAACTTTAAAACTATCCCTCCCTGATTACATTGTTTTATTCTTTTCATTCCCAATAATAAATACAATTACATTAACAATTACATGAATGACCCAAAGGCTTTACAAAGAGATCTTTATATCTTTCTTTTCATTAATACATGATACAAATTGAGAAATCTTTATCACTGCAAGAAATCTAAAACACATCTAAGCCACGAACCATGAATAGTACCTCAAAATATATTTGCCACCCAACTATGTGAAAGTAAGAAGTTCCATCCCCCGTGCTAGGAGATAGTACCAAGATACTCACAAGGCCTAAAGAAACCTAAGGATTTACAAAACAATAACTTGAAAAGAAAAGAAAAGACATAATAAGATATCACTTTACTATACACAAAGGTTAGGTTTCTAGCATACCACCTAGGTGAGTGTCATCATATAACATGTACATTGGGATCCACCCTAGCAACCATGTAATACTAGTCCCCCCTTTATGAATAGGGATCCACCCTAGAAGTTACCTATGGTCCCGGTACTCCAATAGGTCTATGTGGACTTACATTTATGTGTCCTTCATTATCTTTTAAAACCCCCCTTTCCCAAGTTCATTATTAGGTTATCACTTTTTTCCAGCTCACCCATAAGATCATCTGGAAACCAATTTGGGTTCCAACACCTATGGTGAACTACTCACCTAGGGTACCTAGTCTCCTACCCACATACACAAGCCAAGAAACCATAAAGTACTTTCAAAGGTTCAACTTGCAGGTCTAGGGAACCCTTTTGTACACTCAGGCCACGAAGATGAGTCCTAGCCTCATAATATGAACATAAGTCTATGTCAAGTACTAAAAAATCATAAGTAACACATTATAATACCAAAAAAGAAAGAGATGGACATAATTAAGTGATACAAGTTGTAGCCCAAGGATAAGAAACAAGCTATAGAGGTCACAAGCCCAAAATCTGCCAAATTTGAGCCCTTAGGACCCTCTAAAACCCCATACAAAAATCTATAGTTTCCCATATGGAAATCCAAGCACTCCCATATGTAAATCCACCAAATCTTGTATGGGTAATAGTACAAACTCATACGACATTCCAAGATGGTCATACGAGACTATGCCAAAAATATCCCAAAATTGCCTAAAACTAAGTTTTTTAAGTGTGGATAGTGTTTGGGAAAGGTTCCCTAAGGTCTACTTGATTTAGGTACCCTATTACCACTTCCAGAACACTTCCTCAACACATCCTAACACCCAAAACAATACCATCTAATCAAAACTACAAATTTGAAAGAAAAAATTCCCTAACCTTCCTAACCTTACCTATACCTTCCTAAAATTCCCTAAACCATAAGTTAACAATAAAACACACCAATATACAGTATCACAAGCATTTAAAAACTCCTAGGAAGAGTTTTAAAATAAAAACCATTATAAACATATAAATTTAACTTCCCGAATGCATATCTTTCAAAACATGAAAAACAACCAAATGCATTTTCTTATCATATCAATAGTTACTCTGGTATTTCCATATAAAAAATCATAAGACACACATACACATACAAAAAGAAGAAAAGAGATTCATCCCAGTTCCAAAGTCTACCTGGAGTCCTATTGAGAATCCTATAACCAAACTGAAGCACACCATTTAAAATCCTTCCAAGCTCCAAGAATTGTGAGATGGTAGCCTCCTGGATAGACTTTCCTCTGACAACCAATCCTTCCTCCTTCCTTAGACAAATCATACTTTCCCTCACAAAACCAGAATGAAGAATGGAAAATGTAGGAAAAATTCCCCAAAATGACTTCCAGAACAATTCTCCAAATTTTTCCCCAAACTTCTAATCTCTCCAAACTCCTCTCTGGAAATAATTTATCCCCAACTATATGGTTGGAGGAGTTTCTTTATGGGAAGAAAATTCTCCAACTTCCATGGTTGGTTGATGATTAATCAAAAACTTCCTGTAAACAAGTATTAAAGCCTTTTATTATTTTAATTAAAATATTCCCTAAAAAAACCATAATAAGAAAAATAAACACCAAAGCTCTCAAGTAACACACATAGCTCAATTGGAATCAAACTAGCCTAACTTCTAAGAGGTCTTGAGTTCAAATCTCCTAGATAGCTAGTTTTACCAAAAGAGCTTCCTTTTTAACTTCTTTATTATTTTTATTTTTATTTAATACACTTTATTTACACATTAAAGATACCATTTATACAAGAAAATAAAAACACAAATTATATATATATATATATATATATATATATATATATATATGCATGGATATATATGTGTGCACCCACATATACGCATACATATATAACACACATCCATTTATAATACAGATATAAAATATATATATATATACACATATATATTATATATGTAATATATATATGTATATATTACATATATATATACACACACACACACACACACACACACACATATATATATATACACACATACATATATATATATATACATACATATATACATATATACATACATATATACATATATACATACATACACACACACACACACACACACACACACACACACACACACACACACACACACACACATATATATATACATACATATATATATTATATATATATATAATATATATATATTATATCTGTATTATAAATGGATGTACATTATATATATATACATATATGTGGGTGCACACATATATACCCATATATACACAAACACACACACACACACACACACACACACACACACACACACACACACACACACACACACACACACACACACACACACAAGAAATCAACATCAAAACATAAATCAGAAAACAACATCAAAACACTGCACTCAAATCCCCCAACTAGGGTAACCTCCTAACAAGAATCTAAATCCACGGGTTTCCTTGAGAGTAGCTTGGTAAAATATCTACACAACAACAATTTGAGGATTTGAAGGCACGCTCAGACCTATGTAGCTAGGTGGAGTTGATGCCTGGTACCTGCATCCTGCAACACCAATAGACATATATATATATATATATATATATATATATATATATATATATATATATATATATATATATATATATATATATATATATATATATATATATATATATATATATATATATATATATATATATATATATATATATATATATATATATATGAACAAATAGTGGAAAACAAGGAGGGAGAGTGCTACATCGTGTGGATCTCCCATAGGAGTAACTATGACTTCCTCTCCTCATCCTACACTCACATCAAGTAGTGTAATCATAAAAACATAATGGGATTAGTAGGGTTAGATCCATCATAAACATAATAATATAAATCAAGTATGAAACATTTCTCAATTAGTTCATTTCTAAACATTCATCATTTTATGCCAAATCCTTTATTATCTCCATAATTAATTCTGCTAACCAAATATATATATATGCTCAATGTCCCATCATAAAATGAAATAGTCTAAACATATAGTCCAAGTAACAAAGTAATAATCCTGCCAATTCAAAATATGAAGGTACTAGGGCAGGCATTACATCCTCTCCCCCTAGGATTAGGCTTACTCCTGGAAGCCTACAAACAGGTATGGATATGCAGATCTGAGTATGCTAGCATCCTCCCTAGTGGCAGAGGTCTCATCAATGGGGTCCCATAGGACCCTTACCTACTCTATGTTGTGACCCCTAAGGGTCAAAGTCCACTGCTGAAGTATATGCACTGGCTCCAAAGCCAGTTTCTCATCCTCTATCTGCAAAGTATTCTAATCCAAAACATGGGTCAAATCAGGAATATAATCTCTAAGAATGGATATGTGAAACACATCATGAACATGTGTAAGGCTAGGCAGTAGGGTGAGTTGGTGAGAAACCAGTCCTATCCTCTCAAGGATCTCAAATGGACCCACAAATCTAGGCACCAACTTAGAACCATTTCCATAACGGATAGGGCTCTTACGTGGGTGAACTCTTAAAAACACCTTATCTCCAAAAGAAAACTACCTATCAATCATGTGAGAATCAACATACCTCTTATGACTATCTTGAGTTGTCACAAGATGCTCTCTAATCCTCTAAACCTAGTGCTCCATATCCTATAACATCTCAAGACCAAGTAGTACTATTTCCTCTAAGATATTCCAACTCAGAGGGGTATGAAAAGGACAATCGTAAAGATCCTAAAAAGGGGACATTCCTATAGAACTGTGATAGCCATTGTTGTATGAAAACTCCAATAGGTACACATAATCTTCCCAATGGGTCTGTATGTCCATCACATACATTATAAGCATGTCCTCAAGCACCTGATTAACTCTCTTTGTTTGACCATCAGTCTCTAGATGATATGATGAACTAAAATTCAGCTAACTCCCTAAGGCATGCTACAATGAGGTCCAAAACTCTAAAGTGAACACTAGATCTCTATCAGAGATAACCTTTCGAGGAATACCATGCAACCTAACTATATCCTTTAAGAATAAACTAGCTATTAAGGTGGTAGTATAGGATGACTGCATAGGATAAAAATGTTCTACCTTAGTTAACTTATCCACCGTAACCATGATAGCATCATGTCTCTGATAAGTGATTGGGAGTCCCACAATAAAATCCATAGATATTGTATCCCATTTCCACTCAGGAATCAAATATGGTCGAAGGAGGCCTGCTGGGTGATGATGCTTGGCGTTCACCCTCTGACATTCCATATACCTAGCCAAAAAATCTGCTATATCCCTCTTCATACCACACCAAAAGTATAACAGTCACAGATATGAGTACATCTTAACTCTTGGATGAGCTGAATAGGGAGCGCGATGTGCTTCCACCATGATAACTTTCTGAAGATTGCCTAAAAATGGTATAGATTTGGCCTTGCTGCCTCAACAATCCATTTGACTCTAAGGAATAACCTAAGAACCTTCCTTCTAAGGGTCTTCCTGACTCAATTTCAACCTCAACTTCTTGATACAAAGTATCTAAAGGAAGTATTTGCAAGATCTTACTTCTCAAATAAGTAGAAAGGGAGAGCATGGATAACTCATGTCTCCTTATGCTCAAAGCATCTGCTACTATATTCTCTTTACCTTGGATATATCTGACCTCAAAATCATATTAAAAAAGGAACTCCATCCATAGGCACTGCTTATCATTGAGATTTGGTTGCATAAATATGTATTGAAGGCTATGGTGATTGGTGTGTAACTCAAACCAATGCCCCAATAAGAAGAGTCTCCAACTATTCAAGGCACAAACTACAAATGCTAACTCCAAATCATGTGTAGGATATTTAATCTTGTGGTCCTTAAGCTTTCTAGACTCATAAGAAATAACTCTATCTTCTTGCATCAATACTTCCCCTATGCCTTCCATGGAGGCATTAGTGCAAACCACAAATTTTTTAGCGGGATCAGGTACCACCAAAATCAGGGCACTAGCTAGTTTTTCCTTAAGGATCTGAAAAGATTCTAAACATTTCTTAGTCCAAATGAACTTCTTCCCTTTCCTTTGCAAGGAGGTGATGGGATGAGCTAATCTGGAGAATCCTTGGATGAAGCATCTATAGTATCTAGATAAACCCATGAAACTACAAACCTATAAGATGTTGGTGGGTGTTGGCCATTCAACTATAGCTTGTATCTTTACAAGATCAACTACTATACCTTCTCCTAAGATAACATGACCAAGATACTTAACTTTAGTTTGGAAGAATTCACACTTCTCCAAGTTTTCAAACAAATGATTCTTGCAAAGGCACTGTAACACTTGTCAAAGATGTTTCTCATGTTCTTTAACTGACTTAGAGTAAACCAAAATGTCATCCAGAAAAATTATAACAAACTTATCCAAGAAGGTCCTGAATACCTCATTCATAAGACTCATGAACACTGAAGGTGCATTAGTGAGACCAAAATTTACTATGGCAAATTCATAATGCCCATACCGAGTATGGAAATTTGTTCGGTGAATGTCAGCTTCATGAATCCTTAACTAATGAGAGCCTGACTTCAGATCTATCTTAGAAAATACTTTGGCTCCTTTCATTTGATCAAATAGATCATCAATTCTTAGCAAAGGATACTGATTCTTAATGGTTCCTTTGTTGAGCTGATGATAGTCAATGCACAACCTAAGTGAGCCATCCTTCTTCTTAACAAAGATAACTGGAGCTCCCAAAGGTGACACACTTGGTCTGATGAATCTTTTTTCCAAGAGTTCTTCTAGTTGCACTTTTAACTCACTCAAATCTTGAGTGGTCATGAGATAAGGAGCTTTGGAGATGGGTTCAACACCTGGCACCAACTCTATGTGGAAATCAATATCTCTTTTGGGAGGCATTCTAGGTATCTCAGCTGGGTAGACATCCACAAATTCTTGTAGTAAAGGGTGGTCAAGTGTTATTTCTCTATCTTCCTTGTCAACCAAGTCATTAAATAAGACTACAAGAAGTTTACATCCCTTTCTCATGCATTTCTTATGTTGCATTGCTGATATCATCCATAGTGATATAGGTCATTGGATTCCCACAATAGTGTTGGGCTTCCCCAAGTCATCCAGGTAATGAATGAGCTTCTTTCTACAATCTATCCTAGCTTCATGGGCTGCTAACCAGTCCATTCCTAGGATGACTTCATATGATCCAAGATGAATTACTCGAAGACAAACATTGGTAGAGAAATGTCCTAATCCCAAGTTGTAATTTTGAACACACAAATCTATGGTCATTTTAGCCCTAGAGGCTAGCTCTACCTACCACTTAACTCCTTTCCCTATGGTTGCTAGCCCACACTTTTCTATCAAAGAAGGAGATATGAAGGAGTTGGTTACTCTTGAGTCAAAGAGAATACAAGTAGGTTTACCCTTTAACAAACCTAAAGTATCTATGATAGTGTTCTGATGATCAACTTGTCTATGCTCTACTATGAAAAAAACCCTATGAGACCGACCAACATCTCCCATGGTCGGTTCTAAAACTGCCTGATTCTGATTGATGAAATTAGTATGCTAACGACAACAAATTGTAATGTGTCCTTGTTGTCCACAAGAATAACACCCAATATTCCTCCCAAAGTTCTTTGTAGGTGGTGCATTGAATTGTTGATAACCTCCTTTACTAAAATTTTGAGAGTTTTGGTGGAGGGTGGATCCTTTGTTGAGTTTGATTATTGCTACGATTATGGGGTTGTTCAAGCTTCTCATTGCCTTGGTTGTTATTTTGGAATTTATTTTTATGGAAGTTATGTCCTCCTTTAAAAGATGATTTTTGGTTTTTAGAGTTGGAATTTCATTGGTCATAGTTTTCTTTAGAACCTGACCCAACATTGAATGTTTGGCCACTAGAATAGCCACCTTTTCCTTTAACCTTTCTTTCAACTAGGAATGCCTTAGTGATAGCATCCCAGAGATTTTTTGGCTCAAGGACTTCCACATCCCTTGATAGATGGTCATTCAAACCTTTGATAAAATATTGTACTAGAATGGAGTTGTCATCTTTATAGCCTAAGAAAGGCTTAAGTTCATATAATTTCCTTTCATATTCTTCCACCATCATGTTGGCTTGCTTAAGGTGGTGAAATCATTCTTCCCTTACCTATCTCCACTGATCAAACATGAAATAATCCTTAAAACTTTCTAGGAACAATTCCCATGAAATAGTGTTAATGGTGACTTGAAGTTTGTCCTCTTCCATGCACCACCAGGTAGATGCAAATTTTCTCAAATTCATAATGGTGCATCTAGCCTTGACATTAATTCTAAAGGGGTTCATAGAGAAATATCTCTCAAGGTTGAACACTAGGTTTCTCATGTAGATCCACCTTCATTACCATAGAAAATGGGTACCTTGACCTTGAGTAAGTCCCTCATGTGAGCGGTATCCCTATCCTTAGATTATAACATAGATTGCCTTCTCCTAGGGCTCCTATCCCTTTCCCAATATTGGTTATGAGATTGGTTCCCTTGCTCAAAATTAACTCCATTTTTGAGGTTTCCAAGTCTATGCAGAAGTTGTTGCATAAGTTGTCTTAATTGGGCTGCTTCTGAGTCATTACTTTGACTCTCACCCCTATGGTTATCTTGATTTTTTTCTCCCTCATATTCCCCATGGGAACTCTCTGGGAAAGATCTTGAGGAAGATTCTAAGACTCTATCCTTAACTCTTCCACAGGTGATGGGAGGCATCTTGAAAGAGTGGTGCAACATAAGTTTTAGGTATCTAGTTTTTAATGAGCATTCAATGTGTTGAATAGTTTAAATTTAAATGTAAATAGACCCTGAGCTCCCAGTGTAGAGACTAGTGGATCTTATACCAAATGTAATGTCCCCACCAGGGAAACCATAAAGAATCAGGTCTTTTAACCTAAAATTACGACTAATAATATTTTTTCTAACATCCTAACTTTTCATTAATAACATCCACAAGGTACATTCCTTAAGGTTTCCTTATTGATTTCATTTAAAAAAATAAAAGCATTTCATTTCATCATTAATCAAATTGAATTCCATTTCCTTTTTCCTTTACTTTGCATTTTAGAATATAAGAGAAAGGTAAGAAAGTAATATTTCCTTCATAACTATATCTTTACTTCCTATTTCATTTTCATCCTTTTACCTACACTTTGAATAACTACCCTTTTACAATTTCAATTAAACCTCTTCATTGAGACATTTATTTTCATTCCACATAGGAGAGATAAAGAAAGGATACAAGATTGCATTTTAAATTACAACTTTTGAATCTTCAAATAACATCCCTTGAAATAACCTTAAAACTATCCCTCCCTAATTACATTGTTTTATTCTTTTCATTCCCAATAATAAATACAATTACATTAATAATTACATGAGTGGCCTAAAGGCTTTACAAAGAGATCTTTACATCTTTCTTTTCATTAATACATGATACAAATTTAGAGATCTTGATCACTGCAGGAAATCTGAAACACATCCAAGCCATGAACCATGAACAGTACCTCAAAAGATATTTTCCACCCAACCATGTGAAACTAAGAAGTTCCACCCCTCATTCTAGGAGATAGAACCAAAATAATCACAAGGGCTAAAGCAACCTAAGGCTTTGCAAAATAATAAGTTGAAAAAAAAATAAAAGACATAACAAGATATCACTTTATTATACACAAAGGTTAGGTTTCTAGCATACCACCTAGGTGAGTGTCATCACACAGCCTATACATTGGGATCCACCCTGGAAACCATGTAACCCTAGTCCCCCCTTTCTAAATTGGGATCCACCCTGGCAATTACCTATGGTCCCAGTACTCCAACAGGTCTATGTGGACTTACATTTATGTGTCTTTCATTATCTTTTGAAACGCCCCTTTCCCAAGTTCATTATTAGGTTATCACTTTTTACTAACTCACCCATAGGATCATCTAGAAAACACTTTGGGTTTCAAAACCTATGGTGGTCCACTCAGCTAGGGTGCCTATTCCCCTACCCACACACACAAGCCAAGAAACCATAAAGTACTTTCAAAGGTTCAACTTGCAGGTCTAGGGAACTCTCCTGTGCACTCAAGCCACCAAGACGAGTCCTAGCCTCATAATACAAACACAAGTATATTCCAAGTAATTTAACATCATAAGTAACACATTATAATACCAAAAAAACAAGAGATGGTCATACATAAGTGATACAAGTTGCAGTCCAAGGATAAGAAATAGGTTATAGAGGTCACAAGCCAAAATCTGCCAAATTTAAGCCCCTAGGACCCTCTAAAACTCCATACAAAAATCTATAGTTTCCCATGCAAAAATCCAAGCACTCCCATATGAAAATCCTCCAAATATTTTATGGGTACTAGTACGAACTCGTATGACATTCCAAGATTCTCATACGAGACTGTGCAAAAAATCTCTTAGAATTGCCCAAAACTGAGATTTTTAGGTGTGGAGAGTGCCTAGGAAAGGTTCCCTGAGGTCTACCTAATTTAGGTACCTTAGTAACACTTCTAGAAAACTTCATCAACATATTCTAACAACCAAAACAATACCATCTAATCAAAACTACAAATTTGAAAGCAAAAAGCCTACATAAGCAAAGAAATGGAAAACTAGCTGCTTCCTTCCCCAATCCATCCTAACCTTCCCTATACCTTCCTAAGCTTCCCTAAACCATAAGTAAACAATAAAAAACACCAATATAAAATATAAAAATAATTTAAAAACTCCAAGGAAGAGTTTTAAAATAAAAATCATTATAGACATATACATTTAACTTCCCAGATGCATATCTTTCAAAACATGAAAAACAACCAAATGTGTTTCCTTATCATATCAATAGTTACTTTCTTATTTGAATATCAAAAATCATAAGACACACATACACATACAAAAGGAAGAAAAGAGATTCATCCTAGTTCCAAACCCTACCTAAAGTCCTGTGGAGAATCCTAACAACCAAACTCAAGCACACCATTGTAAATCCTTCCAATCTCCAAGAATGATGAGATGGTAGCCTCCTGGATAGACTTTCCTCTAGAAATGAATCCTTCATCCTTCCTCATAAAAATCCTACTTTCCCTCACAAATTTAGAATGAAGAATGGAAAATGCAGAAAATCCCCCCCCAAAATGACTTCTGGAACAATTCTCCAAATAGTCTCCAATTTTTTTCCCAAACTTCTAATCTCTCCAAACTCCTCTCAGTCAATAATTTATCCCCAGCTATATGGTTGGAGGAGTTTCTTTATAGGAAGAAACTTCTCCAATTTCCATAGTTGGTTGTGGATTAATTAAAAATTTCTTATAAACAAGTATTAAATCCTTTTATTATTTTAATTAAAATATTCCCTAAAAATACCATAACAAGCAAAATAAACACCAAAGCTCTCAAGTAACACACATATCTCAATTGGAATCAAACTAGCCTAGCTTCTAGGAGGTATCAAATTCAAATCTCCTAGATAACTAGTTTTACCAAAAGAGCTTCCTTTTTAATTTCTTTATTATTTTTATTTTTATTTAATACACTTTATTTAAACATTAAAGATACCATTTATACAAGCAAATAAAAATACATAAATAATATATATATGTGTGTGTGTGTGTGTGTGTGCGTGTGTGCGCACTCACATATACGCATACATATATAATGTACATCCATTTATAATACACACACACAACACACACACACATACAAGAAATCAACATCAAAATATAAATCTCAAAACAACATCAAAATAATTTACTCATATCCTCCAACAAGGCTAACCCCCTAACAGGAATCTAAGTCCATGGGTTTCCTTGAGAGTAGCTTGGTAAAATCTCCACACAAAAAAAATTCAAGGATTTGAAGGCACACTCAAACCTATGTAGTCAGGTGGAGTTGATGCCTGGTACCCTCATCCTGCAACATCAACTGACCTATATGTGTGTGTGTGTGTGTGTGCACAAATAGTGGAAAACAAGGAGGGAGAGTGTGACATCATGTGGATCTCCCATAGGAGTAACTACAATTGCCTCTCCTCATCCTACACTCACATCAAGCCATGTAATCATCAAAAAATAATGGGATTAGTAGGGTTAGATCCATCATAAACATAATAATATAAATAAAGTATGAAACATTTCACAATTAGTTCATTTCTAAACATTCATCATTTTATGCCAAATCCTTTATTATCTCCATAATTAATTCCATTAACCAAATATATGTATATATGCTCAATGTCCCATCATAAAATGAAATATTCTAAACATATAGTCCAAGCAACAAAGTAATAATCCTGCCAATTCAAAATATGAAGGTACTCGGGTGGGCATTACAATTAGCCTATCCATTTTATTTTTTCATTTTAACTTTAGAGGGCTTGTCATTGAGGTAAAAATCTTGCGGGAATGACCCAAGTGAGACAAAGAAAATCTATCTCATCCAAACCACTATAAAATTTATGCATTGTATGCCAAAAACCACAAGGACATAGCTATTAACTGTGTTGGGTCATTCATTTGACTGAGAGAAAAAATTCAAAAGAGTGATGTGTAGGGACATGAGGTCTCAATATTTCTTTCAAGACTACCTTTATTTGAAATGTTCATATGGCTATAGGCCTCAATTCCAATAAGAGGAACTACAAGGGATAGATGCAAATGGGTGCCCTTACTAGACACCATTGGATAGAAGCTACCTGACTTACCTCCAAAAGTATCATAATATTTTTACAAGGATTGATCTAAGTGGACTTACCTAGATCACCTCAATACTACTCACAATATGTATTCCCTTGGATGCTATCCTCAAAGAATCCAACATCACCTTGTGTGAGGTGAATGAATACCAAGTTGTGGGAAAATATTTTGATACTATCCTTGACATGTCTTTGAATGTGTTGAGACCTATGCAAATCATTATGGAACATACACTTGATGCTCTTGATATATTGCAACACCCTCCCTTTAGACCTCACATGTGTTTGTGTCCCCAAAGTTTCTTTTTCCTTTGGTGGATTGTTTGAAGACTCTTGTTTGATCACACTATTTCTTGCTTGAAAACATTTATAATTTATTTAGGGACACTTAGACTCATCACGGATTTGAAATCGAACTAGTTTAGAATGGTCAAAATTATCGAAAATAGTGGTAAATTGCCTTTTCCCTACATACTGTCATTTAAAAACTAGTATCCTCAATAGGTTGAGTCCTTGCTATTAATATGATATTTTTTTTCTCTTTTTTTAGGATCTTGGAAGTGGTCTAGCTGTTGTCTCAAAATATCTCATTTGAAATTTAAACCTTACTCAAACTTTGTCATAAGTGCCACTTAGTAGGCATTCAGGCGTCATTCTCATTACCTTGTACCTAGTTTTCTTGGCTACATCAACTTGGTTGCAAGTATCACCTAGTAGGAATTTAGGCCTCATTCTCAATACCTTGCATCTCATTTTAATGACCTCTTTATCTATCTACTAAACCCTTGAAACAAGAGAGATCATTACCTTGATCTTACTACATTAGCTTAGAAATATTATTACTATCATTTTCTCAATGTCATCTTCCATGCTAGTTAGAACTCGTAAACGTTCCTACAAGGATACAACTGATCCTTGAGAAAAATCCATTTACGATACTTTTGGACCATCATTTTGTGAAGAAAATTTGCATCAACCTTTTCATTATTAGTCAGTACCCTTTTCTAACATTGAAAACTTCAATTACATTGACATGTCAAACTTTGATTCAGGTTCTTGTCAAAGGTATGATTCTGATTCATCCGAGGATGAGGAAACCACACAAGAATAAATTCACAAATACCAAGAATACAAACATTTCCATAAGGTGATGCAAGCCATCATGAGTCAAGATAAAGATCACTATTTCATGTATCTCACTTCTATGGGTGTGAAGATTCTACTTGAATTCTATGTGGATGGTTTACTACAAAAAGATGAAGAGTCTCCTCTCACTACTCTTACCAAACAACTTCAAGACCTACACTGTGATATTTCACAACTTAAAAAGGATAAGGAACAACCTTCTAACAAATATACACTTAAATCAATTTGTCCTTTTCCCTTCGACAAAAATCTCTACATGTCTCCTTTCCCATCCAAAGTGGAGGCCCTAAATATAACAAGTATGATGGTAATGAGGATCCCCAAGATCATGTGCATGAATTTTATGCTCTAAGAATGGAATTTATGCATGAAAAGACCTATTTGATGAGACTCTTTCCTCAAAGTCTTGGTGTCCAAGCCATGAGTTAGTTCACCTCGCTTGCCCCTAGCATTAAGACCTTTGACGATCTTGTTCAAAAGTTCATCCAAAAATATTCCTACAATATCTCTCATTCTATCACCATGCTTGATTTATGCAATACAAGGTAGCGTGTGGGAGAACCCTTTGTCACATTCCTCTAGTGATAGCTAGAAATGTTTTCTCAATATCCTTGGAAAATTCCTGAGATTGAGAAAATTGATATTTTTATCAAAGTTTTGGTTCCTAAAATGAACTACGCATTGAAAATGAAAACACATGCCTCATTTGAGAAGTTGGTTGAATCATCTATACCATAGAGGATTTCCCTATTCAAAAAGGAGAGATTACTCTATAGCATAAAGAAAACAAATCCTCTTCTAATAACCATCATAACAAAGACAAGCATAAGTTATGGGCTAAAACCAAGGATTTCATGAATGGCATAATTGTGGGAACCACCTCTGCATCTACATCTAGAAAACCAAAAGAGCCATCTTTCAACCTATCCACTGGTGTTCAGGAAATGAAATCAAATAAGAACACTCAAACGGGATTTAAAACATAAAATAAAAAAGATGGGCCATGGATCCCTAGGCCTAAGAGAGACTTCACTCCTCTTGGAGAGTCTCTTGAGAATGCCTTGAAGATGCTCTTGGCTAATAAGATTATCACTTTTCCTAACAACTCTAAACCATACGATCCTGAGATAAAGCCTAAGTGGTGGAATGACAACCACTATTGTGATTACCATTGCAAAAAAGGCCACAAGACCAATGATTTCATGAAGCTTAAACATTTCATCCAAGATTTGATCAATAATGAGACAATTGTGGTTGATCCCCAACACACAAACATTTATCATAAGGCTTTCAAAGTGCCTTTTCCTAAATATGAAAAAGGGGAGTCATATAAGGAAAAAGACAACAAAGTGGATTACACATACATTGATAATGACAATGTGATCCACATGTTGGAGTCCTCTGACCATACTGTCAATGCTATCAAGATCAAAGGAAAAGCTTAGGCTGAATCATCTAATGCAACAACCTGCTCTCAAGGAAAAGTTTCTTTGCAAGGGGTAGGTTCATCTTCTACCTCTTCTTCCAAACAAATAGAAACTAGTCAAGCATCAAAACCAACTACCTCATCTACAACATATGATTACAATCTAGTTGATCATCTCCAACGCACGTCAGCTCAAATTTCAATCCTTGAATTGCTAAAAATATCTCCTTCTCATAGGGAGATTATAGATCAAGCCCTAATTGTGGCTAATGTTCGTAAGGACTGAACAGTCTCAAAATAGGTAGGGATAATCATGCCATTGTCTCTCTTTAGGGTAATATATCTATGCTATAGATTACCTATCCCCATCATGAAATGCATTTAGATTGTCAACCTACGGACGTAGACTTGAAATGGGACAGCATAGTTTGTGCACTAAGTTCCTTTAGGAGTCATAACACCTATGCTACATGAAGATAAAAAATGCATGAAAGGAATCTATGCTATTGCTATAGGAAAGTAAACACACTTGACTATTGAATGGAATTACTGCAAATTTTTTTTGAAATGAATCTAATCTTGTCTAACAACACAAAAAATTCACTATACCCGTCTCTGCAAATGCTGCAAGAACAACCACAGTGGCAATGCTGCAGGAGTAAAATAGTAACTCTATTTGAAAATAGGAAAAGTATAGGAAGAAAATATATTCTTACTTAATCTAATCCACCTCCCAAGTGGGCTCCCTTGGTTGGCTTCTGCTAACTACTCAACCCAAGAAATAATCCAAAATCACTCTTCCATTAAATTCTTCTTAACTGGTTACATAACAACTGAATAAATCATGAAGAAAAAAATAGAGCAACTTCCTCTATACTGAATACATAATTCTATCTTTCTTCATTACCTACTAAATTAGTCAAAATCCCTTTATATCAAGGATTGACATTTATTGAAAACATAACAAAAAAGTCTCATTAAATCTCACCAAATATGGAGGAGATAAAACAACCACAACATAATACAATTACTACTGACAACAAAATAACAGTTCTGAGAAAATATATTAAGACTGATTCCCTATATTCTCTGGAACAATAGCTCCTTCAAAGTGTGACATATCCATTGGAACTGTGCTGGATTCTCCCACCATGGTTGGTCTTATAACACTCCTTCTTTAATGCAGATGTGCCACTCTTCATACCGCTCCATGTTTACCTAAAAGGTTAGTAACATTCGGTACACATATGCAAGTTGACATTTTCAACTCCTACTTAAATGTTAGAACATAGCTTGAAATAATTATATGAAGTACTGCATTATATTTATAATAGTCAGCAAAACATATCACTCAAGCTACCTATAGATTTTGTGGCTTTAGCTGTACTTGGCATAGGTTCACATAAGTATAAGTCATAAAATGTCTTGGAAATGTTTGTCAGGGTATGAACAAAATATAAAGATCATAACAAATTAAGGCAATAATTAGACTCATCATCTACCCCCTACTAACAGAATGCTTGTCCTCAAGCATTTTATTTCCTTGCTATGGTCCTGAAATCTCCAATGGTCATCTTCCCCTTCTTTCCACTTCTAAAAGTGTAGTAGAAACCCCTTGTGCATTCCAAGTAATGTTCTTGATGCTCCTCAACCAACTGATCCAATCTAGTAGCATTGATGTCATATAGGGGCCAAAAGAGTGTAGGTGGCTAGAAGGATAAAGGAATCCATAATTCCCTTCTGGGTTGTCATCCCAACTTCATGTAATTAGCCACTTTGTGGATAGCTATTTCATAATTAATTGGGCTATCTGGTTTTGCTTTTTCGAAAGCTTCTAGCAATCTGTTCCACCTACTTCTGACTCCTGAAAGAGCTCTTTGGGCTGTAAAATTGGGCAATGTCTGATAATCTCTGTAAACTTAATCCCTCAATGCAAATACTTTCTCCCTAATTTTTAGCTTTGGTCTCCCATAAGTCAAATTGAGCCAATCCCTCAAAAGAACATCAGGCTTATGTGACTCAACCCTTAATGGAAAAGGCTCAGATTTCTCTAGATCCATGTAGGTGTTTAGCTGTCTATCATAGTTTGTCTCATTATGCATCCATGATATCAAGGCCCTTAAGTGAATGTCCCCTAAATAGAACGGAGGATTCCACTCTGTTTCATGTGGGATAATAAAATTGTGCAAATAAAGCTTACATAACAGATTTTTTTGCTATGATGGTAGAGTCTGATACAAACCATAAAATTCTTTGGGCTGACTTGAGTGCACAATCAATGTCCTTCATTTTCATCATAAGTTGGAACAAAAGAAATTTCTCCTTTAAGAAAATAGCATATACCCTAGGTGGTGGTCTACAAGCTATCACTTGGTCAGCTAGTTGTAAGGCCTTGTCCATTTGCTCTTTCTATTTCCTTAGTTGCTCTTTGAGAGATTCAATTTCCTCATCCTTCTCAAACATCTCCCTTTGCATTTGATTTCTTTCCTACTTCCACCATGTTTTTTGAAAGATAAAATGGTTGTATAGATGAAAGAGGACAGACTGAATTGTTGATGAAGGGAACTCTTGCATTTGAGCCTTCTTTTTCTTCTCCTTAGCAATCTGCTAGAAGAAGTTAGTGAACCACGTTGATTGGTGAGGTATAATGGATACATTAGAATATACAAGATGTTGAGAAGGAGTAGATTGAACATTCACAAGAATGCTCTCTTGCATTACATCAAGGCTTGGTTCAGACATTCCTTGATCATTCTATGGCATGCTACTGCTAGGTTCTTGCTCATTAGGAGGCTCCTCCATATGATGGGGTTCTTCCTGCATAGGGGAGTCATCAGAAATATATTCAATAGAGGGCTCTTTAGCAAGTTTTAGTGATGGAACATCTGGGTGTTGAGGAGAAGGTGGAGACACCTGTCCTCTCATGCGAGGGCTTCTATGCAAAGTTACCTCTTCAACCACTGCAGTTTTAGGTTGGTGAGACCTTTTTGGTTTATGTGCTACATGAGTAGATGTTGCAGGAGTAGTTACTATAGGACTTGACCATTTTCTTTTATTAATTTAATTTGAATTGTAGGGTTTGAAATTTCTCCTTCTACGTTAGGGATTTCTTTTCTAACTTTTTGCTTTCATTTTCTTGAGGAAGAAGTAGGTACATTACTCTCTAGAGTAGGTTCAGGAGGTTGGTTTTCTAGGGGTAATTTTGGTTATTTTTCTTTCACAGTTGCTTCATTAGTAGGGCTGGAAGATTCTACTGCACCTTCTAGAGGTTGGGCCATAGGATTTACTTGGGGTTGCAAAGTTTTGGATTGGAAAAATTCTGCCCATGACATGGGGGAAACATACCTAAGCGATTTTTCAACCAAAAGCTTGATTAGGGCATGGTGACTAATGGAGTTTGCATTTCCCTTTTGAGTTTCCTCAACACTGATACTTAGCATATTATAAAGAAAATTGAGAATATTAACCTAAAGATTATGCCTGATACAGCTAAGCAGTTTAAAGTGATGAGCATGTAGGTTTGAAAATCTTCCTTCACAAGTTAAATACCTGATGATGTGCATAGCCAGTTATGGAAATGTCTATGGAAGGGACAATCTATTGCACCCTTGCTTAGTAATTTCAAGTGGAGGATCACCCATCCTAGAGAACTGAGCTTGAGATAACCTGGTGTCATGCTCGTTTGGATAATGTTCTCCTACAATTGGTAACCATGTAACTTCCACAATTCTCTCTTCAGTAGCAAAAAATGTCAATCCCCATATAGTTTCTTGTCCTTCTTCAAATGTACCCATGAATTCTGTAGCAACCTCCTCATTAAACTTTGTCAGTTGAAGAAAATAGCCAAGCCAGCCACATGCATTGAACCTGTGGGCTGCCTCAATATCCGCTAGCAAAATACCATGAATGACTAGTTCATGTCTCTGTAATTGTCCGCCCATCTTAATAATTCCCAATCTCTAATTTTTCAGCTCTCCAACCCACTACTAAGCTTTAAGTTTCTTTGCAAATTCCCTCTTTTGAAATGCAATTGTGATTCTTGAAAATACTGATATTTTTTCTTGCATTCCCTTTGTTTTACTTGACATGAACTACAATAATGGAATTGATTTCAAAGGACATCAATACCTTAAGTGTGAGTTACCTCAAAAATTAATTATGATCCTTTTGAAGTCATGTCAAGTTCAGGAAATCAGAATTTGAAAATAAGGGAAATGTGTGAAGGATTAAAAGAATTAATGGAACATAGCCTAAGTACAACACTGATGTGATAGGGGTATGAAAAGGGTAGTTTAGGAATGACACTTGGAAGTTATTACACTTCCCCTACCCCCTACAAAAGTTGAACAAGTGTCGTCACTTGTTAAATTTAGCACGAGGTTGGGAAACTGACTTAATGCATATATTATACATTTAATGCAGTACTAAATATAATTAATAAAACCTGTGCACTAAAAGTAAGTAAGGAGTTAGAAAGTTGTACCTAGTGATTAGTTACCATACATGAATGTGAGTTGATGAGAGTGTCAATTCCAATGGCCGCATAAGATTGTTGATGTGGCATTTTATTGAAAGCATTTTAAAATAGAAATTATGGCTGACATGAAATTTAAGTAGGTGGTAGAAATAGGAATGAGATGAGTTGGTGAGAAGAAAAGAGAAAAGTGAATGAAGAAGTATACCTCATTAAATGAAGTTTTATTATGAGTGCTAGTGAACATATGTCATGGTGATGCTGCAGGAGGAAGGCTTTCACCTTCTGCTACAGGAACTATTTCTTGAGGGGCTGTTAAACTATGCATGTTGAATTGTTTCAAGAATTCTTCTTTGGTTTGAGGCTTGTGATACAGGCGCAAGCGGTGTCCATTGACTAGAAGCTTAAATTGTACTGGATCAAGTGTGGTCAGTTGAACTGCTCCATTATCAAAGACATATTGAATTTCATAGGGCTCGAGCCATCTGGTTTGCAGCTTTCCTGGGTTCTCCTTGAATCTAGAATCATATAATAAAGCCCAATCTCCTACTTGAAATTTCTTGTTCTTGATATGTGAATCATGTCATCTTTTCCTTTGGTTTTGGATGAGGTCTGATCTTTCCAATGCTAACTTGTGCATTTCATCCAATGAGTTGAGATGGAGGAGACGTTCTGCTTGTGCTATAGGAAGATTGATGTTTAGCTCAAGTGCTTTGCACAATGTTTTGTGTTGAAATTCTATGGGAAACATTGCTTCTTTTCCATACACCAATTCAAATGGTGTGAACCCTATTGTTGTCTTCCATGTGGTACAATAATCCTAGACTACTTCTATTAATAGACTGCTCCAATCCTTGCTATGCAACTATACTGTCTTTGTTAATATGGCCTCTATTTCTCTATTTGTCACCTCTACCTATCTGTTTGCTTGTGGATGATAAGGACTAGACTTTTGATGCCTTATGCTATACTCCTTCATTAGCTCTGTGATAAGGTTTTATGTGAACTGTGCTCCTTGGTCCATTACAAGCTCTCTGGGGACTCCATACCTGGTAAAAATTTCTTCATACAAGAATTTTGCTACTTTTTCATCCCTTGCATTTTGCATAGCTTTCACTTCGACCCATTTTGTCAGGTAATTTGTACAAACCAAGATGTAGGATTTTCCATTTGATGGTGGATCAATTGGTCCAATGAAGTTCATACCCCACTTATTAGAGGGTTTCATTACTACTTGTGGATTAAGTGAAATCTCATCTAATTTCATTGGACGACCCATCCTCTGACATTTATCACATTTTTTTGTATAACTGGTTGCATCTTTGTGTAATTGAGGCCAATAATATCTTGTTGTTAAGATTTTCAGGGTTGTTCACTTTGCTTCAAAGTGACCTCCACAAGGCTCATCATGACAAGCACGGAGTATATCATATACTTCATCTTCTCTCACACATCTTCTCATAATCTAATCTAGACCAGTGTAAAATAGATTGTTATCTATCCATGAAAACTGAAAGTTTTTCTTTGCAAGATTTTTCTTGTCTTTCTGATAAAAATGTGGGGGCATCTTATTTGCTACAAGATAATTGGCTATGTCTACATACCATGGGTTTTTGATTGCTATATGGAATAGGTGTTCATCTAGAAATGTATCTTCAACCTGATTAGTGTCTTCATCAACATTTTGTAGTCTAGACAAGTAGTTAGCAACTACATTGGCCTTCCCTGGCTTATCGACAATTGTTATATCAAATTCTTGCAATAGTAAGAGCCATCTTGCCAATCTTCCTGTTATAGCAGGTTTGTTCATTAGATATTTTGTTGCAGAGTGATCAGTGTGAACAAAAATGGGATAGCCTATGACATAGTGACAGAATTTGTTCAATGCATAAACTATAGCTAGGAGTTCCTTTTCAGTTACTGTGTAGTTCAATTCAAGGCCATGGAGGTTTTTACTAATATAGTAAATTGCATTCTCAAGGTTAGTAGGCTTTTGTCCTAGCACAACACCTACGACATAATTTGATGCATTTGTATGGATGTGGAATGGAATAGACCAATCTAGTCCTTTTAGGACTAGTGCAATTGTTAGGAGTTTCTTTAGTTGCAGGAAGGACTCATCACATGCTTGTGTCCACTTAAATTAATCTTCATTGGTAAGCAACATGTATAGAGGACTAGCAATTTGACTAAAATTTTGAATAAAGCATCTATAGTATCCAACATGTCCTAGAAAAGATCTTACATCTTTTTGTTTAGTAGGAGTAGGTAGTGTAAGTATTACCACTCCTTCCTGCATCATCATAAAGCATTTCTCACTATTAAGGGATAGATTATGCTCCTTACACCAGATTAGTACCTTTTTAAGATTCTTCAAAGCCTCATCAAATGTCACTCCAAATGTTGTAAAGTCATCCATATATATCTCCATACAGTCATGTGATATGTCAACAAAAATACTAACTACAACTCTTTGAAACATTGCTAGAGTATTACACAATCCAAAAGGTAGAACTGAATATGCATATGTCCCCCATGGACATGTGAATGTAGTCTTCTCCTGATCCTCTAGAGAAATATTTATTTGATTGTATCCACTATATCCATCAAGAAAGGAAAAATACTTCTTACCGGCCAAAGTATCAAGTACTTGGTCAATGAATGGTAATGGGAAGTGATCTTTCTTGGTAGCTTTGTTTAACTCCCTATAATCCACAAAAATCCTAAATTTTCCCCCCTTTTTGGGTACTATGACCAAAGGTGATACCCACTTACTATTAGATATAGGATATATAAAGCCAGCATGTAATAGCTTTTGCAATTCAATTTTGACTATCTCCCTTAATGCTGGGTTAATCCTTCTTTGAGGTTGATGAAGGGGTAGGCTTCCTTCATTGATATATATCTTGTGAGTACATAGTGTAGGGCTTAATCCCTTCATGTCCCCATAGTCCCATGAAAAGGATTTCTCATGTGTTTGTAGTAGTTTGGTTAGTTGCTCCATT
This sequence comes from Chamaecyparis obtusa, assembly GCA_027943335.1. Taxonomy (NCBI): domain Eukaryota; kingdom Viridiplantae; phylum Streptophyta; class Pinopsida; order Cupressales; family Cupressaceae; genus Chamaecyparis; species Chamaecyparis obtusa. The sequence continues at coordinate 494,352 of BSBK01001425.1, read as the reverse complement.
TGTTGTGAAGGCAACTTATTGTTCACATGGAGATTATGAACTTTAGAAAGCTCAACGGTAGTTGTAAGGTCAAGCATGGATACTTCAATGATAGGACTTGTGTTTACTTCACTAGGTAGCAACTAGTGGATAATATTGGGTTCTGAAGGTAATACACAATCCTCAAAATTATCTTCATACGTACTTAAATCTAACACAGAACTCTCAGATACATCTTTGATTACAACACAATCATTATTAAGAATGCTTTGAATGACTTCATCTTCCTCTTGTAGCTTTAGAAAGGATTGCCTATGTAATATCATGAGCTAAACCACATAATTTAGTTAGTCTTCCCCATCTCCTAAGTCTGGCCATATAGGTGTACTCAAATATGGCTATGGTTGAGCTGGAGGATAAAATGCTAGTTTCTTAGTGCCTTGCCCATTTGAAATTGTCATGTTCCCTGATCTACAACTTATGTTTGCATCAGCTATTGCTAACCATGGACATCCTAGAATAATAGGGTAACCAACAAGGTTGACTTTTGGTGAAAGGATCATGAAATCAGTAGGGTACTCCCAAGAATCTAAGAAAACTATTATATCTTCTATCATTCCATCAAGAGTAATAGTAGAGCTATCTGCTAATTGCAATATTGTTGGAGTAGCTCTCAACCCTTCAATGCTTAGTTTATTCATAGTATCCTTAGTCATTACAAAAATGGCAGCACCTAAGTCTATTAATGCATTTTTGACAGACTGTCCATTAATGATGATATTCACAATTGGACTCCCTAGATCTGAATATTTTGGTATTACCAATTTTCCTAGCATGATATCAGCCAATTGTCCTATAACATGAACTATTGTAGAATCCTTTTTCTTTCCCCCAGGCTTTTTAAAACAAGATTCTTTTATTACTTTTCCATAAACTGGAACATCTTTTATTGCTTGAAACATGGGAATCTGGACATGCATGTTCTTAAGCTGGTCAATGATATCAAATGGTTGGTCTTATTTTGGTATGGACTTGTCCATGGTGAGCCTATGAGGAAAAGGTGGTTTAACTGATGTATGAGCATTCGCTGAGTTGGAAACATTTTTTGATGCAACATTATTTGGAAAATCATTCTCTAGAATCAGTACTACTACTGCAAGAAGTTTGGAACTTCAGTGATAAGGGGTGGTTCAGGTGCTGGCAAGGTAGTACCTAATCTTAGGTGTATATCATCTATATCAAGTGCATAGGTAGGGTACTACTGAGCATCAGTAGCATACATTTTGTGATGTGGTTATTGACTATTTGGATTCGGTTAAGGTTGAGAAGGTGACTGCGTCTGCTTTTGAGGACCTGCATTTGGAGGTGGTGGCATTATTGCAAGCATATTTGTTGGAGGTGGTAGAGGTGGATATCAAGGATTTGGGTTAGGCCATTGCTGAGGTCCTCTCCACTGGTTAGTGGGCTACCAATTTCCTTGTGGTTGTTGCCATTGGTTTGGAAATTGTGACCATTAGGGTTTCTATGGAGGATACAATTGATTTTGTTGATTATTTGGCCAAGCATTATTCCAAGTGGGTTGATTATACTGTGGAGGACTTTGGACATTCCAATTTTTCCACTAACTATTATATGGACTTGAAGTTTGTAATAGGTCTTGAGGCATACCTTGTCTTGCAGCCCATGGTCGACATTGAGAAATAAAGAATACTTTCTCATCCTCTCTATCTATCTTCAAGTATTCAGTTGGAAGATGTTGATTCTCTAGGTTTGTGACCAATTTGCACTGACAATCCTTTTTTTGTTTGTGGCAATGAGGATAGTATTCAGCTAGTTGTGCCTCTACATCTACATGCTTCTTCTTGGTGGTCAACATGTCTAGGTGTGTAGCAACATCATTGATGATGTCTTGATTGAAGTCTGACAATAGGTTTGAAATCTCCATCTTTGAAATACTAGAGCCACTTCCTTTAGTTAGCATTGAGAAAAATCCCCTTCCTTTCTTGACCTTTATGCTAGAATAGTTCATACAAATCTTCTGAAGGTCATCCCAGGAGGACTGAGATATATCACCTCCAACCATGAGGTCTAGAGCTTCAAGACAATTTTCATTCACTCCTCTTAGAAAAATCAGCTTCTGTGAATCCTCTTGCAATGCATGTTGAAGGTTCTTCTGTAAGCTAAATAAGAAGTGTGATATGTATTCCTCCAATGTCTCTTCTTCCCTTTGTGACATATAGAAGATGTCATCTCCTTTTGAATCACTTCCCTTGCATTATTCCTTATACTTTCTTAGAAATAAATCTTTCATTCCATCCCAATTAGCTATTGCATTCACTCCTAAGCCCATGAACCATTTGAGGGCTGACTCCTTCAGTGTTGCTGGGAACAACTTAAGCTTATGACTATTAGTATTATAGTCAAAAGTTCTACACAATATGTCAAACTTGAACAAAAATGTGTCAGGATCCTCCGTAACAAGGCCATAGAACTTTGGAAGTGCTGAAGTAGGTATGTTCTCAAGGTTAGGATTGTTAATAAGACTTGGAATTGGAAATGGAAATGTAGGAGATGCCATTACTAGAGGTGTTGGATATTGAAACTATGGCTGGAAAGTATTATTGGCTGGAGGGCTATGAGCAACAGGTGGTCCTAGATTGGGATTATTATGGAAACTAGCTAATATTTTTGGAAAAGGATGAAGGTCAAATATTTCTTGGGTTTCTTCTTCTTCTATTGAAGATGATGCAACAAACTCAGGACTGGCATCAAGAAATGGTAATTCAAGCTCTTCAAACTCTTCTTTCAGTTTAACGGGTTCTTTTGGAAGAAATCTACCATGAACATCTCACCTTCTTTGATGCATGCAAGTAAGTTAATGACTTGTGAAGCAAGCTCATAACTTCTTAGTATTGACTAAAAATAGGAAACTAATCTGAAAAATAAATGACTCATTAAGGTTCCTAGTTTGACACCGTCCCCGACAACGATGCCAAAAATAAAGAGTCTCACAATAGGTAGGGATAATCATGCCATTATCTCTCTTAAGGGTAATGTATCTATGCTATGAATTACCTATCCCCATCACAAAATGCATTTAGATTGTCAACCTAGGGACGTAGACTTGAAATGGGACAACACAATTTGTGCACTAAGTTCCTTTAGGAGTCATAACACCTATGCTGTAGGAAGATAAAAAATGCATGAAAGGAATCTATGCTATTGCTACAGGAAAGTAAACACACTTGACTATTGAATGGAATTACTATAAAAAACTTATGAAATGTATCTAAGCCTTTCTAACAACTCAAAACATTCACTATACCCATCTTTGCAAATGTTGCAGGAACAACCATAGTGGCAATGCTGCAGGAGTAAAATAGTAACTCTATTTGAAAATAGGAAAAGTACAGGAAGCAAATCTATTCTTACTTAATCTAATCGACCTCCCAAGTGGGCCTCCTTGGTAGGCTTCTGCTAACTACTCAACCCAAGAAATAATCCAAAATCACTCTTCCATTAAATTCTTCTTAACTAGTTACATAACAACTAAATAACTCATGAAGAAAAAAATAGAGCAACTTCTTCTATACTGAATACATAATTCTATCTTTCTTTATTACCTACTAAATTAGTTAAAATCCCTTTATATCAAGGATTGACGCTTATTGAAAACATAACAGAAAAGTCTCATTAAACCTTGCCAAATATGGAGGAGATAAAACAACCATGACATAATACAATTACTGCTGACAACAAAATAACAGTTCTGAGGAAATATAGCAAGATTGATTCCCTATATTCTCTGGAACAATAGCTCCTTCAAAGTATGACATATCCATCATAACCATGTTGGATTCTCCCACCATGGTTGGTCTTCTAACACTCCTTCTTTAATGCAAATGTGCCACTCTTCATACCACTCCGTGTTTACCTGAAAGGTTAGTAACATTTGGTACACATATGGAAGTCAACATTTTCAATGCCTACTTAAATGTTAGAACACAACTTGAAATAATTATATGAATTATTGCATTATATTTATAATAGTTAGCAAAACATATCACTCACGCTACCCATAGATTTTGTGGCTTTAGCTGTACTTGGAATAGGTTCACATAAGTATAAGTCATAAAATGTCTTGGAAATGTTTGTCAGAGTATCAAAAAAATATAAAGATCATAACAAAATTGAGGCAATAATTAGACTCATCAAGGACCTAGACATAGATAAGTTTTAGTCCATGGTCGATTATCTTGCTTCTCCTCATTACCTGAATTTTTCAGAAGAAGATGAAAAATTTGTTAGTCATCCGTAATACCAGCCCCTCCATATTGAAGTCCCCATAGACAAGCATAGTGTGACACACATTTTGATAGATGGAGGTGCAAGTTTGAACATCTTCACATTTAACTTAGTGAAAGATCTTTATTTCTTGGAGCATGGTATCAATCCTCGATGAAAAATAATAATCAAGGTATATGATGAATAGATATGATCTTCAAAGGGCATGGTGGTCTTGCCCATTTGGGTATATCTTGTTCAAAGAGACATTATTTTTTAGGTCTTGGACCTTTCTTTAGCATACAACATACTTATGGGTCGGCCATGTTGGTTCCTAGATAGGATTTTACACTTCATGAGACACCAATATACCTATGACTGATATTAAGGATGATTTAGTTCCAAATGTGAGAAATCTATAGGCAACTGGACCAACTATAGGGACAAGACTGCCCTCTTCACTTCTAGCTCTGCAAAACCAAGGCGAGTGCACCTAATCTAGTATAATAGAACACTTCTTTACAACACCAAGACTAGATTGAACAAAGCATATAATAGCAAGAAAGTACTAAATGATAACCAATCACTCATTGACTCTCCATTGCTATGAAATAACTAAGGCCTAAATACATAAAATTGAAAGGATTGAAAGGATTTTAACTTGATTTCTTGCAGAATGTAAACAACCATGCCAAACTAGCATCACTACAAGAGATATTGATTTCTGATCAGTGCCTTGTCCATTGGGCAATATATCTGAGATAGATACAGAATATAAGAACATAGATTCCAAGTCATAAACATAATAAATGAGATTCATGCACTGCTTACAAACATCCTTTTAGTCAAACTGAATGAATCTATGTTTCATTCAGAGACTTTTAAGTTGATCCTAGATCAAGGCTAAGAAATAAAACACATACACAGATAAAATCTTAGCAATGAATCAGAAAAACTAAAACTCAAGAAGCACAACCAAAGGAGAGATCTGAAAACTGAAAACTACATTAAGTATAAGGATTCAAACTCCTGTATTACAAACTATTCCAAAATACAACACTTAGACAATATGCAAAGGATTTTGAAGGATTTTCCACTGTATTGACACAACTAGCAAAACATATTACAATCTAGACTGAGGATACACACTTAGCTTTTCAGCTTCCTGTGTCAAGAATTTCTAGCCAGCCCTTTCTAAATGATCACAAAATTCCTTTTATAGAGACAAGGATACAATGAGAAAAAGATCATTTAGGTCAAAAACCCTAAACCAAACTAATCAATCCCAAAAATCTGTAGGAGAATGAAATCTGATCTATTTGTACCTCTGCAAGACATTCCCAGGAATAATTAGCTACTTCCTTTGGAAAAGATCAAATCAACAATAAAGCCCTTGGAAGAAGCAACAAATTTGATCTATTCATGAAACCAAAGAAAAATATCTTCAAAGCAACCAATTTGCAAGAAATTTGATTCTTCCCCCTTTGCCAGATTTGCAAATCAGTCATATCTAGATTAAAATATCTTCACCAAATTCTGATCCTGGATTACAAAAACTATTACTACTATCACCCACTTGATCAAATCAGATTATAACTACCACCATTGCAATCCTCATCTTCTGGCATTTTTGGAAACATATAATACTTGCATATTCTAACAAAAATTAAGCCTCCAGGAAGCATTTCCGTGAGTAGCCTGTTACCATTTAAATTTTTGAATTGTTTGAATAGTCCTAACTTTACAATTTTGAAATTAATCTTTATGTAGACCTTTGAAATTTGAGGTGGGTCCATGTGCCACATGGCACCACCTAACTAGTTCGACCAGCCACCTCATCACCATGTCATACCTGTCATCACACCCTCCGCCATGTTTCAAAAATCAACAGGTGAACCCCTAACTTTTTCCTTGATGTTAAACATACTGATAGCTGATAGGTCACCTCCTTCTTTCGGCCAATAAAAAACAAACATGCCAGCGTGGCCTGGTGACTAAGGACCCACTTTTTAGTCCACATCCTACAAACAAGATCGAATGGTTGTCGCTATACTGCAGGCCTTAAAAATCATGTATCTTATCCCAGCGGTATAGTGAAAAGCATAGGATCTGCTTGAGCTTTACCTGTTTGAGAAATCTGACCCCACTTTACAACGTCATCTAGGACAAGTGTCAATAAGAGAAAAAAACCATGGAAGAAGGAAATTCAAAACACCACCATGTCAGAAACTTTCAGTTGGATGCCTGTCGCTAAACCGCAATGCTTAAAAAGAAGTCAACTCGACCCAATGGTGTAATGACAACCATTGATGCATTCCATTGTTTAATCATCAGCGCAACACTGAAGATGGGCCCACTGAGACAGATGTCAACCCATCACTAAATCACATGTTAGAAACTCTAACCACTGGGAGCCTCAAGATTTAATGACAACCACTCATTTAGAAAAGAGACCGGTTAAAAGGATAGACGGGGAAAACTAAGGTTTAAAGCAATTTATCAAAAGGGACCCCACTAAGTGACCTAGTAACATAACATAACACTCATCTAATAATGCATCAAAAGATAAAATGTAATGATCCATATGCATTACTAGGGACTCACCTAGCTGAGAATGAATTGAATCCCCAAACTTATTTTTATGAGATGATTCAACCACTGAGCAACTTGGCTCATCAATAATGTCTCCATGAATTGGATCATGAACCAAGTGCAAACCTTTTTCATCATCTTTGTGACATAAGGACAACTGATCCATACCACCATTTTTATCAATAAACTTGTTGTCCTTAACACTATCACAATCATTATCACAATCACTATCATATTCATCAAAAGAAGGAAGAGAAATTGAACAAGAAACTTGTTCATCATTAGAATATTCATGACAGGACAACACACTATCATGGTCTTCATTCGCTTCTTCTGCAAACTTATTATATGAGGGGGATTCATGGGAACATGAATCATTGTCTTCATCATTTTGAACACATGCCTCATTATCAGTGTCAAAACATATATCAACTAGATATTGCAAAGTAGAATCCATATTTGAGGCATACCTCTGAAAATCAACCTCTAAAAGATTTGGGATTTCTTCACTGCTTAGTGCACATTTGATTTTATTTTCATTCTCTTTGGCTTCTTATTTGATGCTGCAAATTTCTTCTTTGTTTGAAATAGGGGCTGCAAACTCTTGGCTCATATCATCTAAAGCACAACCATAACTGCAACAACTTTCATCTGCATCATATCTATCCTTTTGTTGTTTGCACAAGTCTTTTTTATACTAGGATAATAAAATTGTTCTCTTATGTCGATAAAAAGAAAGATCTACAAACTTAATGGAAACATTATTAACCATAGACTCTTTTCCATCATCTTCATATCCACTGAACTCACTGTCAGCATCATAATCTTTATTTGTACAAGGGAGCTCACAAGGAAACCTTACTATCATATCCCCATAATCTGATTTTGTATCCGCAATCAGTCCATGATCATCATAAAAACTCATACCTTGATCATTCTCACCAAAGGATTCACACTCATATAAATCCTCTGCAAAATTTTTAGTATCAAAAACAAAAATCAACAGGGCCTAACATTTGCTGACTACATGGATGTGTGCACTTACTATATTCAGCTATCAACAAATCAGAGATCTCATTACTGCTAAGAGAATGAGAACATGACTCATCTGTATGCATTACATCCTCATGATCAGAAACACTTGCACTGTCAATATCAGAATCTTGATCATTCTCATTCCTAGAAGAATACACTTCCTTTCTCGTCACAACATCATAATTGATGTCAATTTTGAAATCATGAGAAATGCTGTCCTGATTTTTTAGCACTGGTTCACACAAGTCCGGAAGCAATTCATCCTTAATATCTTCATCAAAATCTTCACTCAAATACTTTTCATTTTCAAATTCAGACCTCTTTGAATCAATAAAAGACCTTGTATACAATGATTCTGATTCTTTATCAATATTATAATCTGAATGTTCTTCTGACATGACTTCATCATTCTAAGAAACCTTTTCATCTTTAAACATAAGCTGCTCTGGAATATTGTTTATATTATTTCTTTATGGATAATCCTTTTGCAACTTATCCCATTCATCATCACCATCAAATTATTCTAAGAACAACCACTTGAAATCAGTCAATGAAGATATATGTTTTGGGGGTAAACTTAAATACCAATCAGCTGCAACCCCTTTAAGGGATCTCCCAAAAAACATCATGCTAACATCTTCATCATAAATCTGATATTTTATAACAAATCTGAAGAATGCTAAGACATGTTTAAGTGATGAATTTGACTGATAATCAAAGACTGGAATTAGATGAATCAGCTCACTAGGAAAAGAATTTGGGGATCCATGAATATGATCACAACTTAAAACTCTATCCAGCCTACTGGAACATAGCCTTCTAGGCTAGCCTATTTGCTGATTACTCATTTGGTTTGAAACAAGATGGGAACCGTTCATCTTGTTCTATCTTTACAAGAGGTATACCAAAATATTTAAACCTTTATGACAACAAATTTAAAGTTTCATGAAAAGATATTCAACATGGAAACATGAAACTATTTATATCATTCTTCCCTTCTTACTAGTGCTAAAACACTTGATAGGGAACAAAATATTTTACAACTGATCTTGTGGAAAAACACATGAAGATCAAAAATACCTGGAAGTGTTGAAGTTGAAACTCAACTCACTGAATGGAAAGCCTCTAAATCCAAAGCTTGCTTTGGTGAAACAATTGTAGAGCTGCCACCTCCTTGAAGAGGACCAACACTTTAACAGCTGAAATTTTTTTCTGTATTTCTTTCCATCAACACAACAAAACTTCAACAAGGTATAGAAACTATTTATTAGGACTGAAAATACATCATATCTTTTACTTTAATCACACACTGATAGAATAGAGGATCTTAGAGCTGCCACACACAACTTGGTGAGATGATTTAAAACCTTATAAAATTGACTCTTTACATCAATGGAAACAACTGGATAAATGAATAAGCTAGCCAGGAGTCTAGCTCTACTCATACCCGCATTATTTATAACTGATTTATAACACTAGAGATATCAACTAATTGAAATAGGCAGGCCAGGAGTCCAACTCAACTTGGAACCTGCACTATTTACTCATGATTACAATCTCTATTCTCCAATAGAGTCACCATCTTGTTGGTGACTCGGATGGGCCAAATCAATTAGGGTAATAAGATATTGAAAATGCGTAATATAACCAGAGATTCTCAACAAATTTATTTCTTTGTTATGTTCTCCCCAACAGAGTCACCATTTTGTTGGTTCATGTATATGATTTTACACTCCATGAGACACCAATATACCTATAACTGATATTAAGGATGGTTTAGTTCCAAATGTGAGATATCTATAGGCAATTGGACTAACTATAGGGACAAGACTGCCCTCTTCACTTCTGGCTCTGCAAAACCAAGGCAGGTGCACCTAATCCAGTATAATAGAACACTTCTTTACAACACCAAGACTGGATTGAACAAAGTAGATAATAGCAAGAAAGTACTAAATGATAACCAGTCATTCATTGACTCTCCATTGCTATGAAATAACTGAGGCCTAAATACATAAAATTGAAAGGATTGAAAGGATTTTAACTTGATTTCTTGTAGAATGTAAACAACCATGCCAAACTAGCATCACTATAGGAGATACTGATTTCTGATCAGTGCCTTGTCCATTGGGAAATATATCTGAGATAGATATAGAATACAAGAACATAGATTCCAAGCCATAAACACAATAAACCAGATTCATACACTGCTTAAAAATATCCTTTTAGTTGAACCAAATGAATCTATGTTTCATTCAGAGGTTTTTAACTTGATCCTAGATCAAGGCTGAGAAATAAAACACATACACAGATAAACTCTAAGCAATTAATCAGAAAACCTATAACTTAAGAACCACAACCAAAGGAGAGATCTGAAAACTAAAAACTGCATTAAGTATAAGGATTCAAACTCCTGTATTACAAACTATAATAGAATACAACACTTAGACAATATGCAAAGGATTTTGAAGGGTTTTCCACTGTATTGACACAACTAGCAAAACATATTACAATCTAGACTGAGGATACACACTTAGCTTTTTAGCTTCCTATGTTAATAATTTCTAGCCAGCCCTTTCTAAATCATCACAAAATTCCTTTTATAGAGACAAGGATACAATGAGAAAAAGATCATTTAGGTAAAAAACCCTAAACCAAACTAATCAATCCCAAAAATTTGCAGGAGAATGAAATCTGATCTATTTGTACCTCTACAAGACATTCCTAGGAATAATCAGCTACTTCCTCTAGAAAAGATCAAATTAGCAATAAAGCCCTTGGAAGAAGCAAAAAAACTGATCTATTCATGAAACCAAAGAAAAATATCTTCAAAGAAACCAACTTGCAAGAAATTTGATTCTTCCCCCTTTGCCGGATTTGCAAATTAGTCATATCTAGATTGAAATATCTTCATCAAATTCTGATCCTGGATTACAACAACTATTACTGCTATCACCCACTTGATCAAATCAGATTATAACCACCGCCATTGCAATCCTCATCTTTTGGCATTTCTGGAAACATGTAATACTTGCATATTCTGACAAAAATTAAGCCTCCAAGAAGCATTTCCATGAGCAACCTATTACCATTTAAATTTTTGAATTGTTTGAATAGTCCTAACTTTACAATTTTGAAATTAATCTTTATGCAGACCTTTGAAATTTGAGGTGGGCCCATGTGCCACATGGCACCACCTAACTGGTCTGACTGACCACCTCATCACCATGTCATACCTGTCATCACACCCTCTGCCACGTTTCAAAAATCAACAGGTGAACCCTTAACTTTTTCCTTGATGTTAAACATACTGACAGCTGACAAGTCACCTCCTTCTTTCGGCCAATCAAAAACAAACATGTCAGCGTGACCTGGCGACTAAGGACCCACTCTTCAATCCACATCCTAAAAACAAGATCAAACGGTCATCGCTATACCGTAGGCCTTAAAAATCATACATCTTATCCCAATGGTATACCGACAACCACAGGATCTGCTCAAGCTTTTACTATCCGAGAAATCTAACCCCACTTTAGAATGTCATCCAGGAAAAGTGTTAATAAGAGAAAACAGACACGGAAGAAGGAAAGTCAAAACACCACCATGTCAGAAACTTTCAATCGGATGCCTATCGCTAAATGACAATGCTTAAAAAGAAGTCAACTCGACCCAATGGTGTAATGAAAACCATTGATGCATTCCATTGTTTAATCATCAACACAACACCAAAGATGGGCCTGCTGAGACAGATGTCAACCCATCGCTAAATTGCATGTCTGAAACTCTGACCACTGGGAACCTCAAGATTTAATGACAACCACTCATTTAGAAAAGAGACCAGTTAAAAGGATAGATGGGGAAAACTAAGGTTTAAAGTGATTTATCAAAAGGGACCCCACCGAGTGACCTAGTAACATAACATAAAGTGGGCATTTTAAAAGGCTTCAATATAGTACATGCTTATTTCAGAGAGTTAGAGAGAAAAAAGTAATGCTCAAATATAACAGATCTCAGGTTGCCCTAGGGTTTTCACCCTAATACTCACAATTAGATTTTTTTAACAGTGGTTTTTGAAGCACTAAACTTTGCCTTAGGGAAAATCTTTGAATATAGGCTCAACACTATCTGGATTTTTCAAAGTACCAACAGGCCATGGATCTACAAAATGCAGGCTATACCTTCCACATAAAACCAATGCATTAAATTCCCTCACAATAGAATTGAGGTCACTATTGCTATAGACTTGACATATACCTATAACAATCGTAAACATGCTGAAAGTAGGGTTCCTCACAACAAGGAAGCCCTACAAAACTAAGAAACCTAGAGTTCTATACAAGCAACACAAGATGCCTTTCAAAAGAAGCTGAGTATAAAAGAGAGTGGAATGGGAGAGTATCCACTAGTACATTTGACGTTAATTTTCCACCTTTAATTTTGACCAAGGCCTTTTTTTGGCTTGTTAGATTCAATTTTTTTCGTTTATGAGCCCGATTTGGTTGAAATTTGGCTTTTAAGCCCAATTTGGTCAAAATTTGGGTTTTAATGTTTATGAAGTGCTCGATTTGGTCAAAATCATTTGCTATAAACAAAAAAAAGGGTTCAATAGATCATTTGATCTCTCTTTCGGTATTGTGGGTGGGAGATTTGGAGGTCTAGGCATGCGGGAGTTGGGCAACATTAATCCATTTTTTTGCCTAAATAGGTATGCACTCTTGTCTTTCATAGATGGACCTTTGCATTTTTGTTTTCATAGCTCTATTAATTGGTATTTTACAGCTTGATTTTGGGCAACATTCTTGTCCATTCATGCGGCTAGGGTTCCATTTCAATGCCCTCCTTTAGCATGCGAAACCTTTAGAAACCTACAAAAGTCTTCAAAGTCCTTTTTTAGCATGCTCAATCCAACCACAAATGCCAGGGGAGAGATCATACTCATAGGTGAAAGTGGAACAACTGTTAAGTCATGGTTTATTGTCATCTTGGTGCATTTATTTGACTGGGGCTGTCAATGTAGATAAATTATTGATTTACATTCCTATACTAGGCTATAGAGTATGTTAATCAGTTTATTCTCTTCACTTACAACATAAGGATGAACTAGATCAAAGATACATATTACAATAAATATTTCAATACACCACCAGATAAAGAATCTTGATATTTGAAACAAGGATTGGTTTTTAATATAAATGAAGTTATAGGAGAAAAACATGAACTATCTTCATCTCTTGGGAAAATCAGAATCTTGACTACTTTAAAAGATGACACTAGTCTTGCACAACATGGTTGGTTTGTTTAATTGCAGGTTAGTACATGGCCTCATTTAGAAACAAATGTCATTGCAAATCTAATCAGAAAAGCATGCAATTTGTTCATTTTTAATTAACAATAGGATGTAAATCAATCTTCTCCTAAACAAAATCCATATTTTCATGTTGAAAAATTAATATCATTCTAATTGTCTGCATTTATTTGTTCAACAGTTCAAATCAATGTAAGAAATCTACAACGTTTTTTCTTTTCCTTAAGTATTGAGAAATCAACAAATTATTTCTTTCAACTTTTCAAAACACATGATTCTATTGCTATTTACTCCTCATTGAACCTGTATAGGTATATATAATCACTTCAATGTTGGCATTGATATATCTCTATTGAAAATTGGTTGTTGGAAAGTATTAGATTCCAGTTGGTCCAAGTTTCTATGGTTTCAAAATCAATATTTTCAAGTATTTGCAGGGCATACATGAACATAAAATTTTGCATAAATCTGCTCCCAGACCCCGTTTCTCACTTTTTATTTTACTTTGTTAGGATGACATTCTCTAGCTTCAATGTTTGTCTAATCATGCTAGTATAGCGGTTTTTGTATGATACAGCTACTAGAATGAACCTATGACCAATTTTATTTTTCCAGCTAGAGAATAAATCTTTATAGCGGTATACGAATTCAATTTTTTACAATTTAGCTACTAGAGTCAACTTTTAATAAATACTCTCTTTATTACAAGTTCTTATAGGTTTTTTCTTGCAGAGCATACATGAATGCCATTTCTTGTATGGTTCTACTTCCTAAGCTAAGACTTTAACCATTTGTTCCACTTTGTTTAGACAATTGCTTCAATTTGTATCAAAGTATGCAAAATTTAGTTCTTCTTTACAACATTCAACTCCAAGACCAAATCTACATATAAATTTACATTACTTAGATAAAACTTTTTCAACGCTTCATTTTTCCAAAATTTACACACGTATATTTCAAGTTTATTTTAGATATCTGGGCTTTACAACACTATCTGTAGAGTATATCTAAATGTGAAGTCACGTATTATTCTTCTCTTCAACTTATTCTTTTTCATTAGTTTTTGATTCTTTTTGTTCACATAGCATTCTTTTGATCCAACTGCTCTCAAATTTTGCACATAAACAGATTCTTTGTTATGATCCAACAACCAATACTAAGGTTGCACTTAAATTTTACATTATTCTATGCCATAGACCAATATACCAAACAATATTTGAAAATACTTTAACAAAAGCACTAGTAGAAAGAATATCTATATTTAGTTTTAATAGAATATCTATATTTGTAGAATTATTCACAAGGACTTGTCAAAATTGGCCTATAGAAAGAAATACTAATATTAACATCCACCAATAGCCCTACAAGGTTGATTGGACTATGAAAGTACAATTGTCTTCGAATAGACAAAAGGAAAATGTTCTCCTTTGAGCTACCAAAGAGAACAAAGAAAATTCTTTTCCTAAGAGAACATGGAGAAACAACTAAGGTAAATGATTACAAATCATTCACCTATAGAATCAGAAGCACTAGTCATGACCTACCAATCTGAAGAATGTCTCTAATAATCGGTGTAATAATGTTATTGGGAGAATAGTTGGGGCTAAGGAGAAGAAAAAAACCTAAAAATATTTGTGTTTAGAGAGATCCTTTGCAATAAAATCTAGTTTCAAGACCAACCCCACACCTTAATATTTCATTATTCTTCTCCAATGAGTAATCAATATTCTTTTCACTATTTTGCTAACAAATTATCAATATTTTAGAAATCTTTACATCAATATTTTTGCAATTTGTTGTCTTTTCTCTACTGCGAATTGACTACCAATATTTACAATATTCATCTATTTTTCTCTACCGATTTATTATAATATTTTCCATATTTTCTCTATTTTCTCCACAGTCGATTGAACTATTAAAAATTTAATATTTTGCTTTGTTTGTTCAGCAACTGGTTCACAACAACATATTCAAATTTTTAAATTTTTTTAAAAAAAGTTTTTTCTACAGGTGATTGAATCTTGTAAAAATTAGATTGAACAAACTATAGAATTTTGTATCGAAACAGGGTTTTATTTTTAATGCATTTACAACCTCATTGTTTGTAAGGTGTTTGTCCTCAACTTTTGGAAGTTTGAATATACCATTATGTTGTCCCGTGCAAACCTTGAAACAAGCATTATGGACAAATATATGTTAGAAATAGGAAATACTGAGAGGGGAGGGGGAATCAGTATTTCACAAAATTTTTCTTTGCCCACTTATGGATATAACAGATTACTTTAGTGCATACAAAGATTATCAAGCTGATTAACAAACATAGTAGTAAATAGAAAGAACTCATAACACATCATATGTTCTCGAGAAAACCCTAGCCAAGGGAAAACCCCAGTGGGGATGGTACCCACAAAGATCACTAAACAAAAGTATCTTGTTAGGGATATTGGATCCTGTTAGGAGTCAATTTACAATATATAGTAGATCTGTCTTGGTTAAAGGACTTTAGGCCTTGGTAGAAGCCTTAACCTTGTTAGGAGTTAGATTACAAAACCTGATCACCAGCTAAGCTCACTACCCAAACAGGTAATACAAAACTATTTCTGACTGTAATATGGTACTGCTTACAACTTCGCATCAATAACCTTTACTGATATTACAATATACAACTATCGCAAGTTATCTTTTCTTTCTTTTTACATCTCACTTCTATCTTTCATTACATTTCAAGTATGCCTAATATATGAGTTATTAAAGATAATAAATTTACGTGGTTGGCTTCCAAAATATTTATCCAAGACTAAACATCTAGGATGTCATCCCTTCATAATGTTAAGTCATTATTTTGACAAGCAAAAATAATCCCTTAACTCTTTCGCTAATACTGTCTCCAAAAACTGTTCTGTCTGCAAAACTATCTTCGGTAAACTTTGAATAACTTTGTCCGTACTACTCCAAACTTTATGCGCACTAAGATGGGGTATCCTCATACTCTATAGAATCTTTAGTTAACTACACAAACAAAAATATTGCTCCAGTGGACATCGCCAACTAAATCTTCATCAGGTGCTCTGTCAGGATCACTGTATCCATACTTAGACAATTTCTTCCTTCAACTTTCCATACTTACATTCCAGATTCTATGCTCTCAATAGAGATCATATGTTTCCATAATGACAACATCTATGCATCCACATTAGCCAAATTGCCAACAATCTCCCCCTTTGTCATTGGTGGCAACATATGGGAAAATTGGCTAAGTGTGCAAACAAAACTTCAAAAACACTTATACAAAATTTTTTGGCCAAAAGTTATACAATATGTATACAATATCATACTCCATAGAATAGCTCCCCCTATGAGTATCCTTCCTCAACATATATTCAATTTTCTGCTATCTCTCCCCCTTTGACAACAATGACAAAGATAGGGTGTACAAAAAATTTCAAAAAATTTATACCTTATTATTAGTTATTGCAAAGCCGGTAGGCTTGCATCACAATCACCAAACTCTATCTTCCAAGATTAAAAATCTTTCTCCCATACCTTCCTGATGGATTTAGCAACATTGAGTAGAGTACTCAATCCGTATGCTACTGTCTGACAAGCTTGCAGGGAATTGAAGCTAAACTTTTGAAATGATGTCTTTGTTGAAAGACAATGCTCAATTTGATCTTCAACAATTGATATCTTGATTGAGACATGCTCTCTCAAGATGTTAACCCTGATCATCTTTCTGTTCTTCTCCTCTGCTAACATTTTGATTTCATCTTTCAATTTCCTTATGCTCTTTTCTACAAAACTTATCTTGACATTAGGGCTTGTCAAGGTGTTTGTCTCAGCTGTAATAGCATCTAACTTCTCTCTGATCTTCTTATCCTCTTCAACTATTAGGATTTATGATTTAGTACATTGTATGTACAAATTCTTTCTAGTCTCAAAATGTCTCCTCAAATTCTTTATGCATACATCTAAACTACCAATATCATTTTGAATATTTACACTTAGAGTTTGTTGCATTTTTGCTTCAAAGTCTTCCTGAGCTTTTATTTTAGCAATATCCTTCAAGTTAGAAAATTCAGAATCAAAAGAATTCATTACTAATTGAGATTTCTCAAGTGGATCTGATTCAGATACCTTAGTGTTGATCACACTCTCAAGTTTCTCTATCAAAACTCTAACTTTGCCTTCAAGGTCTTTCACCTTCTTAGTCTTTCCAATAATTTTATTCAGAGATGTGATGAACTCAAGCTGATCATCATCTTCAACTTCTTTTCCAAGGTCTTCAAACATTGAGCCAAAATGCCTCTTCTTACTGTCATGTGCACTAATGTCTTCAACTGGTATAGAAGGTGCACTAGAGGTAGTGGCCTCTGTCAAAATTTGTTTTCCTTTAACTGACTGCTCTACTAGAACTGATTCTGATACAGTTGGTGCTTCCTCTGCCTCTGTATTCTTCTCTAATTTTGTGACCTTTTCTTTCTTTCCCAAAGCCAAATTGTCAACAATGTTTCCTAGATCATGAAATACTACATCATTTGATTCTAGAGTCACTTTGGTGCCTTCAATATCCATTGATTCTTTGCCAATATTGATATGTGAAGAAGATGGAACTTCTTCAATACCAACTTCCTCTGCATGCGGTTCCTCTGATTGCTTCTGCTGAGGGTCTGATTCAACATGCTTTTCTGCAACTATATCTGCAAGAACTTGCATTACTACTTGCTCTATCTCTTTCTGTACTTCCTCCTTTTTGCCTCCCATTATAAGGATTGTTCTTCTCTTAGTTCTCAATAAAGTTCCAAGAGACTTCAAGAATCTCTTCAAATGATCTTCATCCTTAACTTCATAGAACTGTCTGGTTACATGTTCTCTCATCTTTATGTCCTCTTCTTGCGCTCTCTATTTTCTATTCACAAGTCTGTTATACAAATCTTCTGGGATCTTACCATAAATAGTGCTAAGTTTCTTATCTGCCACAATCATGTGTGTAACCATTGCATTTTCAAAATTCAATCTATCAAATGATCCATATAGATCATAGAATTTATTCAACTTAGTGAAGTCTCCATGCTTCAATATATCTTCATTAACTCTTTCAATTCTTGGTTTCTAAGTTTTCTTCTTGATTGAAACTACATCATCATCTTTAATTACTACTACATTTCTAGGTATAGGTGGTACAACCACTTTCTGTCTCTTGCCGGGTCCTGTTGCACTCACTTTTACTCTTTTGCTAGGAATAGGAGAAAAAGATTTATCTCCTTCATCTTTTTCAGGTACTTCAACTTTTACCTTTACTGCAATAGGATCAACAGGATCTGCACTTGATGTCTCAGGTGAAATTACAAGATTTTCACTTTGCCTCCGGGATTCTGTAGTCTTCTTAGCTATGTCAAACTCATGACTTGACATACTAGATTCTTTCAATATTTTCTTCATAGTAGATTCAACTCTCTTACTAGATTGCTTCTTTTCTCTCAAACTTATTGCAAAGTTGAAATTCTCTTCATAGGTTCCAAACCTATTTGCATGACCATCCAACTCACACTTTAACAATCTATTCACATATCCTACTATTTCTGCTTCAGATATTTCATAGCCAAGAGGGTCTATGAATTCCATTCTAGGCTGAACTGCTTCAATGTAGGTGAAATTAGTGTCAACCATAAAACAAATGTCATCTTTATGCTTTTCAACTAAGGATTGAGGAATCCTTGATTTGTTCTTAACAATATTTTGAAAAGTCTTCAATACAAGCTTCACACTGTCATTAACTTTATCAAAAAGGTGCTTCATGTAGACTGAGTTAATTCTTTCCATTGTGTTCACATTGTCACTCCAATCAACTGTGTAAGGAAATCTTCTCAAAATATGGAAAAACATATAGGTTATTAGAGATGAAAACCTAAACTATGTGTACTTAGCCTTCTTAATCTTTTCTAAGTTCTCAAATAACTGAATTTTCAAAATTTCACATAGGTCTATTGGTTTCTTCTCAATACACATAAGATAAGCTACATGAATCATTCTTGCATCCATGTCATCTTCCCTTGAACTACCACAAAATTTAGTTGTTAGGATCTTGCAAAGGTACCTAACATCATCTTGCTTAATCTTACTTATCACAATTCCTCTACCATTATAACTAGATCCAGTGTTATCTAAAACAATCTTTCTCATGTTCTTTTCATTCAGTGGAATCTCTCCAACTTTTGATAATCCAGTAACTTCATGAATTAGGTCGACAGTTATATCAATAACTCTATCCTCCATCCAGAATTTCCCATTGTGGATTCTACTTAAAATGATCTTGGTACATTCCTCATCATTGAATTCATACTTCATGGAATATTTGATAATTTCATTTTTCTCTAGGTTCTCATAAGCTAGTTTAACTGACATGTCTTGATTGTACAATTTCCTATAATCATCACTAAAATTTTCATCTCCCAAAGTTTCAAACTTACAACCTAAATATCCTTTAACATTCTCAATGTGCAATACTCCGTCTGGTATAGATGATAATGCTAGACTGTCATCAATTTTAGTTGGTTCTACTAGTTCTTTCTTAATCTTTGGTCTATTCTTATCCTTAACATTATGAACCATAGAAATATCCATCTTATCAACTGATTAAAGATCAAGAAATACCTCAACTTTGCAAATCTAGGGTTTCGGTATGATCGTTGCTGCAAACTGCTTCCAAACTTCTTCAAATCATCCTCAACTCACTTTTCTTCTTTCAAATCTCTTTTCAATCACTTTGTAATCATAATAAATTTGATTTTGACCTTATAACACTTCACATTAACTCGATCTGACATCGCATTCATTCATTTTGCTGCTAAAACCTCAAAAAGTTGATTCTGCAAACCTGCAACCATAAAACTTTTTGCGACCTCGCAAAACACAATATTTTCTTTTGCGCACTTAACCATAGCATTAGTACAACATAATAAACCTATATCTAACTGCGCAAAACTTAACTCATACAAATTCCTAATCTACACTAATCCTAAGTCCTAAACTACAGAAACTTACATAATTTAAGTACTTAAAGAAGGGTCAGGTAAAGATTCATCCTTACCATTGGTTACATTACCTTCCTGACTACTTTTAGTGCTGACTATACCTCCTTGATCTATGCCTTTGTCAAATTTAACTTCATCTTTATTGCTACAACAACCTTTCTCTTCATTTCCTACATTTTCATTCCTTCTTGCATTGTTCCTAGGGTTAGGGTTAAGATGATAACCTCCATTGTTCATTCTGAAAAATCTTGCTGAGTGTTCAAACTTGTTGCATATCTAACAAATGATTCCATTGTTTCCAAATCTCTGTCCTTGCTGGTTAATCTGTGACCTACAATTTCTAGCAATGTGTCCTACTTTGTTGCATCTAAAACATACTACAACTTTTCTTTGATTTATTTCTTCAATAGATTTCTTATCTGCATTGTTAGTATTCCCAATCATTCTATCATAATTATTCAAAATTACTTTAGGTCTTCTACATTCATTAGCTCTATGTCCAAAACTATGATGATTATAACAATGTCCATTAAAAGGTTTAAATTGCTTACCTGTGCAATCTCTCTTCATGTGCCCAATAGTATTACAAGCAAAATATCTACCTTTGAATTCTCTTTGCATACCTTTAGATGATTCTTCCTGTTTTGATTCTTCTTGCTTTGATTCTTCTTTCTCTCTAGGTGGTTCTTCTTTAGGTGGATCTTCCAATGTGTTCTCATCTAGCTTTATTTCCTCCACACTTTCAGATGTCTTCAGATCTGGCTTCTTACTTTCATGGTTTGTTCTAAACATACTATATCCAAATCCAATCCTACCAAAGAATGGTTCTTCAAAAGAAATTTGTTTTTGAGTCTTATCACCTTTTGAATACAGCCTTTCAAGTTGTTGTTTAGTTTGAGTTAATTCACCTTTCACAATTTTATTATACTTCTCAAGTTCCACATACTGCATTTTTACTTTTTCAGATTCGGATGTTTCCTTTTCAAGTCTTGACCTCAGATCTTCATTCTCAATTTTCAATTTTTCATTATCAGATCTCAAATTTCCATCTTTCATACTAAGCTTCAAATTTACTATCTTCAACTCATGCTTAAGGATCTCATTTTCTTTTTCTAATTCATCACAATCTTCAACAAGCATATCAGATTTCTTTTCAGATTTCAGATCTTCAATCTTACCTTTTAATTTGTCAATAGCATTCTTTGCATCTTCATATTTTCTTCTTAAGGAGTTTCTTTCATCAATAAGCATATCAATCTGTTCAAGAGCTTCTTCAAGATTCTTCTGAAGTTAATCCATATCCATAGAGATCTTACTCAAGCTGCTAAGCTTTCCTTGAATGTTCCTTCTTTGAGTAACTGTGCTCTGATACCAATTGTTAGAAATAGAAAATATTGAGAGGGGGGGGGGGCGAATCAGTATTTCACAAACTTTTTCTTTTGCCCACTTATGGATATAACAGATTACTTTAGTGCATACAAAGATTATCAAGCTGATTAACAAACATAGCAGTAAATAGAAAGAATTCATAACACATCATATGTTCTCAAGGAAACCCTGGCCAAGGGAAAACCCTAGTGGGGATGGTACCCACAAAGATCACTAAAAAAAATTATCTTGTTAGGGATATTGGACCTTGTTAGGAGTCAATTTACAATATATAGTAGATCTATCCTAGTTAAAGGACTTTAGGCCTTGTTAGAAGCCTTAACCCTGTTAGGAGTTAGACTACAAAACCTGATCACCAGCTAAGCTCACTGCCCAAACAGGTAATACAAAAATGTTTCTGACTATAATATGGTACTGCTTACAACTTCGCATCAATAGCCTTTGCTGCTATTACAATATACAACTATCGCAAGTTATCTTTTCTTTCTTTTTACATCTCACTTCTATCTTTCATTACATTTCAAGTATGCCTAATATATGAGTTATTAAAGCTAATAAATTTACATGGTCAGCTTCCAAAATCTTTATCCAAGAGTAAACATCTAGGATTTCATCCCTTCATAATGTTAATTCATTATTTTGATAAGCAAAAATAATCCCTTAACTCTTTCGCTAATACTGTCTCCAAAAACTGTTCTGTCTGCAATACTGTCTTTGGTAAACTTTGAATAACTTTGTCCGTACTACTCCAAACTTTATGTGCACTGAGATGGGGTATCCTCATACTCTATAGAAGCTTCATTTAATTATGTAAACAAAAATATTGCTCCAGTGGACGTCACCAACTAAATCTTCATTGGGTGCTCTGTCAGGATCACTGTATCCATACTTAGACAATTTCTTCCTTCAACTTTCCATACTTGCATTCTAGATTCTACGCTCTCAATAGAGATCATATGTTGCCATAATGACAACATCTATGCATCCACATTAGCCAAATTTCCAACAATATAATCATTTGAACAATGCTTTTATAGTGATACATTTTGTACTCAATTATAATACAACTTCCAATTCCCTAGAGTTTCATGAATTTCATGTGAAAATATTGTACGGTATCATGTACATGCAATCTGATTAAATCTGAATTGGATGTAATCTATTTAATGCAAATCAGTATACCTATTTATAATTAGAAAATTTATAATAAAGAGGATTACAACATGTTTAAGAAATTTTATATCTGTGTTTTATTTAATGTTTTGAGGAAAAATATAAATTGTTAAAAAGTAATTTAAATATACTTTTATAAAACAATGCAAATAATTTAGTTTATATATATTAAAGATAGTAAATCAAAACATCATTACATTAAGTATCAATATAGATTACTAAGTAACCAAAGCATTGTGAATCTAAATGATATTATATCATAAAAAACTAAAAATAGCTATTGTCATGGACCAATAGAACTTTTACTACATTCTACATAGTTATATTCATAGGTGCCAATAGTGGGGTACGATGAGTGACTTCCAATTTGTTGTTTTGAATCTTCTTCCTTTTCTTATCTTGCAAAGCTAGTTTGACAATCTTCCTTTCACTCATGTAACTATGGAGCATCTTCAATTATTCCTTGTTTTACTATAGGGGAAGAAAGGGGCAAATTTGATGTCTAATTTGTTGTAAAAAAAAGTGAAGAAAACTTGCAGTATGAATTTTAAACTTAATATTATTGCAAATTTGGACTCAGATTAATCCTTATCAAAGTGATTGTAGAATCAAAACAAGAACAATAAAAACAATACACATGAATACTAGGTTATGTGGAGGAACCCTTTCAGGAAGAAATTTCACCACAAAAAGAGAGGCAAATATCTTACTAATCCAATAAAGAATACAATAGCAATACAGTTCTCTATAGACCCCTGTAAAATATGACAACACTCCATTATCCTAGAAACTAAACAAGACTGAATAAATGACTTTAACTCAAGACATCAATTTACAAAAACTCACAAATTACTCACGTCTACCTTCTTGGAAAAATTCAAAACCACCCAAAATAACAACTTATAGATGTTTTTATAGCCTTCGTAAGACATCTCTCATGCATGTCCACTTGTGGAAGGAATTTGTCATTAACTATCATAGAATTTTTTGGCATTTGTTATAACTATCATAGATGTTCTTACAACCTCTAACAAGTGTCCAAACACCTTAAAATAAAGGATTGTGAGTGGAGGTGGCTAACTATTTTGTCCTTTTCCTAGAGGACAAATGACAAAAGTAACTTTGCTTTTACATGGTCTCTTTCACCATTGTTGGTTAAATGGTTTAATAACTTATGGGTAAATTGCAAAAGACATTGGGAGAACAATAAATTAAAGGATTTACAATTTTGATGGAACCTAAGTCCTACCATGATTTGTAAACCAATGTAACTCCTTTTAGCAAGGTCATGAATCCATCCTTAGAGATCTCTATCACAACAGAAACCTGTAACATAATAATTAGAAAAGTGAGTTCACTATTAAACTTAGTAAGGTGTCTCCTTTTCCCCTAAAAATAC
This sequence comes from Chamaecyparis obtusa, assembly GCA_027943335.1. Lineage (NCBI taxonomy): Eukaryota > Viridiplantae > Streptophyta > Pinopsida > Cupressales > Cupressaceae > Chamaecyparis > Chamaecyparis obtusa. Next base: position 470,168 of record BSBK01001425.1, on the reverse strand, counting down.
TCTTCATTCCTCTTTTTCCACAAGTGCGAAAACTATCATTGGTTAAGATAGATAGATTATGAATCCATCCCTTTCTATTTCCAGATATGCCATGAGTATGGACATTTGCAGCGACAGTGCCCTCGGGTTCTTAAGGGGAATGGTGGCTCTGTGGGGGACCTAGTGGGTCTTCTTCTTGCATAGGCACAAATATGGATAATGCAGGCAAGGGGAAAGCCCTGATAGATAATGCAAGTAAGGGGAAAGCCTAGATGGATACTGCAAGTAAGGGGAAAGCTTTGATAAATGAGGCAGGCCTTGATAAGGATGGCTTTACTCTTGCTAGACCCTAAGCTAAGGGGAGAGGTCATAAGAGATCCTTTATAGATTGACAACCTGATGCATGTTTTAATCACTTTGAATGTGTTAAAGAGTAGTGCAGATATGGATATGAATTGGGCTATAATGCAAAACCAAGTACAAGAACATGTCACTTGTTGATATGTTTTTGCATTAAGACATTCCTGTCAAGGAAGATAGAATAAATAAATGGTAAATGACATAATTATGTTAATTCTACTGTCTAGTTTAGAGTAGTTTGAATTTCTATGGCTCCCCCATGAAATCTAACCATAGGAACTTCCTAAAGGTGGATGAGTGTTTTAGGAAAGACATTGTATAGTAGGTATGTGAAGGTAGGAGTCCTGAAGAGTCGAGCTTCAAATTGTGTTTCTTTATATTAGAGATTACTTAATGTATTTCTTTATATTAGAGATTACTCATTGTGTTTATTTATATTAGAGATTACTTATTGTGATCCTTTGTGCTTGTTTTCATGTATTCATGATGAAAATATAAACCTTGTTAACTTTCAAAACATGAAAAAATCAAACTTGTTCTTTGAGGGCTTAATGTCAAAGATATGTTTTATGTTGTGTTTAATGACAATGCTTGTCATTTGTTGTTTTAGTTTGCCTTATTTTGAAACATTGCATTTGTTTACTTCATGATATTGTAAAATACTATTTTGATCATTACAGCTATGTATTGATGCACCTTTCTATCCTATACTTTGGAATGCTTTAATACATTGATGACTATTTCGAAAGTATTTGGTGGCACTAAAATACAAATCATTTGTGTCACTGTCTCTTTTCTCTATGATTGATTATAAATATCATGGTGTTTTATGGCACTTTCATTAAGTGTATCATGGATGTTCTCTACTATTGTACTTAACCTTTAACATATCTCCAATCATTACAATGACTTGCACATGCTTGTACCTTGTGCTTGTTCCATCTTCTTATTGTGATTGGTGCCGATTTAAGGCATGATATGTCAATGCCTTCTTATTGTATTTATTCTATTAAGACTTCAAACTGAGTGACTTTTCCTTTTCACATGAGCATAGGATTCAAAATTGCCTCTATAGAAGAAATTGTTCATTAATAGTAGATATATGTGTTTTTCCCTATGATCTCATGATAATGGCCATATTCAATAACTCTATAACATGATGGTTGTTCCTTTTAAGAGAGATGGTTGTTCCATTGTTCTAAAAACTACACTTTGTTGTCCTTTTGACATGATAGCATTATATGTCAGAAACTTTGAGATTATCTTACCTTTTGTATATCATGGCTTTACCTCTATGTAGCTAAACATCACTCTAAAAATGATCTTCTTTTAGGAAAGAATGAAAATCCTCTATGGCTTCATACTTATTGTGACTTCCTGTGGTGCACTATCATTTCTTGTACACTATATTTTTCCAATTCTTTTAAATTGTCACTGTCTTTGAAAATTAATGCCATATGTTGCTTACATTTGATTCAATTTCCATATTAATTACCCTCTTCAGTTGTATTAGGAACTTTTTCCTTAAGCATGTGTGATGCAAACCTGTAACATATCTTTTATCCTCTAGTTTTTTTTGTTCATTTATAGTGCACTTTTGATGGCTTCTCTATATGTAATCATGATGCTCTATTTCTTGGTAGCTGTGACTCTTAATGATTAAACCATCTCTTGATCATGTTATTACACTTGATTAATAAATGCTTTCAAAATCCAAGAACTATTTAACATTAGATATATAAGTACAAAAAATAAGGCCCCAATATATGTACATCATCAAAGAGCTTCATATTCTTTGTATGGATGTGAAGCACTTCCAACCTGCCTACTTCATCTGAAACCCCAATATCAATCTCCCTATTGAACCTTCCAAACCTTCTAAGTGCTGGATCAATACTATTTGGGAGCCTTCAAATAACATAGTGCACTATTAAAGGAGATAATTCAGCCTCCTTATGATGCTTGATTAATGAAGAATTTCAAAATTCTAGTCTTGATAATTTGCAGCTTGATGTAATTGCTTCAACTTCACATTCTTGATTTACTTCAACATCAAGAATAATATCCACATATTTAGTAGTCTAGTGAGGAGATTTGTGTAACTCCCAAAATACTTATCCTTTTGAATATTTTGTGGTCTAGTGAGCATGATTTGTGTGTGTATTTGTAAATCTTGTATAATCTTATAATATTTTATTTATTTTTATTATATACAAGATACTACTAATGTTTGTATGTTTACATTTTGTATAGTTATAGCCTGTGAAGAAAGTGCACACCCGACAATATGAACCCAGAACAAAATAATGAGATAATTGCTAGATTATGGTCTCAGTTCCAAACAAAAGACATTGATAAATGTAATTGTCCTTGAAAAAAGTGTAAGGGCTTAAAGAATCAAAGAATTCTAATCACAACAACCCAGATTCATTGTAGGCAACATGGTCACATTGAAGGGGGGCACAATTTTCATCGATTGGTGAATGTGGATTTCCAATTGGAGGAACATGGAGGTGTGAATATCCAAGATGATGATAATGCTCCCATGGAAGAAGATGATCCCATGGAAGAGAACACAATTGAAGATGATGGTATTGGCATAGCTAATAATGTGCCAGAGGACATGATTGAAGAAGATGGTATTGGCATAGCTGATCAAGATGATCATGATGATGGTACTAGCACATCTAATAATGATGATGAAGATGGTCTTGATATAGCTATACTTGAGAAGACATACAAGCCCCTATACCAAGGCTCCCAAACAACTCTTCTCTCTGCTATAGTGTTGTTGGTGAACTTGAAGGTTATGAATGGTTTATCCAATGTAGAAATGTCACGTACGCTAAGGTATGCCATTTTTGTCATCTTTAATGTTAGCATACCATTACGATTCATTATATTAATAATTCATATTTGTTGTTGTAGGTTGATAGGTGAGTTTTTGTTACCGCCATCAAACATTCTACCTCATTCCTACTAAGAATTAACTACCATTATGAATCAAATTGGAATGAAGTATTAGAAAATACATGCATGTTCCAATGATCACATTCTATATCATAAACAACATGAATTTACAATAGAATGCCCTGATTTTCATATTAGTAGATATCGGTTAGATCAAATAACAAAAAAGGTGCCTCACAAGACTCTTCGGTACATTCCCAGTATTCCATGTCTTCAATGATTATTTAGGTGCACTAGCTTGGCACAATTTATGGATTACCATGCATGCAATAGAAGTCAAGATGACATTATGTGAATGTCTATGGATGGTTCTACATTTAAAGACATAGAAACAACATGGCCACACTTTAAAGAAGAACTTCATAATCTCAAGATTTCAATGGCAGTGGACGGTGTCAATCCATTTGGAGATATGAGATCTATTTACTTAGTGTGGCTTTTTTTTGTTATTAACAATAACATTCCTTCTTGGATGTCAATAAAGAGGGAGCACATAATGTTGTCAATGATTATACCAGGTATTTTTTCATTTAATAGTAATGTAAATTAATTTATAAACACTGCATCAAGATGGTCATAATAATTATGTAACATTTTTGTTCATTCAACTACTAAGTACCAAGTTAAAGATATGAATGTGTATGTTGAGCCCCTTATTAATGAGTTGTTGATTTTATGGAATGGGGTCACTATTTATAACATCTCTAGACCAATAGAACAAAGAAAATTTCAATTCCATGCAATGCTTGTATGGACAATACATGATGCCCCTGGGCTAACTCATTTTTGTGGTACGTTATATATTCATGTTAAGGTCACGTATTTTTGGTATGTTATAGTGCTTACACATTATTGCTATATGTTTAAGTTGCACATGATAATTGTACATGATCTAATTATATGATATATTTTAGGTCTTTAGATAAAGGGTAAATTTGCATGTCCAGTTTGTGGTCTGAAGATGAAATCTTGTCATTCAGGAAGTTTAGAAAAGAAGGTGTTCGATGAGTTTAGGAACTTTCTCCACAATAATCATAAGTATCGAACAATCAAAAAACATCTTTTTAATGGGAAATAAGAGACAACATCAAGGCCACAAAGAATGACACCTCATCTATGGAAGTTGGAATATAATAGACTAAATCGTCGAGGTAATGTCATTCCATCTGATGATTTTTATTTGAAATTTATATTTTGATATTGTCTTTTATTTACTAATGATGTTATTGATGCTTGTGAAGGTTGTCAAGGCATCAATGACCAACTTTCTAGAGGAATAATCAATTTAGTAGGTTGTCGTACTACAAGGATCTCCCAATCGTGCATTTGTTTGATGCTATGCATATTGGAAAGAATGTAATAGGGACACTATGGAAAATATTGGATGGAAGGTGTGACAAAGTAAAAATTGCCAAAATTTGTAATGACATTCATGAATCCAATCATGCACTAAAAACTTTCATTGAATCAAATAGCAATGGAGACTGCATAAATACGAGTGCCCTTCCTTGGTTATTAACTGAGCAACAAAGTGATGCATTAAAAGAAGTCATAAAAAAAAAAAATTCCAACAGGATTTGCTGCAAATATAAGCATTCTTGTATCAAAGAAAGGTGATTTTGGGCTAGGGTTGAAAACACATGATTGGTATACCTTCATCAAGGTAAGTCATGTTCTCTATTTACAATATATTTGTAAAATTGCATGTACTTTTTATTGTATTATTTTACAATATATTGAAAAGAACATTTTTTAATCATTGTAGTACGTCCTACCTCTATCCCTCCCAGACCAGTTTGACAAAAGTGTTAAAAAAGTTATATACGATCTTGGAGAATACATGAGGTTAGAAGTGTTATTTATTAGATTTGTACATATATTATATTTATGACTTGCTTTACTTTTTATGTAATTTATTGTATATTTTTATCTAAAATCTTTTTTATATGTTCTTGCGAGTTGAATCTATTTTAGGTGGTTATCATCTAAAGAAATTGATAAAAAGGATATAAAATATTGGAAGAGAAAAATTCCATAGCTTATGTGTGAAATGCAAAAGTGTCTACGTCCAATTTTTTTCAATGCTCAAGAACACTACCTCATACATCAAGTTGAGGGGATTGAATTGTGTGGACCTGTACAAACTAGGTCAATGTGGATGGATGAGAGACACTTTAAATTTATGAAGGGATTGGTTTGACAAGGAGCACATCCTGAGGGTTCTATGGTGGAGGGATATATGGTATACCAGACCATGGTGTACATTAGTGAATATCTTCCCAAGTTTGCAACAAATATCCATGTAGATCTCATTTGGGATCCCAACTCTATTAATAAATTTGAAGGGGAGTACTTGATGGGGAAAGGTAGATTGAGGAAAGTGAGAGGTAATTATATGATGTTATTGTAGTTTATTAATTCTTATAGATCTTCAATATAAGTTTTTTCTAAGTGGTCTATTTATTTTCTTTACAGTTGGTCGTGAGTGGGATGCACTACATTTGTATACTGAAAAAAATCTTGATTGGATGACGGTATGAATTCAAAAATCTCAAGAAAATGGTCACTCATTAACATGGGATGGTGTTTCATCATTGGTTAAAGAAGCTCATCATAATGGAGATCCCAATGTTATGCCAATGGTACTTGATCTAGCATATGGTTTAAGAGGTAGAAAGGTACGTATAAGTTTACTAACCATGAACCATAAGTTTAATATCAACTCACAGATCGATGCAAATAATATTGACATGTTTCAATAATTTCAAATCAAATACCACAAATCTATGTACTACCATGGCCGTAAATTTTGCATTTAAATTTTAGACGAGATGAAGAAAACATGTGATTTTGGGATAAGTGCAGTCTTCGAGGTCACTAATATTTCATCTAGAAATGACATACATCCTCAAAAATCTGAAAATCAATACTACGGCATTTTGGATGATATACTTGAGTGAGACTTTAATTCATTCAAATTAGTTCTATTTGTCATCAAATGCTATAGGCTATAGCTGAATCAAAATGATCCTGATAGGACTGTTATTGAACATGATAGTGGATTTAAAATGATTAATACAAGGTCATCCCCAACACTGCTTCTACGTTTCAAACATGCAAACCAATTATGCATCACCAGTCAGATCCTACGTCTCAAATAGTTCAAACAAAATGAAAAAACCCACAGTTTCATGCAGAGTAGAGCAGATGGATTACTAGAGCCCAAAGCAGTCTGGAAAGCAGAACGAGCAGGGACCCGCTGGCAATAAGCAGTAGAATGAGTGTGGACACCTGAAGATAAATATCTAGACTAATCATCGATCAAGATGCCATTGGTGATTAGTATGGATATTTATCTTCAATTTTTTTTAAACATTCCATATTTTGTTGAAATTTTGACTAACAATGGTCGACATTTTGACTCACCATCGTCGAAAGTCTGACCTAGTTTAGTCTAAAAATTGACCATTATGTGTCAAAATGTGGCGTCATGGGTTTGGCATCCTAGTCAGAGCCACCAAATATTTTAACCAATATTAGTCTAAAGTATGACAAAATTTGATCGAAATATGACTGTTGTGAGTTTGGCATCCTAGTCAGAGCTGCCAAATATTTTTACCAATATTGGTCTAAAGTGCGATGAACTTTTGTCAAAATATGACCGTCGATATTTTGGCATTGTGGTCGAAGTGGCTAAATATTTATACCCAAATTGGCCAAATGTTTGACCAATATATCACCACTTTCTAATGTTGTTTTTGGCCAAGATTGGCCTCATTTTTTTACCAAGATTGGCATTGAATATTCTACGATTAAAGATAAATGTCGATATTTCAACCATGAAAATAGTGACCAATCAGTTGGTTGAGTATTCAACCCATTTGGGTAGAAACTTTGACCAATACTCCATCAAAAAAAGGTTCAAAATGTACTAGTGATCGACTAGATGCCTCATGCTCAATGGTTAATTTTTCCATATCATCTAGACCCTATGGAAATCCATCTTCATCTTTTCAACCTACTAGCATCACTTCTCTAACAATTCATGAAGGAACTGACATGGTCAAGGTAAAGGTCCCCCTTGAATAATAAAATGAGGAAATTTTTTTTTTGTAATGGATATATAAGGGAGAAGAAGTTGAATAAGAGATAAAGTATTTTGAGATTTATCCTGAGAAATATGGTGTAGGCTATCAAATCATGCAAAAAATGGGATATGATAGAAAAATTCCTTTTGGAAAGGTAAAGGCCTCCTCAAACTCATACACACTGAATTCCATAATCTTAGAGATAAAATTGGGGTGGGATATTATGAATGAAGGTTCACACCATCATCTACAAATGGTCCTGTGTTTGATAGAGTTGGAGATTCTAATGATGAGGATGAATATGTTCTTCCTAGAACTTATGAAAGGTTGTTACACATACCTACAAATCAACCTACTAAAGACAATAGGGAACTACTCAGTGAACATAAGTTGTTCACATTACCCCTAACTAGACAAAACCATGGACACTCTACCAAGGAACAACACCCTAACTGGGGGCATATTGTCGATATTACACATTTCCTTGATTTACCTATATTTATTTACTCATCTAGGGAGACTTGACAACCTAGACTATCCTTCTTACCTTTGTTAGATTATGGATACTTCTCTCAGTCTGTTGATACCCAAACCCCTATTCAAGTGTTGGAAACTCGAGACAACTAATCTAGTGTAAATGACCTCAATCTAGATGAGAATAAAGAGCAAGATGCTAATCCAGAGTGTCATAATGAAGAGGCTCCCATGACTATAACTCAGTACTTTGGATGTTCTACTAGTTTTAGAACTAACTCTCATGAATATGAATGAGATCAATTATTTAATGCTATAATTGACATATAGGTTGATGTGATCCATAATTATGCTCCTATTTCCACTTTTAAGGTTTGTGGAAGTTCTAATATGTAATATGATTCAAAAACTGATCTAGAACATCCATCTATTTAAATTGTTGTGGTTCCTCCTACTCAATTTATCTATGAAGAAGAGGATTCTCCTCCAAACAGTCCTCCTACAACCCTTCCTCCTCAAAATACCAATTGGAACATTAGTTCATGCTCTCAGATCATGATGGTTCCTTTGTGAAGATTCCTACACCAAAGAGAGGAGGTAGAATGAGATCTTGATCATCATTTTGGACCACAACAAGTGAGTTTGCAAAATACCTCTCATAACTCCTCTACCATTCCTTCAACAAGTCACACTCAAAAAAACTCTAGGGAAGATAAATTCCTTGAATTATCCTCATGAGCCCTAAATAATTATGATGATACCAGGGTCTTTTCTCTTGATCCCATTGGTTCCTTACTCTTGTTCACCCTGAGTTGATTGACTGGAATAATTCCAAACCTGTCAACTTATTGTCTTTCTCCAATGACCATAAACTATCCTATTACCTCAACTCCATTTAACCTTTTACCTCTTCTACCAATGTAATGAGTGACAAAATGTCAGTGGAAGATATCAATTATCTTAGTCACAAAAATAAAATTAAAAAGATCAAGTGGTCTAATGGTGAAAACCACTCGATGGCAATATCAGACCCTAAAATAGTAAAAATAAATAATATATTCAATGGTAAAAACCTCTCTAAGGTGCCTATAGATGAGATGCTTGATATTGTCCCCAAACATTTCTAGGACCAACCATCAATACTTATAGAGACTACGTAATAGGTAAATTTGGGCACCATAGAAAATCCTTAAATCATACATATTGTACTATCTTTATCTGAAGAAGACAAGAAATTTTTTATCTAGTTCTTTATAGAAAAGAAGATTAATTTTGCATGGTCTTATTCTAATGTTCCTAGCTTAGATACAAACCTTATCATGCATCATTTATCTATTGCTCCAAGTATCAAACTAGTAAAACAAAAGCTAAGAAAATTGCATCCACATATTGCATTACTAGTTAAGGAAGAGATGTAGAAGTTACTCAGCCACATTTATTTGAGCCATAGATTTTGCCGATTGGATATCCAAAATTGTGCCCGTATCCAAAGATGACAAGTCAATACACATATGCATAGGCTTTAGGGATCTAAATAAGTCTTTCCCTAAGGATGACTTTATGTTGCCCAACATCTACATGATTATGAATCTCACTATTGGTTACCAAATGTATTCCTTAATGGATGGATTCTTGGAATACAATCAAATACACATTGCACCTAAAGATTAGGAAAATACAATATTTACTTTTGCATGGGGAACTTTTTGTTGGAATCTCATGCCCTTCGATCTAAAGAATGTTGATGCAACATACCAATGTGCAATGACAACCATATTTCATGATATGATGTATAAAAACATGAAGGAATATGTGGATGATACACTAGTTAAATCTTCGGCTAGAGATATACACCTCTTTGATTTGGATAAGATCTTCACCAGAATGGAGCATTTATAATTAAGGCTCAATCCAAAGAAGTGCTCTTTTAGGGCCACTTCTGGAAAACTACTTGGCTACATTATTTCAGCATGAGGAATTGAAATAGACCTAGCTAAGGTCAAAGAAATAATGGAGATGCAAGCCCCATGAAACATTAGTCAAATAAGGACGTTGCAAGGAAAGATACAATCTATCAAGAGATTTATCTCACAATTAGTTGAAAAGGCACAAACCTTTACTAAGACTTTGCATAAAGGTGTCACATTCAAATGGAATGAGGATTGTGAAAAGAATTTTCAATAGATCAAAGAGTACTTGGCTAATCCTCCAATGTTATTGGCTCCTACTCCTGGTAAACCCTTATTGCTCTACTTATCAACTATTGCTTCTTCTTTGGGAGCATTTCTTACACAACATTATGATCAAGGACATGAGAGAGCTATGTATTAAATCAACAAAATAGTAGTCCCTTATGATCTCAACTATATAGGGATTGAAAAAGATTTCCTAGTAGTAGTGTTTGTGTCACATAAATTTAGGCACTATATGTTGGCTTATTCTACACAAGTGATAGAAAAAGTTGATCCTCTCAAGTACTTACTAAGCAATGCAACACTAACTGGATGATTGGATAAATGGGTTATGAACCTCAATGAATTTGATATCACATATGTTGACCAAAAGGTGATCTAAGGATAAGTAGTAGATGATCAACTAGAAGAGGCACCATTAAAAGATATACAACCTATTTTGGTGGATTTTCTTGATGAATCTATTTTAAAATTAACACAACATCCTTGGAAAATGTACTTTGATGGCTCATTCACACAATAGGGTGTTGATGTTAGAATCTTGTTCATCTCTCTGCAAGGTTACAAAATTTCTAAGGCTTACAAAATTATCTTCCCCTACACTAACAATGTGGCATAATATGAAGGATTAGATAATGAACTCAAACTAGTCATCAAATGGAAGATGAAAGAACTTCATGCTTATGGTGACTCTCATCTGGTGATCAGCCAAGTCACTAATGAATTAGAGTCAAGATGAAAATCTCTTTCCATATAAATTCTTGGTTGATGATTTGAAGAAATACTTTATGTTTATCACCTTTTAGCAGTTACCACATGCGAAGAATAGAGCAACATATGCCATGGCTACCTTGGCCTCAATGTTACAACTAGAGGATAACCAATTTTGCAATGACTTCCTGGTGGAAGAGCTCCCTTTTCTTGCCTATGATATGCCAGATTCCTAAATTGTTTGCACCATCCTTTCTTCTGATACTTCTTGCTATAGTGATATCTATGCTTACCTTAAAGACCAAACTATACCTGACTCTTTATCTAGGAATAAAAAAAAAAACCTCATTTGAAACACCTCCCGATATCTCATCATTGTGAATGAATTTTTTAGGAGAGGTCTTAATGGTACACTTCTTAGGTGTTAAGAGCCTGAGGAGTCTGAGAGAGTGCTTAGGGAAGTTCATGAGGGTATATGTGGATCACACTTGAATGGTCTATCTTTGGAAAAAAAATTCTTAGAGCAGGCTATTACTGGCCCACTATGGATAAGGATGATGTTCAATTTTCTAAGACCTATCAAAAATGTCAATTCTATGGGAACTTGATTCACACTCCTTCTCGGGACCTGTTGTCTTTCATTACTCACTGGTTGTTTCAGTAATGGGCTTTTGATCTCATGGATCAAATTTATCCTTCATCTTCCAATGGACATAAGTTCATCAATACAACTACTTAATACTTTACCAAATGGGTTGAAGCAATACCCCTTATCAAAGTGACAAGATAATAGGTGGTTATGTTTATCCTTAACTACATTATTTGTAGGTACAAAATCCCCTCCTCGATTGTTACAAACAATGGAGGAAAATTCAATAATAGTGACATCAAAAATATCTGCACTAGGTTCCATATAGCTCATCATTCCTCCTCTATTTACTATCCTTAGGGGAATGGACAATTCAAAGCCTCGAACAAAAAAATCCTAATGATCCTACATAGAATGGTTAATAAATAATGAAAGGATTGGCACTTGTAGTTTAATCCATCTCTATGGTCCTAGAAAAAAAGAATCAAAATTCCTACAGGGGCTAAGCCATTTTCATTGTTCTATGGTTCTTAAGAAATCCTACCAATCAAAGTCAAGATAACTTCACTTAGGGTATCACTACATGCACTTATTATAGATGATGATTACAGAATTTCTTGACTTCAAGAGATAGAATTACTGGATGAATGCAAAAAAGAAACATTTGACCATCTAAGGGTCTATCAAAAATGAATGTCTAAAGGCTACAAAAAAATATTCTCCATCATGAATGTCGGGTTAGTGATCTCATTCTAAGAGAGAACTCAAACAACCAACAACATAGAGAACAAAAAGGAAAATTTGAATCTAACTGGCTGGGTCTATTTTTCATTATTACAACATTTGGTTCTGGAGCTTATCAGTTGGCTACTCCAGAAGGAAATTTTATCAAGGATCCTCTCAATGCTCTTCACCTAAAATGATTCTACATCTAGACATTTTTCATCTTCAACAATTTATGATTCTGAAAAAATTCTAAAATGCATATAAAGTCCTAAAAATAATAATTCTAAAAACCATATGTGATCCTAAAAATAATATAATGTCTTGAAAAAAATGATCACCCTAGTGAAAAACTAGACACAGGCACCTTGATGTATTCCCCCAAAAAATCAAAATATGAAAAAAAAATAAAAAATGAAAAAGAACAAAAAAAGAGAAAAAAGAGAAAAAGTTCCTTGTTGAAAACTTGGAAACAGGTGCCTTGGTAGAAAAAATAAAATTTCATCCAAGTGGTGAAAACCTGGCAAATAGGTGTCACTTGTAATCAGCACTCCATCTATCAATGCATAGCTAAGCTCTTGTTCTCTCATCTCATTTCCACCTTTTGTCTATCTCTTGTGCCATCATGATTTGGAACTAGTCTTAGTCTTTCCCTCAGTTCTTATTTGTTTCCTGGGGGCAATCATACATCTATCTAAGCTATCAGCACTTCATCACTTGGTTGATCTCTTGACCTTAACCCGAGTTAGTATATCATTCATTTTTTGACTGATAATTTACCACTAACATTACTTGGTGTTTCTCAACACCCTAATCCTAAAATGTTTCTTAACACTACCAATCTGGACATCATTATGTTTCTCAACACATATTGGGTCCTGCACTACCTTCTACACACACACTTTTACACAAGCACAAAGGTGTTCCTTAACACTTGGCACAGACATGACAACCTAGAAAAATAAAAACAACTGACATATGCTAAACTATTTTCTTGTGTGTTGTTAGTTATCATTTATTTTTTCCTGGTTATGTCTTCTAAGGTCACTCAATGATGTCTACTTGACTAGAGATTCACGACTGGGGGCATAACACATTTTCTTTGATTTCTGCTTTTGGTTTGGTTTCAATGATCCTAAGTGGTCTAATAAACTGAGTGTCTATGATAAGAGCCTCGATCACGATTGGAATGTTGCACATACATCGACCCTCTTTATTTGGACACGTAGGTGAGGTTGGAATTATATCCTTGTCTATTGCTTGTGTGTAGCACATAAGATAATATTGATGGTTATCTTGGCCATCTATGCCTTGGTATAAGTGTAATATTACTACAAAAAATTGGGAACTGTGTTTAGGTCATCTTGGCATTTATGCCTTGATACTTACATGTGTTTCCTACATCTTATCCAATACAATCATATTCATATCATCATGGTCTCTCTCACACCAGTGAAGGTTGTACTGACCCCCAATGTCCCAAACACTCAAATGATGATAAATGAATGGCTACATGACCAGTGACTTGGCTTGTGTCTTATGCTGCATTTCATTTTAGGGCTCCATTTTAGTGTTGCATTTCTAGTTCCCTTGAGTCATCCTTCCTTTCTCTCTGCTGAAGTGATCAACTGCAACTATCCCTCATTGAATTAACTAAATACCTTCAAAATGCTTTAAATATCACAAAAATTGTACCCCTAGCTAATTTTGACATCTTGAATCCATTTTTGAGGATGAAATCAAAATATGGGGTCACTTACCTACTCAAATTACAAAGTCAACCCTTCTTGGTCAATTATAGTCAACCAATGACACCATCACTTCTCTCTTTCTTTCACCTTCATTTCTCAAACATTTGAGGTTCATATCATGTAAATCTATCAAATCCAAGTGATTTCATACCAGTCAACCTTGGTAAAACTTGGTCAAAAGTTCACTTAAATCTAGTCAATAGGACCTCAAAATAGCTTTGAACATGTTGATAACCTATTCAATCAAACTCAGCTTTAACCTCTCTACCTCATTTTTATTTTGATCCCTAGGGGGTATGCAAATATAGAAAACCTTCTTCTTCTATCAAACCTAATCAATGAATCAATTCAAGATTCATGGCTTGGGACATCTCATCTTCATTAGGAACCATATCAAGTTGGGATTCTCTACAACTCTCTCTCTAAAAGAGTGATCTCATCTCATCATAACAAGTCACTCTGATAGACATCTATTTGATTTCTTGTGGAATGTCAAGTTCATTAAGACTTATATCAATCTAGTATTATCTCTCAATCAGGTGGTTAGCTTCCTCAAAATTCTTGTCGATGTAACTATCTCAAATCTCTCTGATAGATATTTGGTCTCATCACTTTGTATCAAGCTAGATACTCTAGTCTCACTCATCACTCTTCGCTTAATCAAGTCTAGAGTTGATATCTCTTATCAACCTTTGTTCAATCAAGTTTGGAGTTGGTTCTCTCCTCTTATCATAAATTGTCTCATCACTTCATATCAAGTCATTCTCTAATCTAGCTACTATCTATTCTTTGAATCAACATGTTTCTCGCACATTGATTCAATGAGGGGAAACTCTAATTACGTAAAATTTGTCTAGTAGAACCTAAGCCCCCAATTTTGGTTAAATTTCCTCAAAACAAATTCTAAAATTCAAAGGCATAATTAATAGACATAATTATGTAAGTGACCTGAATAATCCCCCTTGCATAATTAAATTATCTCTAAAAATAAAGCCTACATCATATCTAAACTTGAAAAATCATTTAATTGTCAAAACTTACTTTTAATATAAAGTCCTAGCACTTTTATTAAAAAGAGTACTTTGTGAAAACTTAATCTTGATTTATTGACAATTAAAAAAGGGATTTATTATTTTGTCTTATTCTCCCACCAATCTTGACCAATCAAAAAATCTTGAATCCTCTCACATGGATTGATATCTCTCACCACTCATCTCTACCTAACATATTTTGCCTCTTAAATTCCACCCTCGATTCTTGAGGAATTTCTTTTAAAATGAATCTCTTCATTGGTTCAAGGGTTCCAAGTTGAGTTTCTTGCATTCTAGAGTACTTTTTGCATACTTACATTCTTGAGAATTCTTAGCAATTCTATCTTACTTTCTTGCATTTTTTATCATAGTATGGTTTCTTGCATTTTAATTTTAGAATACTAGTTTCTTTTCATCCATGCTAGCTTAGTTCTCTCATTTTAACATTGTTAATCTTTTATTCTAGTTTTCCATTGCATTTGAATCTTCCATTTTTGAGTAGTCAAGTCACTAATAATTCATGCCAATATGATGAGCATAATAAAAGGATTAAACTCACTTCAACTAAGAAGTAATAAGATTCTTTTGAGGGTTTAGTTGGTTCGTTTGACACAAAATTCTATAGAGAAATTATTGAGTTAATGGTTTATTGAGTGTTGGTTGTATTCTAATTGAATACCCATATTTAACAACACAAATAGAAGATGTTCCATAAGAGGAACTTATGAACATTTTACAGGATTGAAGACATAAATATCATGCTCATTCTTGACCCACATATCCTCTTTTTCAACAACCATCATATTCTAAACATGGGTATGCCTACTGTCTAAATCCTCAAACCTAGTAGTATACCATCCATCATTAGGTACTACTTTTCTACTACTTCCACAACCACTTCTTTGATTATCCAACTCTCACCAACTACTTCTACTTTTTCTTCTCCTACATTCAACAATTAATTTATGCTCCCTCCTCTACTTCTTGACTCCACCTCTTATATCATTTAATAATTCCCTTCTTTTTGATCCATTTGAAAAATCCTATTACTCACTAATACCACTTTAGTAACCTACTACTACAACACTATCTTATTTTCATCAATCTTCAACTCCATTAGTTTAGGTTCATTCGTCAAATCCTTTAACAAATGAACAACCTTGGAAATCCTATCCATGATGCCTAGATCACAACATAATAATCACATAAGATAACGAGCCAACTGGAATGATCACTACCTAAAACACTAAAAACTTTCCAATAGGAACCAAACAACAAATAATTTGAAAGGAAATATTTTTGGGTGATGCAAGACTACCAATGAGCCAAGGATGCTCCTGCATCATAAACCCTTCACATAGTAAAAATTGTCAATGTTATGTTTTCCATAAAAATTAATAGAACTAATTCCAACAATATGTGCTATTTTATCATCTCCAAATCTAATAGGACCTCCATATTTCCCAATTTTCAAAAACTTACTTTTATCACTAGTCATCTGATTTTCAAACATCCACTATCAATAGTGCATCCCAATAATTCCCAATTCTTCTCTTTCCAGCTACAATAAAATTTATGGATCTCTTTCAAATCTCATAACCATCAAAACATTGTATCCATTGTGTACATCCATCTAACATTCAAAATATTGTGATATAAACCCTTCACATAGTAAATATTGCCAATGTTATGCTTTCCATCAAAATTAATAGAACCAATTCCAACAATCTATGCTATTTTATAATCTCCAAATCTAATAGGACCTCCATCATATTTCTCAAGTTTCAAAAACTTACTTTTATCACTAGTCATATGATTTGAACATCCACTATCAATCAACCATTCATTTTTATTTCTTCTAACAAACAACATTGTTTCAACGTTATCATTAGATTATAGGAAAATATTAGAGATATCAAATCTAGGTTCTTTTTTTGCCAAAAATTAATAATCCTCTTGATTTGATTCATCAACTGATATGCTGGCATTTTTATTAACATAATAGGCCTTCTTATTAAAAATTTTGAACTTTTTCTTTGTTCCTTTTTTGAGACACCTAGTTGCTAAATGCCCAATATTTACATATCTAAAATATTTAAGAGGTAACATACCTTTTTATTTACCTATACCTTTTTTTAGATCTCTTGTAAAGTTTTCCTCCAACTCATCTAAACTTTCACTATCTGAATCATCCTTTGTCTTCATGGATTTAAAGGATGTTTCATATTTGTCCTTTTCTTTTCTAAATTTTCTCTACTCAAATGTGGTCAGGGTGACAAATAGTTGTTCTTTGGTAGAATTCTTCGGATCATAAAATTACTCAATAGTTGAGATCTTTTCACTATATCTCTTTAGAAAATTCACCGGGATCTTCTCCATAATATCTTCATCAATTAATGTGTCACCTTGATTTTTGACTTTATTTACAATATTTTCAACTCTTTGAAAGTAACTTCCTATATCTTCTATTGGAAACTACAATTGAAACAATTGTTATATTGTCATTGATGTCAAATTTTAACTAGTAAGACAATTTCTATCTATTAGAATACCATATCTTTTGATGGATGAAGAGGATTTGAAAAGAGGACATAACAAGAGGACCTAAGGAAAGGTTGAGTTATGTGATACTTCAATGGTTACATGATTAGTTGGCACATTGACAAGGTAATGTGTTGTTTATATTTAACACCAAGTGGAGCAAAAAGACTGGAAACATAGGCTTAACTGAGAAAAAGTGAAGAAATTTAGTTTAAGCCAAGTGATGCTAGTGTCGATCAAGCATCAATAATTATTGAGAAAAGACAATGTTTAACGAGAAGAAAATTTTAGTAATGACCAAGATATCTAGTAATGACCGAGGAGATGAACACAGTATTAACCGAGTGTCAGTAATTTACAGTTTGTGAAAGAATTGAGAATCCTAGTCGACATAGTTGAATTGTTGGTATATGTAAAATGTGTTGAAATTATTAATGAATGGTATGGAGCATTTAATGCATGGTAAATCATTTTCTTATGGATTCAAAGAGAAGTTTGGATATGTATCTAGAAGGAAAAGTAGGAGAATAAAATGATTGAAGGATTCAATGAATTTGACCTAAACCTAAGATCTACAGAAGAGATTAAGCAGAAAAAGATTAATCTACCTTATCAAGGAGGTATAAGGATGACCTAATTATGAGGTTAAATAGAGTTTGGAAGAGGTTGATGTTATTGATTGATGAATCTAAGAAGAAGGATAACGTGAAGTTGTGAAGAGCTGAACAAAGTTGTGATGATTGCTTGAAGATAATTCTGAGTGGATTAGAGATGGAGATGGAAATGAAGGTTAGATAGTAAATCAACATATGAGAGAATTGGATCTATATTTGCAAAGTGAGTTGTATATTTCAAATTAGAACCTACTATTACTTTCTAACCATTGTATCAGTCTAAATCCTTTAATCAAGGTTGACTTAATAGTCATTGTGTAAACCCTTTAATCAAGGTGATATTCTGATGGAATGTTCTTAAGCCCTCTAACCAGGCCCCTCTTAACAGGGTGATTAAATCCTTTAACAAGATCACACTTAATAGTGTGTATTATAAACCTTTAATCAGGTTGGCTTCTCACAGAGCTCACTTTAGAAGAGTGAAAATCAGTAGCATGTTACAAGTGGTTTTTCCCAAATTGGGTTTCCATGTTAAATCTTGGTGTTATACTTGTGTGAATATTATTTGATGTGAATCTTGTTGAAAGTTTTATATTCTGCAATTTGATTACTTTTGGATAGTGGACTCCAAGTTTTATGTAACTGATATATGCTATAGAGACTGAGTGAATTGATGATTATATTTGAGTTTGTTGAAGAGATAGAAAGTTGAATTGGTACATCTAGACCTGAGGATAACTAATTCACCCCCCCTCTTAGTTATTCTAAAATCATTCTAACATCTTCTGCTTCTTCTATTCTTTGATTCTCATATCTATATTTAGCTATCAAATTCTTTGACAACTTAACTCTATCATTTCCCTCATAAATTTCTTTCAAATTTTCCCAAACTTCATAAGAAGCATTCAAAGAAATAACTCTTTGATAAAGAACTAAAGATTGCCTACCTTTATTTTTTATTTTCCTCATAGGCTGATATCTCATCCACTGTAGTAGGATCATTCATTGGTGCAATATATTTTGAATCAAAAACTTTCCAAGTATTATAACTTATGGAAATTATTTAAGCTCTCATGTACACTTTAAAAAACCTATAGTTGGAAAAAAATGCTTTATGACAAACAGCTAGCAAAATTGTGAATAGCGAAGTGTGTAAAGGAAGGTTATACCGAGGCCGTTAAGGGGAACTGGGTTCCCCTTCCTCAACCAAAGGGGGATATGGAATGGAATATCATAAAATCTAGAAGGGCATTGAGGGTAGAAAGAAAGGGTTTTTCTAGATCTTTAAGAAGTAGGGCCTCTGATAGGAGGATATTTAGGAATTATAGAAACCATCATCAATATGTACTCTCTAATTTGGATGGAATGTGCTAGATTCCTCCAATTATTTATTGTTTTCACCATCTGCAATACCTAGAGGAAGGTTCCGTAAAATTGGTTCCTAGAAAATATAATATTTACAAGGGTAAACACCCATATTATTTCTCAAAAGGGAAGGAAAATGATGGTCAGTTTCCCCCTAAACCCTAGAGGTAATGAAATCAGGAAGCTAATCACATCCATGTGAATCCTCAATTTTTGAATTAGTTAAAATTTTTGAAGATAGAGTAGGAGGCTGGATCTGAGTAGAGGGCACTCAACCCTAAAGTGGGTGAAAAGATCATATTATAAATCAAAGATGGGTTGATTCAATAAATATAGAGACTATGTAAGAAATATGGGATTTTTGTAAGGTGGTGTAGTTTTGGGATTCTAGTGGAACAAATAGCATATTAGTTTCAGAAATCCTTCAAAGGGAAAGTAGGAGTGGCCATCTTATCTGAAGAAATTCTTTATATAAATTGTAGTAAGGTAGAGCTTAAAAACAAGTTTTTAACAAGAAAATATTCTTGCTATAGAGTTTATGATTTTAAATTTCTAGATTGGAAACCAAATTTCAATTCATGTACTCTAAAAGGTTTTAAAGTAAATAGATCTATTTTTCTTCCTAATCTTCCTATAGAATTAGTAAACATAGAAATTTTAAGGAAAATGGGTAATCAATTAGTTGATTTTGTAAGAATGGAGGAAGAAAGATTCTCTCACTCCAATTGTGTTATTATAGTAAGGATGAATATTAACATAGATTGATTAAAACCTAGAGAAATTAATATTAAAGAAGCTTCTTTTTATGTTAGACCATAATTATATAGCAGGATAGTTAATGTATTAGAAGAGGAAGAATCAACTGAAGATGTAGGTGAATCAAGTATTCCTTCTTTGATTTAGGAGGTAGGAATAATATATTACAAACAACATGGTGGTTTTGTGGTAGAAAATATATCTCTTGGACTCAAAGATTAATTAGAGGAAATAGACAAGGGTGAAATAGTGGAGTTTTAGGGGAGAGACAAAAAAGGGTACAAATTTTTCCCCCTCATTTAATATAGAAAATGAGGTTATGAAGGAATCTAGTCTTGATAAGGAAAAACTAGATCTGAGATTTTGGTGCAGGAGCACACCTAGGCTAACCTCCATGCTTAGTAGTTTTTGGCTTGTACTTGACTCTAGCCAAGTCAAGAAGAGTAGATTAGTTTTTTTGAAGACCTTAGAAGGTCATTTTATATGTAGGCTAAGTGAGTTAGTCAATAGGACTAAGGTCACACAAATAGCCAATGTTAGTAGTGTTAATAGGTAGAGATTGAGTCTTTAATGTGTCTTAGGCACATAAATGTTGTTAATGGACATTGTAAAGATGCCTTAGGGTCATTAAGTGATTTAGTTCCTCATAATCTAGTGAGGATAGGGATCCTAAGAAATAGGATCATGGCATAGAGAAAGTTGCCAAATGTTGTAAAAAAGTTGTCATGACAACATTTGCAATTATTGCAAATGTTGCATGCAACTCGGTTATCCTTGGATTCCCTTGAGTTTAGGAGAAGGTGATCATACAACAGGCCCTAAAATTAAGGAGATGTCATCTAATATTAGCCAAGACTCAAATCTTGAGGTTACACATGTATTGTAATAGTTTTTGAGTTTGTTAATAGAGCTCTGCAACACTGTTACCAGGAATATCCCGAGCTTATGTGATAACAGTCATATCTAATGGATTGAAAGTGCTAAGTTAGTGATTGATTAGTGTTCTTTAGGATATTTTAAGGCTTTTTCATTTGATAAGAAATTTTTTTTGAGTAGTTTTAGTGCATCGGTTAAATTGTTTTAGTTCTAGAGTTTTCACTGGTCCTATTCTAGCTAGTCCGAGCATTCATGGCTCCCCCATGAAATCTAGCCATGGGAAATACCTAAGGGTAGATGGGAATTCAAGGGGAGTCATTAGTGTATATAAATTTAGGATTAGGAGGCATGAAATTTTTGAGAGCTATTTTTAATGTTAATCCCTAGGTGAGCAGATAGAGCTCGGTTAGAGGTCTAGGTTGTGAAAGATTGAAGATATATTGTAGGGTACAAAGGTACAGTATGGCTGCAAGACTTTTTCTAGAAAGTGTTCATCATATCTAAACATCATATGAGGATTGGTTTCATACCAATCATTTACATTGTGTTTGAGAAAGATTTCTACTAGGACACAATCAGTCCTAGAAAGTAGGTCAATTAGCCATGTTTGCCCTAGTTTGTAGGAAGGTGGTGTACGGAGGCTTCCAGGACCTAAAATTTGTAGAATCTTTAGTAAGAGACAAAAGGGTATCTGATCACCAATTGGTTTTGAAAGTTGTTTGAAAAATTTTGGAAAGAAAGGCCAAAAGCTTCTACAAAAGGCTACAAGGATTAGGCCTATTTTTAAGGTCTCTAAATGATGAACTATTGAAGCCAGTAAGAGTATGATTCAAGATCCTTCTAAAATGGATCAAATTGGAAAGGTTATGAATGTTTTCAAGATGGATAGCACCCCTATATTGAAGATTAGATTTGGTGAAGAATTGGCACTTAGAGCTTTCTAAGTGAGTGAGGAGGATTGAACTATCTATAAGGTGTTAGTCTTCTAAGGTGAAGCACAAGAATTAAGAACTCTTAGAGAAAGAGTTAGGATTGGTGTTAGTTAATCATCTATACCAATCATGACCTAGAGGAGACTAGGTTCCTAGAATAGACTAGCTAGGTCTCTTAGATGCAGTGTAAGCAAGCCTTGGAACACTCACATCATATTGGTATCATAGCTTGAATTGATCATGCTTGTGGTGGATATTGCAGCCTACTAAATTAGTGAGAGAGAATACACCAAGTGGATCAGTAGAAGACAAAACCATGGTGACTAATGTTGAGTTAGCCAAGAAGGTTGAGGAACAAGAAGCAAATAACAAGTTGTTAAGAGAAAGACTAGCTCAAATGGAGCAGCTCATGGGTGAAGTCCAAGACAAAGCTGATAAGGTCAAAGAGAAAATTGACCAAAAGGAAGAAAAATAAGAAAGGGAGAAGGAATTAGACTTGGAGGAGGAAGCTCCAACACCTGACCCTGTTCTTCCTAAATAGCCATTCTTAAAAGCATTGAAGGCATTGAGTGGCAAGGTTTTAAAGGTGTGCCACTATTTAGTAGACAAATGGATCCAGATTTAGTTGTGGATTGGATTGATAGCATTGATAACCATTTTGAATGTGATGGTATCTCTGAAGCACAAAAAGTTGTGGTGGCCAAGTCTAGACTAAGAGGTTCAGCTCTTGGTGGAAGTTTGTGAAAACTGAGAGGGAAAAGGATGGAAAAGGTCCTATAGTGACATGGAAGGGCATGGTGACCAAAGTGAAGAAAACCTACCTTCTTGATGATTATGAAGTTTAGATTCATAGAAGGAGACACAATCTTGGACAAAAAGATTTAGATGTCCAAGCATACACCAAGGAGTTTCAAAAGCTATGTTTGAGATCTAAGGTGGTGGAAGATGAAAGCATTAAGCTTGCAAGGTATTTGAATGGCCTCAAATGGTCTATTCAAGAAGAAATGAGTTTAGTGAACTTAAAAACCATTTTCCAATTCTATCAAATGGCCTTGAAGATAGAAGAGAAAAGTAGAAGGAAACAAGAAACCTCCAAAGGTAAAGGTAAAGGCAAGGATAGTAGAGGGCAAAGAGCTGGCTATGGGGGAAGAAGTTCTAAATCAAGAACTCAAGGAGACATAAAATTCAATGAGCAACAAGAAGGAAGCTCTAGTAGAGGTGGTAGAGGAAGAAGTTCAAACTCTAGCTCTAGAGGAAGAAATGGTGGACAAGGAGGAAGAGGCAACTACTTTGCCAATATGAAGTGCTACCATTGCAACCAAATGGGGCACCCTACCTATAGGTGTCCAGAGAAAGGTGGTTCATCTCAAGGAGGTGACAAGAGAACTAACCTAGTTCATGATGAGTCTAATGTAGTAGATAAACATGTTGAAGTACCATTGAATTTAGAGGAAGGAGAGAACCTCATGATGAGGAGAACTTTGATCAAGGAGCCATTGAAGGAAGAGCCAAGACAAAGGAGGTATTTGTTTAGGATGAAGTGCAAGATGATGGGTAAAGTATGTAGGGTCATCATTGATTCAGGATCTACTGACAACATTGTGTCAGAGGAAGCAGTCATCAAGCTAAAGTTGACAAAGATACCCCACACCAATCCTTACAAGGTCACTTGGCTCAATAAAGGTCAACATGTATTAGTGAATGAACAAGCATGGGTGGAGTTCTCCATTGGAAGGTACAAAGACAAAGTTTTATGTGATGTGTTGCCTATGGATGCATGCCATTTGCTCCTAGGTAGACCATGGCAATTTGACCACCAAGCCATACATGATGGAGGAAATAGTTCTTATTCCTTCAAGAAGGACAATGTAACCTTCAAAATACAGTCACTGTTGGAAGAAGCTAAGGTAAAGATAGCAGGTCCAAATGTGCTTATGGTGGATGAAAAGGATTTTTTACAAGCTATGGAAGAGAGTGAAGGTATTGGCTATGCATTGGTGTTAAGACCAAAAGAGGGAGATGAAGACAAGTTGGCTAATAAGAAAGAATTACCAAAGGAAATTCAAGGCATGCTAAAAACTTACCAAGGTATTGTAAGTGATGGAAAACCATCAGCCTTACCCCCTAAAAGAGCCATAAGTCATAGGATAGACCTTATCCCAGGAGCTACCCTACCTAACAAAGCAACCTACAAGATGACCCCTCAACAAAATGAGGAAATAACAAGACAAATACAAGAACTCCTAAACCAAGGCCTAATTAGAAAGAGTATTAGTCCATGTGTCATACCCACTGTACTTGCACCTAAGAAAGGAGGAACTTGGAGGATTTGTACTGATTCAAGGGATATCAATAGGATAACTATAAGGTATAGGTTCCCTATCCCTTGAATTGAAGGCTTAATGGATTGTCTAGGTGAAGCTAAGTACTATAACAAGATAGACTTAAAGAGTGGCTATCACCAAATAAGAGTACATGAAGGAGATGAGTGGAAAATAGCCTTCAAGACCAATGAAGGACTATATGAATGGCTTGTCATGCCATTTGGGTTATCCAATGCCCCCTCCACATTCATGAGGCTCATGAATGAAGTTCTCAATGACTACATAGGCAAGTTTGTTGTTGTATATCTAGATGATATACTAATCTATAGAAAGACAAGGAGTGAGCACCTAGAGCATACTGATATGGTTTTTAGGAAGCTACATGATGAGAAGTTGATGATCAAATTGGAAAAGTGTGAGTTCATCAAAATAGAGCTAGTGTACCTTGGATTTGTCCTATCACATGGTACTTTGAAAATGGAAAAAAGAAAAGTGGAGGCTATCATGAATTGGCCTACTCCAATGATAGAAACAGAGGTAAGGAGTTTTCATGGCCTTGGACAATATTATAGGAAATTCATAAGGTAGTTTAGTGCAATTTGTGCTCCTATGTTAGATACTATCAAGGGAGGAATGAAAACCAAGTTTGTTTGGAATGAACATGCTAACAAAAGCTTTGAGTTGGTGAAGGAGAAAATAGCTACCCAACCTATTCTAGTGTTGCCAAGCTTTGAGAAGCTTTTCACCATTGAGTGTGATGCTAGCAATGTAGAAATTGGGGCTTTTCTAAGCCAAGAAGGTAGACTAGCGGCTTTCCATTTAGAGAAGCTAAGTGAAGCCAAGAGGAAATACTATTCATATGACCTTGAGATGTATGCATTGGTCCAAGATCTAAGGAACTGGAGGCACTACTTTCTTCCCAAGGAGTTCATTGTGTATTTAGACAATCAAGCACTTAGTTTCCTAAATTCACAAGAGAAGTTGAGTCTTAAGCTCATGAACTGGGTTGAGTATCTACAAGCTTATACCTTCAATATCAAGCACAAGAAAGGTGTCCTCAATAAAGTGGCAAATGCATTGTCAAGAAGAGCTCTCACAATTCAGAAGATTTAGTTGAAGAGCATGGGAATAGATCATTTCAAGGATCTATATGGTGATGATGAGGATTTTTTAGACATATATAAGGTATGTGTTGAATACAAGAATCATTTTCATAGTAGGTGTTGCCCAAAATTTCCCATCTTTCAATTCTGGCCTATGCAAATGTCTAGTTCCTGCTGCATCTTGTTTTGCTTGCAAAGTTGATCCACAAGTTTTTATTCTTTGCACTTTGAACCCCATGTCCTTTGATGTGTCACCTTGCCCTAGTTCAGATCACATGACCTAATTCACAAAACCCATAGAGATATTCAAGTTTAAATGCTTGCAGGAAATACTGGTGTCGAAGGGTTCAAAAAATGTTCAGGGTCGAAAACCCTCTATGTTTTCAACCTTCACCCTGAAAACCTAGTGTGTTTTCGACCTTCACTCTGAAAACACTCTTTGTTTTTGACCCCTCATGTTTCACACTTCTTCCTTTGGCAGCATTCATTTCATAAGTGCACAACTCTGACAAGTGGGGCCCAGTTGGTTTTCAGCAAGCTATTATGCGGGTTGTCGCATGATTGCATAAGTCCTTTTCCCCTTATGTGACCATGCGACTAACCATTGACGATCCTATTGAAGAATGCTAGTGGTTTGTTGCATGATTGCATAGTCTCTTTTTAGGCTATGCAAACATGCGACTAGTCGTTAACTGTGCTGATAAGAGCCTGCAGTTTGGTGATGTGTTCGTGTTTCATTGGCTGGCTGGTGATGAACATTTGCTAGTGGGTCTGAAGCTTGTAGTGCTAGTGTGGTGAAGATCTAATGGTTGTCACATAATCTCATGGAATCTTTTGATTTGATGAGATCATGTGACAACTGCCTGATGTGATCTCAGTGGCTCGTGGGTCCAAAGTATCTGCAATGGTGCAAGTGCGATGAAGAGCTACTGGTGGGTCCTCTAGAGGTGACATGTCCAGTCTGCGGTGGGCCGGAGGTATAGCATGGGCCCTTTAGATTCAAAATATATGGTGGTCACATGTTTTCATGGGATCTTCCGATCCCATGCAATCATGCGACCACCGTTGGATCATCCTGATGCTTTTGGGTGGTGTTGTCATGGGTCTGGCCGACGTGCGGGTTTCCAGTTGGTCCACGTGGTGCAGGTGGCAAGTCTTGCAGGCCTAGATGTCTCATGTGGTAGTAGACATCGATTTTAAATCGTTAGTCACATGATCACATGAAGCCTTTTTGGCTCATGCAATCATGCAACCAATGTTCAATTTGAGCGGTCTGGCCATCTTTCACGATTGCCCAGTTAGTGGTTTTGTGTGGTTGCTAGGTGAAACCAGGGTTAAAATTGCAGTGCGATCTTGAGCCCCAGGTGTCTTGCATGGCAGACTGGCAGATTCTAAAGGCTTGTCGCATGATCACATGAAGCCTTTTAGGCTCATGTGATCATGCGACCAACATTCAAATTCAAGCAGTGTGACTTTTGGCAGGCTTTCTTCTGCAGAGGACGTTGCGAAGTGGCAGGGTAGCTCAGAATTGATTTTTGAGGACATTTTCTGGTTGTGAAGGTGATGATGGATGATCTGGTCATTGGCACTATGGATTTTGTAAGGTACAGTGTGGTTTTCTTGCACTGATGAAGCATTAAAGAGTTTGCGCCACTTGCAACTATTTATACTCTTGCGAAGATCAAATTTGGAGCTTTTATGGCTTAGTGGAGTTGCAGGTGGGTTGGTAGATCAAGGTTGCTTGTCTGCAGGCAATGTAGTATAGAGATGGGCACGTAAACAAGATATCTGATCAGTTGAGATATTTATAGAATTGTATTTATGATCAAAGTTTGTACCCTAGGGTTGGATATTGTATTGTTTAATTTGTAACCTCGATTAGTTTTTTGGACTCCTACCTGTGTGCAGTGAGGGATGTATATATTATTTTTGGGAGCGTTTAGTGCTCAGAATCCAGTAATTGTAAAAAGAAATTTTTCTTTCTCAGAGAGCAATTTGTGGCAATTTTCCTACCCTTTGGCTTTTTACAATTGTAATTTTCATTGATTGTTCAGATATTGCAAAGTATTTTGTGACATTCTTGCTGTCCTTATGCTTTCTTGTGTGGACTATCTCTTATTAGATCAAAGTGTATGCATGTTTTCAATGATATCTTAGGCCTCCAAGTTCCTCTTACTTTCTGTAATTGTGTGTGTTATTGTGTTTGATCTGATTTAGGTGTTTTGTGGGTATACTTCAGCCCCTAACAGTCTTGTCTCAATCCTACACCGAGTTATAGGAGTGAATGTTTGTTTGCAAGTCATAGATTGTTGTCTAATACTAAGAGTCTTGTTGTTGTGAAAGAATCTTTCTCTTTCCCTGAATACCCTCTTTTGTTTGCAGACCCTTCTATGAAATACTTATGCAAGCCTATTCAATAAGTTGTGATCTACTAGACGTAAGTCTTTCACTGGTTTCATCCCTCTATACCGAGATCCAAACCCTAGTTTCGGTGCATCACCCAGTAGGATAGTTTGCTTTCAGCATTTCCCTTTCATGCACTCCTTCTATCCCTTTTTCCTCAAAGTTTAATTTCTTGTTAAGAAGAAAATCAGGGTGATTATCCAAGAGGAACTAGCCTAGAACCTAGAGGTTTCATCTTGGTTAGCATAGGTCCCACAACTTAGAGATGATTCCCAAGTTATACTAAGTTATCAAGACTAAGAGAGCTTGAAACAAGGGTGCAAACTTAGTGTATAACAGTAGGTATGTTGAGTATACTTTGCAAAGTGATCTTTTGTTTAAAGGGAATCAATTATGTGTTCCTAGAGGCTCTATTAGAGAGAATTTGATTCAAGAAAATAATAATGGTTCTTTGAGTGGTCATTTTGGGATCACTAAGACTCAAGAACTTGTTTCAAGGTTTTATTATTGGCCAAGGATAAATCTAGATGTTAGGAGGTATGTGGAAAGTTGTGTTGTATGTAAAAAGGCCAAGGGCACTTCTACAAATGTAGGTCTTTATCAACCACTACCTATTCCTACTAGGCCATGAGAATGCTTGAGTATGGATTTTGTAGTTGGGTTACCCAAGACAAGATAAGGTGTGGATAGTGTTTATGTGATTGTGGATAGATTCAAGAAAATGGCTCACTTTGTGCCATGTAAGACCACTAATGATGCTAGTGAAATAGCCTCTCTTTTCTTCAAAGAGATAGCGATAATCCATGGGTTACCTATCAGTATTGTGTCAAACAAAGATACAAATTCATGAGTCATTTTTGGAAGACTCTTTGGCAAAGGTTAGGCACTAACTTTTCCTTTGGATTGGCCTACCATCCCCAAACTAATGGTTAGACTGAGGTTGTCAATAGAAGCCTCAAAAATCTACTAAGGTGCTTGACCAAGGAGTATGGTCAAAAATGGGATCAATTGATTGGGCAAGCTTAATATGCCTACAATGACACCATAAATAGATCCACAGGGAAGAGTCCATTTGAGATAGTGTATGGACTACATCCTAGAGGTGTTTATGAACTAAGAGATTTGAAAGATGGAGTGAAGGGAAGTGGATATGCTGATGACTTTGCATATGATATGTAAGAGATACACAAAATAGTGAGGAAGACCTTGATAGAGAACACCATGAAACACAAAGACAAGGTGGATGAAAGTAGAAGGAAAGTTGAGTTTAATGTTGGTGACTTGGTTATGGTGCATCTTAACAAGTCAAGACTGCAAAAGGGAGTACCCCACAAGTTGCATATGAGGAGGATAGGTCCCTATCCTATTTTAGCTAGGTATGGTGATAATGTATTCAAAGTTCAGCTACCAGAAGATAGTGGACTGTCTCATGTCTTCAACATTGTAGACTTAGTCCATTATAGGGGATCACAAAAAGATATGGATTAGAATCTTCATGAAGTGATCAGAGATGTAGAAGAGTTGCAATTACCTATTGTCGCAGTCACAGGAGTTGACAATGTGTTGGACACAAGGGTCTATAAAAAGACTAGAACTAAAGAGTATAAGGAACATCTCATAAAGAAGTATGGGCAGATGGATGCTGATGTAGTATGGATAAAGGATTTAGAGTTTAAGAAGATGGGGATTGATCCAAGCATCCTCAATCCAAGGGTGGATTGATCTTTTCATTTTGAGGAGGATGGTGCAGGAGCACACCTAGGCTAACCTCCATGCTTAAAAGTTTTTGGCTTGTACTTGACTCTAGCCAAGTCAAGAAGAGTAGATTAGTTTTTTTGAAGACCTTAGAAGGTCATTTTCTATGTAGGCTAAGTGAGTTAGTCACTAGGACTAAGGTCACACAAATAGCCAATGTTAATAGTTTTAATTCTCAGTGTTAATAGGTAGAGATTGAGTCTTTAATGTGTCTTAGGCACATAAATGTTGTTAATGGACATTGTAAAGATTCCTTAGGGTCATTAAGTGAGTTGGTTCCTTGAAATCTAGTGAGGATAGAGATCCTAAGAAATGGGATCATGGCATAGAGAAAGTTGCCAAATGTTGTAAAAAAGTTGTCATGACAACATTTGCAATTATTGCAAATGTTGCATGCAACTCAGTTATCCTTGGATTCCATTGAGTTTAGGAGATGGTGATTAGCCAATAGGCCCTAAAATGAAGGAGATGACATCTACTATTATCCAAGACTCAAATCTCAAGGTTACACATGCATTGTAATAGTTTTTGAGTTTGTTAATAGAGCTCTGCAACACTGTTACTAGGAATATCCCAAGTTTATGTGATAACAGTCATATCTAATGGATTGAAAGTGCTAAGTTAGTGATTGCTTAGTTTTATTTAGGATATTTGAAGGATTTTTCATTTGATAAGAAATTTTTTTTGAGTATTTTTAGTGCGTCAGTTAAATTGTTTTAGTTCTAGAGTTTTCACTGGTCCTGTTTTAACCAATCCGAGCATTCATGGCTCCCCCATGAAATCTAGCCATGGGAGATACCTAAGGTTAGATGGGAATGAAAGGGAAGTAATTAGTGTATATAAATTTAGGATTAGGAGGCATGAAAGTTTGGAGAGCTATTTTTAATTCTAGGCCCTAGGCAAGCAGACAGAGCCCGGTTAGAGGTCTAGGTTGTGAAAGATTGAAGATATATTGTAGGGTACAAAGGTACAATACGGATCTAGGAATTTTTATAGAAGGTGTTCATCATATCTAAACATCCTATGAGGATTGGTTTCATAACAATCATTTAAATTATGTTTCGAGAAAGATTTCTACTAGGACACAATCAGTCCTATAAAGTAGGTCAATTAGCCCTGTTTGCCCTAGTTTGTAGGAAGGTGGTGTACGGAGGCTTTTAGGACCTAAAATTTGTAGAATATTTAGTAAGAGACAAAAGGGTATCTGAATCCCCAATTGGTTTTGCAAGTTGTTTGAAATTTTTTGGAAAGAACGGCCAAAAGCCTCTGCAAAAGGCTACAAGAATTAGGCCTATTTTTAAGGTCTCTAAATGATGAACTATTGAAGCCGGTAAGAGTATGATTTGAGATCCTTCTAAAATGGATCAAATTGGAAAGGTTATGAATGTTTTCAAGATGGAGAGCACCCCTGAAATGAAGATTGGACTTGGTGAATAATTCGCACTTAGAGCTTTCTAAGTGAGTGAGGAGGATTGAACTATCTATAAGGTGTTAGTCTTCTAAGGTGAAGCATAGGAATTAAGAACTCTTTGAGAAAGAGTTAGGATTGGTGTTAGATAATCATCTAAACCAATTAGGACCTAGAGGAGACTAGGTTCCTAGAAGAGACTAGCTAGGTCTCTTAGATGCAGTGCAAGCAAGCCTTGGAACACTCACATCAATTTTCTAGAAGGATGGGGAAGTGTTGAGCTCAGGAAGTCTTTGAGTAAGGTTTCCAACCATGAGATAATTAACCCAATAATGGGATAACATTATATGCATCAAAGGGATGCTCAAGTATAGTCATTCAAATTCAAAGAAAGAAGTCATGTCAAGGCTCAAGAAAAGGAATCCTAGGAAGCCAAAGATGGGGGAAATCAGACATCACTAGTAAAGTAATTCTCCATAAGGATATCATTGATAATGAGTATAAGGAATATTTAAGAGACATCCTAGATCAGACATAAATTATGAGAAGGGTGGTGAATGAAGAGCTTGGTCCTAATGAAACAACAATACTAAATTCAATATGGGCTATGGATTATACTCCAATTAGAGAAAGAAACGTGTTAGAATAATTAAAGGAAGGAAATGAGTATGTGATGGATGAAGGAATTGATAACCAAGAAATGGAAATGATGGAATTAGAAGATCTGAATGGATTTTTGGGTTTGGATTTAATCCCAAAAGGAGGATAGTTTTGAGGAAACAACTAGGATCTATTGAGAAGGGTTGTATATGTATTGAATAGTGAGGAGTCTAAAGGGTTTGAGATGGAGGTAGCAGCTAAGGTAGGTATGAATTTGGAGGAGAAAGAGTTGGAGGAAAAAAGATTGGTAATTTATATAAGCGAGAAGGGGAAAGGTCAAGCTAATTGTGCCAAAAATATCGAGAAGAGAGGTAGGAATTCTAGGAGTGATTTAAGATAGAAGGATGCAATGGTGATAGGTCAAGATAGGATTACAACACTATGTGCAGGGAAGGGTAAGATACTTCCCATAGATCCATGATGTTAATTATGTATAATGTTAAGGGCATTAATGACCATAACAAAAAATGCATCCTAAAGTGTTGTATTTGAACATTTGAAGAAGATATCCTAATGTTACAAGAAACAAAGTTAGGTGTAGAGTAACTGGTAGAGTTTGGCAAGAAGTTGGGGTATGGAAAGTGACAAGAGAACAAACAATAGGAGCTTCAACAAGATTAGGCCTAATATGGAATCCAAGAATAGTATCTTTTGAAAAGATAAGAGGAAGCATATTTTGGATACGTGGGAGGGTCAGTAGTGTTAATAGTGCACTAAATATTTTATTGCTTAATATGTATGGGCCTATTCCCCTCCAGGATAAAAGAACTATGTGGGTCGAATTAGAGGACTTATTTAATATCTTTCCTAATCAACTCTTTTTGGTAGGAGGTGATTTCAATGCAATTATAAACCTAGAGGAGAAGATGTGAGGATTAACTAGATAAACTCAAAACATTATAGAATTTAAGGATTGGTTCAATAGGAATGAACTAATGGACATTAGGATAGTTAATGGAAAGTTTACATGGACTAATAGAAGACTTGGTTTTAGTAGTATTGCTAAAAAATTTAATAGATTCTTCTTTAAAAGGTAACTTAATTATGTAGACACCTAAAATTGTCCATTCACATTCTAATATTAATTTTTATTAATATTTAGCTTTAACATTATGGTTGATTTTAATTCATTGACTATATTGTTATATTCTTCTATTTATTTAATTTAATTTAATTTAATTAAGTAAATTCACTTTCCCCTTTGTATTTAAATCTTATTTAAATAAGTTATAATATATTAAGGTTTATTTAATATATTATCCCTTCATTCCCCTTTATAAAATAAATTTTATTTATTTTATTCCTCCACAAGTCTAAAGTTATTATAAACCTTGATTAAATTAAATTTAGTTTAATTTAATCCTTTTCCGTCTTTTCTAATTTTATTTTCTTTCTAATTGTTCTTATAATTTTGATTAAAAGGTGGATTACCTCTAATCATGTGCACAATCACCTTTTCCAAGGTGAGCACCTCTCCATCTTTTTTCTCCTCCAATCATTTTGAATTCTTCTCTTTTCCCTCTAAAAGTGGAGTTTGACTTTTGCATTGCCTCTTAATCCTAGCCACTCATTCCTTTTTCCCCTTCATCTTAGCCACTTCACTTTTTCCTCTTAATCTTGTCCATATATTCTTTTGCCTCTTAATCTCCTCCATCCAATCATATGAAATCTCTATAAAAGAAGGCCTCTCTTTCATTTCTAGGATAATCTTGCAAGGATAACATCAAGCATTATAGAGCACTTGCACATAGAATTCTACCATTCTAGTATTAGAATTGTTAATATTTCATTTCTATTAGCATAGATCTTGAAATGAATTTGTTAGCTTAGATTTGATTTCTTGCATAGTAGCACAGTTTTATTTTCATAAATTTGCATCTACATGGTTAGCATAGATTTTGCATCTTAATCTTAGATTTTATATCACTTACTTTTGCATTTCTTCCTCATAGATATTGCACTTTCAATCATCTTGTGAGGTTTGGGGCAAGTTCTTCATACTTGTTCTCAAAACCCTCACTTTTGTATCTTTGCACATTAGATTACATTTTACTTTAAAAATCATTGTGTTGCGAGAGAACACCCACAAAATACCAAAAGAGCAAATCAAACAAGGTTTAATGGGTGTCCTTGTTTAGCTCATCGGAGGTTGTAGTAGAAATTGCTCATTTTGTTGCATTTTAGAATGACTAACATGTAATATGATTTTTCTTAATATTTTGGTGTTTTTAATTGTAGAAAATAGGTCAATATTTTTACTATATACATTTTGGCATGCCCGATGGGATCCACATCCTGATTTGATCATTTTCCTCTTGAATTTTTTATGATTTGTTGTTAGATTACCAAAACCTACGTCTGTGCACACACAAAGGTGTCCCCACTTTGGAACCTTCATTTGGACATATCTGTGTCTCCACATCTACGTCTTCGTGGATCTAGGTCATCATTCTAAATCTTTGAATGAGAATTAATTTGTATTTTGGACATCATTTTAGTTCATTTAATTTAGTATTTTTCTCTATTTGTAGGGTTTTTATTTATTGCATTTGCATCTTAGAAGTCATTTTGATACTTGTAAGTTCATTTCATTGCATTTTGAGCTTTCCCTAGTTGTATTTTTGTCTCTAGTCATACATGCATGTCTTCACTTCTGGATCTACATTTCCACTACCTACATCTACGCTTGTCAACCCGAGTCTCCACTTTGGTTTATTGCACATCAAGTTTTTAGGGTTAATTTTCATTTTTGTCAAACTTAGAGATTTATTCTCTTTGTATTTTGATAGAGAATCACATTTAGAGGTATTTCATTATGTTTGGAGTCATTTTTTCATAGGCTCAAGTTATTTGTTACATTTTGTGTTGTATCTACATCTATGCCTATGAATCAGAGTATATGAACCTGAGGTTGCACACCTAAGTCTACCCTTGTCAATCTATGTCTAGACTCTATAATCTGAGTCTCTGCTAGCACTTAGTTTTTGGAATGTTTCTTTTAATTTCTTAAGGAAACTAATCATTATTTTTACAGGTTTTGGATTATTATTAGTGTTTAATATTAGTTTTACATGATTTTTTCCCAATATTGATAATCTAAAACTACTAATTTATTTTGTTTTGTAGGTTTCCTTGGAGTTTCAAGTGAATATTATTTTTTCCTTAGTTTTTTTATAGGTAGCTAGTTTAATTAGAAAGGTTCATTTCTTGTGGTTAGTTGAGTACTAGGAGAGTATGCTCTTATCTCTTTAGAGATAATAAGAAATCTAGACCTACTTGATTTATCACTTAGAAGAGAAAATTAGGTAAATAAACATGTGTTTGGCATGTTTGAGAGAAGAAATGAAGTAGGAGAGTATGCTCTCTTCCTTTAAGGAAAATAAAAAATCTAGACCTCCACTTGTTATCCACTTTTATTTGTTCTTTTACCTTTAGAGAGCCTGTCATTGATGTAAAAATATCATGAGTATTACTCGAGTGGGAACAAGAGAACCCGGCCCTTCCAACCCACTATAATAAAAAGACTCCTTGAGATTAATGTCTCAGAGGATGTAGCTATTCTAAGAATTTATTCTTATTCTTGATAATTCTAGGGCTGTAAGGCCTCAATCCTATGCTGAACTACATTATCTAAGTATTTGTAGGGTTATAGGCTTCAATCCTGCTTGTAGGACTACAATGGATAGTTACAAATGGATGCCCTTATTAGAAACCTTAGGATAGAATCTACTTGGTTTACCTCTAGATGTGTTCATAATATTTGTACAAGGAGGGGGAAGAATCTCTCCTAAAGATTACTCACCATAAGTATCCCCTTGGGTATTTGGAGATGGTAATATGGAATTGGAGGTCTCATTGTGTAGTCTCCCTTGAACCATATTCTATTTAGCTCTTAGAAAATACAAAAACATGAGTGCCCTCTAGGGGGTGACACAGTTGTGTGATCTGATGAGATATCCAAGTTGTGGGAAAAGATTTTGATCCCTAAGTCAAATTCCTTAGGTAGATTTTTCTTGAGTGTCTTCAAATTGTGCTAGACCTATGGAAACATTTATGGCTTGAAAGGTCACTTGAAAATACACATTGTGATATTGCTCCCTATCATTCAAACTTGCCACAATTTCTTGTGTCCCTCAAAATTTCTTTATCCCTTGTTGGATTATTTTCAGACATGTTTTGTTCCCTATTTGAATGTGAAAATTATTTCTTTCCCTTGAACATGTTGGTTAACCAAATCATCACTTATGTGGGCTATGTCCCATATTTCCAAGTATAAGAAAGCTAAGCTTACATTATCTTTGGCCTATAGAGAAAATAAAGAAACCAATCAAAGAGCTAGGAAGTATCATCACATCATTGAATCTGTTAAAAAAGAGCTCCAATACCAAGAAAACATTGACAAAATTATCTTCAATAACAATCTCTCCAACTACTTGCACAAACCTGGTCTAAATCAAAACTTTGTAAACTTTGAGACCTACAATTAAAAATTCCTCTTTTTAATCCATCTATCATCATCTTAAGAAGTCATTATCACTTCCCTCATTTGGAGCACAACACCATTTCCCTAGACTTGAATAATTGCTCCTTCAATATATCATTATCAAGATCCATCCAATCTTATTTTTCACACTTTCATGATTAATGTTAAGTGGAAATATTTATCAAGGTGTCTTAGGGATCCTAATATTTAATCAAAATTGAATTATGTCACTTGGGAACATCAGTCTATCTTAAGTGTTTTGATTTAATCAATCCTATCCCTCTTTTTCTTGTGATCGTTAGTCTATCTACAAGTAAAACAAAGGTTTTATCATTTATTTTTCAAAGGATCTCTTTTTCACTAAGGTTGTCCTAAACTTTTGAGCCAAATCAAACCTTGAGGCCCTTCTCTCACTAATCAATCATAAGAACTTCATCAAATCAGACATCAAACCTTTGAGTCCCTTCCTTCTTGATCAAAACAAGGTCCAAACATGTGCTTCTAAGTTCATCTCACTTCATCCTTTTTCTTTTAATTTTATGGTTTTAACTTGTTCACAAACTAAGATGATGATTTGATGCTTTCCAAAAAATAAGAACCCCTTTTCCTCAGCACCTCGTGGATGCTTAGGAATGCTAGATATGACTATTCAGGCAGAGCCCAAGGTTGAATACATTGATCAACTTGAGAAAAATGAAACATGTCCAGCTCTACAAGATAATGAATTCCTCAAAGATCCATGTAACCTAAAGATGGCAGAGAAATTGATTCAAGCCAATAAAATAGAAATATTCATAAACATTGTTCATGATGGTGTCACTATCCCTAAGAATTTTGATGAATCTATTGGAAAATGGTTAGCACTCCCCTCGAGATTCATGACATGGCTTAACCTCCTCCTATATCTTCTATAAGTCTAGTGTTTGTATTGGGCATTAACATGTCGATCTTTTGGTGCAACATAAACTACTACTTATAATAATTGGTATCAGAGAAGAGTTACTTAGAGAAGGCATAACATCTAGAGTAAGATCTCTATGGATATGGATCAATTGCAGAAAAACCTAGAAGAAGCTCCTGAGAAGATTGATATTCTTACTAAAGAAAGAGATACTCTGAAGAACAAATATGCAAGTGTGAAAGACTACATTGAGAAACTAAAAGAAAAGATAGAAGATATTAAATCAAAGAAAGAGCGTGTAAATTAGATCAAGAATAGTGATGAAGTTTCAAAATTGAAAAAGGAGAATGAGATCCTAAAGCATGAACTAAAGATTGTAGATCTAAACTTAAGCTTGAAAGATGAAAACAATAAAATTAAATCAGGTCTAAGCTTACCAAAGTAACATATGAACTTGAGACTAAAAATTTGTAGTATGATGAACTTGAGAAGTACAATACAATTGTGAAAGGAGAACTAACTCAATCCAAGAAACTTCTTGAGAAACTATATTCCAGCAATGAAAAGATTGATGAACATATCTCTTATCAAAAACCTTCTTATGATAAAACTGGTCTTGGATATTTTGAAAAAAAATTATCAAAGAAAACTGAAGAATGTAAAGAACTAGATCTGGAAATTCACCAACTTGAGAACAAAGAAGAAGAAAAAAAACAAATTTGAGCCTAACCAATCTGAAGATGTACCTAAGAAACCTAAGCAAGATGAACCACCTAAAGAAATGCAAAATGAATTCAAAGGTAGATGTTATACTTGCAATTCATTTGGACACATGAAAAGGGATTTTATAGGTAAGAAATTCAAACCTATCTCTGGTTATTGTTATAATTTTCATGGTTTTGGTCATAGAGCTATTGATTGTAAAAAACCTAGAGCTAATAATAAAGATAATAGTAGAATGTTTAGAAATACTAACCCTGTAGATAAAAGAACTACTAGAGAAATAAACAATATAAGAAATGGAGTTGTTTGTTATAGATGCAACAATTTTGGACATATTGAGAGAAATTATAGATCATAGATTTGTTAGTAAGGACCGAGATATGGAAACAATGTTATAGTTTTTTAGATTTGTAACAAAATGGGTCACACAACAAGATATTGCAGAATGAAAAACATGAGGAATCCTAATCCTAGAAGAAATATGAATTACACCAGAAGAAATATGAATAATAGCAACAGTCAAAAGGGAAATAACAGTAACATGGATGAAGTTATATTTTTCAAAGCTATAGATCAAGAAAGTGCATCCACAATATCAGGAAGTTAGTCAAGTGAAGCATTTGAAATTAAGTTGGAATCAATTATGAACCCATCTCAAACTGATTGAGCATCAAATTTCATTAATTAAGCATCTGAATAGCATAGAATTTAGCATAACTTGAATCCATCCTTGTGAATTTAATATGTGATAGTAAGTGATGTAAGGAACCTATGGTTAAGAGCACATAAGATTTCGAGCATGTATAAGAGCACACAAAGTGAAAGAAGTTTGCGGGCATTCAGAAATAACTATTTGGTATGAACACACTTATGCAATTAATGCAATGAAATTTTTTTGAAGGATCTTATAGATAAAAGTGATTTATTGGATATCATTCGATCATTCATTAGTTTTCGAGAGTTTTAGAGAGCTACTCAGTGAAGATTGAAGGCAGTTTGAAGGATTTGGAGACAGATTTTTTCTAGATCTACGTGGAAGCCCTAAATCATGACACTAAGGTATTTTACTAAGAGCTTACTATTAAAGAAACTATTTTTTAGTGCAATCATTGATGTATCCCTAGTTCACAACTTTAAGAATACCCCTATACCTAAAGTGAGAAAGGAACCGAGAGAACCTATTGAGGATGATACTACTTTAGCTTTATCGTCTACACCAGATGAAGTATTGCATTTAGAAGATGTAAGTGAAAATTTGAGATTGTAGGAGACAGTAGTATGACTAAAGCATATGATAAAATCTACAGCTAGGACATGACTTATAAGGAAGGGTATAGTCATTTAGGTCAACTGGATATTATCAAGTATATGTTTCACTATGAGTTTCATAATGATGAATGGAATAAGATTATTTTGATCATAATTCATGATGGAAAGTTTTGGATGATAGAGTGATAGATATCACTGCAGATTTAATTCATGTAGTAACAGGGCTATCTAAAAAAGGTACAATTCCACTGAATGAGAAGAATGTGAAGAAAATATTCCTAGATAACACTAAGTCTTCATACAATGGAAGAGGTACTATAATAAGTAAAATTGAGCAGAATGATGTTAGATATGTTTGCAAGATAATGACTACCAAGCTATGTGCTAGTTCTAGAGAAGATGATATAGAAGTAGGTATGTTACAAGCAACCTATCTTATATGTGTTGATAAAGTTGATATTGATATGAGTGAAATTTTGAGGATATAACTAATTGAAAATATTGAGAAGATTAAGAAGACAAAGAATTCACAATTCAAATTTTCATCCTTAATCACCTATATGTTTTTCCACCTTTTGAGAAGATTTCCTTATACTATAGAATTTGATTGGAATGATGAGAGATGTAAAATGGAAATAATTATCAAGGTGTATCTTAGACACCCTATTGATAAAGTAAATGAGAGTGCAACATTAGTTATCAAGACTTTTCAGAATGAAATGAGGAAAAGATCAATAATTTCACCATCTATGGTTGAGAAATACAAAAGTGAGTTATGTCTTTTGGTTGATATAGACTTTACATACATTGAAGTAGTTGAACATAGACTTGAATTTATAGATCCTCTAGATTGTGAAGTATCTGAAGAAGCAATTGAAGGCTATGCAAGTAGAATTCTTAAATATAGGTTAGATTCCAAAAGTCCTAGATTTGGAACATTTGAGGAAATTTCAAGCACTGCACACCAATCTCAGTTACAAAAGTTAGCTAAGAAAAGAGTAGGCACAACTATTAAGGATATATTGAAGGAAACATGAATTAATGAAGAAGAGTTTAATATTGCAAAACAAAAAGCAACAACTATGAGAGATATTGGTCAGAAGGAAGTACTAACTATACCACCTTTGGCAGCCAAAGTAACCTCTACACCGATTGTTCAAAAAATTGATGAAGATGTCCCCGAGCCTAGTGAAATGAGTATATCATTTGATAAGCAACTAGGAACAACCACAATAAAATATACAATATCTACTTCCACCACTCTAGCTAAGAGAGTAAACGAAATGGCTAGTGGACTAGGAAAAAGACATAAAACTATTTTTACTCCTATGGAAAGAAGAAGAATCTACTCCTATCGAGAGGATAAGAGGACAAGGGAAAATCCAATCACAAGGAGGAGAAGAGACAGACATCAGCAAGAAGAAACAATGGAAGCCTAAGATTGAAAAAGTAAATCCTTTAATCACTAATGATGGATATTTCACCAAATTGAACAAATATTATCATATGTACAACCATTTTGAGAAGTTAAATCTTGAGAATGCAGTTGTCAAACACATGATCCTTTCAGATAAGAAGTGTGAACATATCAAAGATAAAATACCAAGTGATCTATATGATAAATTGATAAACATGAACAAGGGAGCAATTGAAGAAGATAAAAGTATAAGAGAAAGATTTGTAAGAAAAATTTTTGAAATCAAGGATTAAGACCACTTCAAGGAGATAATGAAGATTCTTCTCACCCATCTAAGGAGAAAAAGAAGAACTTTTATAATCATGGGAGGAAACTATGAGGAAGTTAACAGTAAAAAAAAGGTAGTTGTAAAAGTGATGACATCAATTTTAGCAAAAACCTTAAGTGAATCAGAATAGGACACCCTAATTGCAGAAGTAGCTACATAGATGAAAGAGACACCACCTTTGAAAGAGACCACAACTATCCCACCAACTATATTAATTGATGATGAAACCATGCAAGTAGAATGCATAATCATCACCATTGACAAAGAAGAAGACCCTTTCAAAGATCAAGGAGAGGATGTTGGAAATTTGGGAGAAATGGTGAATGAGGAAGAAGATGACAAATGATAAAAGGGAGAAGATAAATAAGAAAGAACAAAGGCATTAGAGGAGACATAAATGAAAATTAATGAATAATTACAAAGGAAATGGAAATTAGTTGAGCAAGAAGTCACTTTAACCTTACCAAGGTTGAAGCATGTTGAAACTGAACAAACAGTGCAAGAGGAACAAGGAAAAGAAAAAGAAGTGAAATCCACAGAGATTATACTACAACACATTCAATTAGACACACCATAGAAGGACACAATAGAAAGTACATAAAATTCACCTATTGAATCAGTGTTAGAAAATTTGGGAGCTGAAGTTGATGATGATGATCAAATAGAGTTGATCTCATCTTTGAATAAGATCATTAGAAGGAACAAGAAAGTAAAGATCTTGGAGGGATCACTACTTGAGGTAACAAATAAGCTTCAAAATGTTATATCTACACATATTAGTGAAGTTGATCCACAAGATAAGGCAAAAGAACTAATTAAAGCTTTTGACAATGAATTCACCACATTATTAGACATTGCATCAGTGAAAGCACAAACACTTCATGATGCACAATTATTTCAGTCCACTTGTCAAAATATTAAGAATGATTTAGATAACATTAAAAATTTGCATTAAGGAGTTGAGAAAATATTTGGAGAAAGGAAGAGCATTCTATGGTTAGTGTTCCCTCTCACACAATCACATCTTTAGCATTATAGAGAAGTTGAAGAATAAAGAAGCTGAATTACAAGTCACAGTGAATGAGTTACAGAATCCTAGCATGAAGATCACTGATATTGAGAAGAAAATAAGTAAGATACATGATGAGATAATCTTATTAGAGAATGAAAAAGAAATAAATTTGAAGATATTTGCACTACTTAGAGAGCATTTAACTTTGAAGATCAATAATGTGCATAATCAAGTAGAAGAATGTCTTTCCTCAAAGACATCATATGGTAAATTTTCTTATCCTAATCTTAGAGCAATTGAGATAGCATCTTATGGGCGTTTGTGAACTACTCAGTGTATTAGACTCAGTTAAGGCTACATAGGATAAAGAGATTGCAAATTTGAAGGAAAAATTTATAGATTGCATTCCAAACCTTCTAGTTCTACAGAATTAAAGACAAAGAGGTATATCAAAATTTTTGACCTGTATATATATACATATTTTGACACCTTTGTCATTGTTGTCAAAGGGGAAGTAATAGTATGAGAAAATTGCTTGTATATATAAGATATAGATATATGTGGAAAGGATATAGTATAGTCAAAGGGGGAGTATCCCTATGATGGAATGAGATAAGTAAGTATGCATGATCCATAGAATTTTTCAAATCTTGTAATGGCCATGTAACACAATGTTACAGAATGTTGCAAGTTTGTTTTTGAAGCTTTTGTTGTAAATTTTAGGACTTAGCCAATTTTCCCATATGTTGCCATCAATGAAAAAGGGGGAGATTGTTGGAAATTTGGATAAGTAGGATATCATTATGTTTTCATTATGGAAACATATATTCAGTATTAAGACATCATGATCCAAGGATAAAGTTCTAGATGCGAACTTAAGGAAATTGTCTAAGTATAATAGTGTTTATCAGTCTACACAGAGATTATTTTGATCAGCGAAGTTCACAGAAGTATTTTAAATGCATGTGAACTTGAGCATAAATTGTATGACATATATTGAAGT
The DNA here is from genome assembly GCA_027943335.1 of Chamaecyparis obtusa. Classification (NCBI taxonomy): domain Eukaryota; kingdom Viridiplantae; phylum Streptophyta; class Pinopsida; order Cupressales; family Cupressaceae; genus Chamaecyparis; species Chamaecyparis obtusa. The sequence continues at coordinate 427,427 of BSBK01001425.1, read as the reverse complement.
TACATCTAAGAGCACAAGATTGTACAACATGTACAGAAAGAGATTTTAATGTTTTACTAAAACAGTGTTGAGCCGACTAGAATAGCGCAACGACTAGTAAATGATTGTTTTTAGTTAAGGGATTATTTTTTTTTATCAAAATAATGACTTAAATAATTAGGGATGACATCCTAGATGTTAATCCTAAGGACAAAAGAATTAATATTATGTTTTGGGAAGTGTGCAAGCTGACTGGAAATCTATATTTTGGATAACTTGTATAAATGAAAGTATTTTTGTCATGTGAAGTTGTAAGATGAATGAAAAGTTGTAAGAATGATTTTGTATTGATGTATAAAGTAGTATTATGAAAAATATGATATATAATTAGAGCAGTGCGAACTGATAGCAATTTTTGTGAAGAGCCTACAAGCTAGATCAAAATATTAAGGATATTCAACAACAGTAAAAAGATTTTGTATTCTATCTTTTGTATTGAAGATTATCATTTTATATTGCATGTTTGGGCAGTGGGCTCATCTTGCATACATTAATATTTTGTAATAACAACTCTTAATAGGGTTGATGCATCTAACAAGGCCTAATTCTTCTAACAAGGGCCGAGACACTATACTGATGTAATAGACTCCTAACAAGGTCAATATCTTTAACTAGATACTTTTGATTAGTGGATCATTTTTGGGTACTATCCCTACTAGGGTTTTTCCTTGGCTAGGGTTTCCTTCATAACCAACATGGTGTTATGAGTTCTTTTATTTTATGGTTGTGTTTGCTATTCAGTTTAGTTTCTTATGCAAGTTACAAGTTAATTATATATATCCATAAGTGGGAAAAAGTAAAAAATTTTGAAATACTCATTCAGCGCCCCCCCCCCCCCACCCTCAGTATTTCCTATTCCTAACAATTGGTATCAGATCTTGGTAACATGTTAGAATCCCCTCAGGTAATGCCTAGGGGGAGATTGTTGGAAAAATGGTTAGTGCTCCCCTCAGGATTTGTGACATGGCTTAACCACCTCATGTGTCTTCTATAAGTCTAATAGTTGTATCAGGCATTAATAAGTTAATCTTTTGGTGCAACGACAACCACTAGTTTTGTGATAGCTTGTATAAATGAAAGTATTTTTGCAATGCAAAGTTATAAGATGAATGTGAAGTTGTAAGAATGATTTTGTATTGATGTATAAATTTGTATTATGTGAAATATGATATATAATTAGAGTAGTGTGAACTGATAGCAAGTTTTGTGAAGATCCTACAAGCTAGATCATAATATTGAATATATTCAGCAACAATAAAAGGTTTTTGTAATCTATCTTTTATATTGAAGATTATCATTGTATATTTCATGTTTCGGTAGTGGACTCATCTTGCATACATTCATATTTTGTAATAAAAACTCCTAATAGGGTTGAGGCTTCTAACAAGGACTAAGACACTATATGGATGTAATAGACTCTTAACAGGGTCAATATCTTTAACCAGATACTTTTGATTAGTGGATCATTTGTGGGTACATCCCTGTATACACCTAAAAATGGTCATCTAGACTATTAGCCCCTTTTGCTAAATCAACAATTGCTTATTCTTGATCAAATCCTAGCTCTATCATTTATTTGATTATTTTCTATGGGATAACCATCTTATCCTAAGTCTTTATTTATTTAAAAGGATTATTTCCTCCCCTTTTAATAAATAAAAAGCCCCCACTTTTCCTCTTATCCTAAGTTGCACAAATAAAGCATTATTCTTATTTTATAAAAAAAGGGAAAAGCACTTTTTGTCTCATATGGACACAAAAGTCAACTCCTATTTTCTCATTGGAGGATATTTTTGCACATGGATTGCTCCTCTTTTAAGCTCCACCATTGATTAAATCTTTTGCCTCTTAATCTCCATGGTCCATTCCTTCTCATTTCTTATAAAGGGAGAGCTCTCTTCTTCATTCTAGATCCTCAACTTTTTATGCTAACTTTATGCTGCAGGATTTCTAGGTCACTTTGGAGCTTTTAAAGATTTGGAGCATTCTTAGCATCTACATCTCATTCTTGCATTCTACATCTCATTCTTGCATTCTTATCTTAGCTTCATATTTATGCTTTCTTAGATTAGTTTCATTTCTATGCTCTAGATTAGCTCACATAGATTAATTAGCTTGGGTTGTAACACTTTCATATTTCCTTTCATAGCTTAGCTTGCATTTCCATTTCTAGCATAGCATTGCATTGCATTTTCATTCTTGATTCTTGAGGATATTGGTATTCTTTCCCTTGTATTCATTGAATTTCCCATTGCATGGTTTACTAGCAAGGTTATAGGCTAAATAGCTCTAGCTGAGAGCATTCTTAAAAACCCTTGCACTCCATGCCTAGGGAGATATGGATCAATTTGAGGGCTCATTCTTGAGTTTCCTTGCATGTAATGATCCATAGAAGTGTGACACATTTATAGCACACAATCCCCACCAGGGTTTTCCCTTGGCAGGGTTTTCCCTTGGCTAGGTTTTCCTCGAGAACAAACATGGTGTTATGAGTTCTTTTATTTTATGGTTGTGTTTTCTATTCAATTTATTCAGTCTAGTTTCTTGTGCAAGTTACAAGTTAATTACATATATTCATAAGTGGGAAAAAGTAAAAGTTTTTGAAATACTGATCAGCCCCCCTCTCATTATTTCCTATTTCTAACATAATCACTATTATAGAAAAATGTTACTAAAGCCAAGACTTCCACAAGAGCTGCTTCAACGGCTCATGCTACATTATCTCAAAAAAAAGGTAAGGTCATTTCTTGTGGGCCTTCTACATAGATACCTGTATCAATAACATAACCAACATTTCAATTGACACCTAAACAAATCCAAAAAATTATCAATGTTATACCTAATACAACCTCACACACTATCACTCATGCAATGAAAAATACATCTCCTTTTGATTCTTGTATCTTGAATGTAGGAAAAACATCATTTCTAGAGGCATCAATTCCCCAATATTCCATTAACTATATTTCATCACTCTTATAAATTCCTTCTGGGGTCCTAAAAACATCTACCTCGACAATATCGCAAGCTTATCATCATGTACCTCCTCCCAAACTTGGACTTACATCAGCCATATTTTCAACATCACAATTTGGAGGAGGACAACCTTTTGGTTCATATCTTACACATTACAATGCTCCTAACTTTGAAAATAGAGTCAACAAACTCAAAAGTCTTGTCCAAAGCATACAAGGTGGAGGTAAAAATGAGTTTTCCTTTGAGGAGATTTTTCCTTATCCATTCAACAAGTCAATCAACATGATACCTTTCCCTATAAACTTTGAGATCCCTAAGTTTGATAAATATAAGGGAAAAACATGTCCTATCCAACATCTCAAAGAATTCTATATTTCTTGTCAAGAGATCTCCTATAATGAATATTACCTTAAAAGACTCTTTACTAGGAGTCTTGGAGGTCCAACACTCAAATAGTTCATGAATTTAGCTCCTAGATCTATATTGTCTTTTGTTGATCTTGCAGATAATTTTATTGTACAATACTCGTACAATATCAAACATCAAGAGTCCCTATGTGACTTGTGAAACACTAAGAAAATGAATGGGCAGAACTTTGCTAGTTTCTTAAAAATGTGGAGACACCTAGCTAATAGAATGCCTTGGAAAATACCACATAACAATCTTATGAACATCTTTAATAAAAATATGGTACTTGAAATGTCATTCCAAATTAAAATGGCTTCTCCCAAAACTTTTGAAATTCTTGTTAGGAAGGGAAAAATAATCAAAGATTGTTTCTTGCAAAAGGGAGCCATTAAACAATATACTTCCTCTTCTAACAATGACAACCTAAAATTTTGGACTAAGAATAAAGGGGTAGTCAATGATAGAGTGACCAATGTTAAACATGTTCAAAATGTTCAAGCATATAACCAAGGTAATTTCAACAATAATCACAATCAAAGCAATAACAATAATCAAAATTGCAATCAATAGGATGAAAACACTTCTCAACAACAATCTCGCAACCAAGGATATCTATTTCCTTGCAATAAAAATAACAACAACAAAAAAAACATTCCTTCTCCATGTCCTTGATGATAGTTCACTTCTCTTTTAGAGCCCCTAGAATTTATATTTTGAAGACTTCTTGATCACAATATGATGATATATCCTAATACCTGACCATATGATGACAATCAACCCAAACCTTCTTGGTATAATGGTAACAAATACTATGAATATCATCGCATCAAGGTCATGATACCAAGAAATGTATGAAATTTAAGTACTATGTCCAAGACCTTATTGATGATGGTAAAATTGAAGTTTAACGTCACACACCTTCATCCTCTAATGCATATCTTAAGATATACAATCATTCATTCCCTAAACATGATCAAAACAATGCCTCATCTTCTAAAAATGTGTCTTATGAATACACCACCTATAATATCCAAGGCTCTAATATTAAGGAAAATGATGGCTGTGGACTTGACCCCATTTGTGGTTTCATATAATAATATTACAACTGCATGTGCACCCTTAAGCTTAAAGATATTGATTGCAATGCTACCACTAGAAGAGGAAGAATTACCATTTAGCTTGCTAATCTACCTATTGCACCATCCATATCTACTAGACCTGCTTCATGGTATGACCTACTAGAACAACTAGGGAAAAACCTACATAAATATCCATACTTGAGCTTCTTCATACATCTCCTATACATAAATAAGTCCTTGAAAAATCCCTTGTTGAATCCTGAGTCCCTGAAAACATCAATGCCTCCCATTTCCAAGATATGATCAATAATTTAGCCACACATTCACACTTGGTTTTCATAGATAGATATCTATGTGATTCTAACCCTTATCATAATAAGCTTCTCCATATTGAATTCATTATTCACTCCACAAAAATAAAATTAGTCTTGATTGATAATGGATCTAGTTTGAATCTTTGTACTATGAGGATGATAAGAAATATAGGGATTCTAGAAGATCTCATTGATGTGACAAAGTGAATTACCATAAAAGCTTATGATGACAAGGAAAGATAATCTAAAGGACTGGTCACACTTCCTTTATAGGTGGGACCTGATCTAATTGAGACTTCCTATCATGTTCTTGATTTAGATCTCCCTTACAACATACTTTTGGTAAGACCTTGGATACACATGATTGTAGGTTTGCAATCCACATACCATCAATGTTTGAAGTTCCCACATCCCAAATGTGATATCACTATCCCTAGATATCAAGAATCATTTTAGTATTGCGAGAATTTATAAATAAAGAAATCTTACTATTGTCCTTTAAATGAATTCTTGGGATCTATCGCAAAGGAGACCTCCACTAAGTCTCCTCCCAAAAAATCTCCCGTTGAAGAAGTTGATAGGGTATTTGATAAAGGAAAAGGTAAGGTCACTAAGGAGAAGACTACTAAATAAAAAAAGGAAGTAAAATTTAAGAATCAAAGAATGAGAGAATATAAATTTGAGAGTTCATTATGCATTGGAAAACTTCCATTATCCCCAAGATCCTTTGGTAAACCTAAAAAACTTTTTCCCAAATGCGATAATGAAACTTTGATATGCAAGAAGACTACTTTTGAACACTAGAGATCTCTTGCAGATGAACACATGGAGACTAACATCCTATCTTGTTTTTTCAATGATGATAAAGAAAAGATAGTGGGCATTCCTAAGGACAAATGCCCAAAGTCCACTCCCATTGTTGAGAAAATGGGGTATCGTAGAAATGGTCTTGGTGTAAATGAAAATGGGAGAAAGAAGATCATTAAAGAAACTAGTTATCCTCAAGGCCAAGGATTGGGCTCCCTTGAAACCAAGGTGTCCTCCACTAAGGACATTAGTTTCGCTGAGACTAATTCAGACAATGAGGAATAATTTTATGAAGTCCCTTCCCAATACATCAAAGATGATCTCATAAACTCAAACCATGTCCTATCTATCACTGTCATAGACCTTTCATCCACTACCCTTCCCCTCAAACATCCAAAGCTTTTCAATTTGGACCAACAAGATTCACCACCAAATTTTGACATATTTAATTTATATGAGGAAATACTCACACCTTTTGGACTTCAGAATCTCCAAGATCATAAGCACAACATAATCTACAATGAGAAAAACTACTTTGATAACCAAGTCAACTCTCTTAGTTGCAAAAGTGAATAAAAAATAAAATAAACCACCCTCTAATGAAAAAATCTCTAAGGCATCTTTAGGTGAAGAAAAAGTGAAACTAAAGGAGGCATCCTCTAGTGAAAACCCTTTTAAGACACTAGAAGAGGGATACGTTGACTTTACTTTTATGATGCTACCACCAAAAAAATCCTCTATCTTGATTGAATATACAATTGAGGTCAATCTTAGCACTACAGATAATCCTAAGTTTACATATATAGAAGCATCATTCAATGAAAAAGAAAGAAAAGACATGACTGCATTTCTTCACAAGGTACAAATAAATTTTGCATGGTCCTATAAAGATATCCTCAAGTAGTACATCATCTTTCATTGGATTGTAATATCAAAATTGTTAGGAAAAAGTTAAGAAAGATGCATCCTCAAGTTTCCTTTCTATTTAAAGAAGAGTTACAAAAAATGCTTGATGTTGAATTTATGCGACCTATAGATTATGTAGAATGGGTTTCTAACATTGTACCATTGGGTAAGCCTACTGGGAGCATAAGGATTTGTACTAACTTTAGAGATCTCAACTTGGCATGTCCTAAGGATTATTTTCCACTTCCCAACATTGATATTATAGTGGATTCAAGACTATCGGATATGTGATGCTATCTCTTATGGATGGTTTCTCTAGATATAATCAAATTAGGAGGGTAAAAGCACAATAAGCTGTCACCCTTTTACAAAGGAAGAGGCTAACAAAATCAAAGTTGTTCAACTTCAATAGTATAAAAATGACATTTATGTTTGGAATTTGAAGGTGATGTAAACTAGTTAATTGTGATAAAATGGATGAAGTTTATGATTAATATTTTTAATATTTTTTTTGAATAAGAATTGATATGTTTTTTTAATTTTTAAAGATGATTTTTTAGCTACTGAAAAATGCTGAAAATTAGGGGTCTAGTTCCCGCCAAAAAATTATATGTAAATAAATATATTTTCCCCTAATTTCAAAATATGTCATAGATGACATATATATCTAGTGCATAAAGAAATAAAAATTTGTTTGTGACCTATATTTTCTTTTTTATAACAATTCAAATTCCAGATCACTGAAATAGACAGTTTTGAACTCCCAACATATTTTTCATAACAAATCTATCCCAATCAAAAAAATAAATATATATTCTTGAAGAGGACTCTCTCCTCTAGTGCACCATGTGTTTTTCAAATTTATTTAATATGATTTACTATTTTTTTCTTTCTCTGAATGAACATCTCCTTGACTGTTAAAATACCTACTTGTAATATTTTTTAATTACAACAAACTATGTCTAATTAAAATACTATAAAATTTATATGAGGATATTCTTGACTCTGATCTCTACAAAAGGGTATTTTTTAATTTTCAAAAAAATGTCATTAAAAATATTAGGAGTTATTGAAACACCACTTTTCTGAAATAATTTTATTTTTATGGTAATTGGACCCAAAGTGGTATAAAACATGCATTTAATAGATATTTCCAATTAGAAAAGTTAAAGAAATTATCTAACTTAGCTATAATGAATCTAGTTAGACCATATGTTTGACCAAAATCAATTTTTAGTTAGAAATACTAAAATTCAGCTATGCTGATAAGTTAGCCTAAAAGGTGACACATGATTGTGCTTTTACCCAGGATAGAAATTGAGGATCAACACAAAAATGCTTTTACTACTGGTTGGGGAATATTTTTCTATCAAGTGAAACCTTTTGGTCTTAAAAACATTGGAGCTACCTATTAGAGAGATATGATGACAATCTTTCATGATCTCCTTCATGTCATTATGGAAGATTATTTTCTTGGAAAGTCAAAGAAAAGAGAATCACATATAGCCATCCTTACCACAATCTTTGAAAGGTTAGAGAATTAAAAGGTAAGGTTAAATCCTAAAATTTTTTGGCTTACATTGTGTCTCAAAGAGGGATTTAGGTATATCCTAATAAGGTGAAATAAATCTTGGATATGCTACCTCTCTGAATATTGAGGCAACATCACAGTTTGTAAGGATGACTTCACTCTATTTGTAGATTCATATCTCATTTGGAAAATAAGGTTCATCATTTTTCACATCTCTTACACAAAGATAATAAGTTCCTATGGGATTGTCTCTATCAAAAGGCACTTGAGTAGTTGAAATAATATCTATCTAACCTGCCAGTGCTCTCTTGGTACCAAGAAATTTATCATATCTTTATGATGAGATTGTCCCACTTACCCTTACCATTAATCAATGTAAAATCTTCATCCGTTGAAACTCCCACTATAGTATCCTTGGTGACACCCTTTTCAGGAGAGACTTCAATGGAACTCTTATAAGATCTATAAATTTAGATGAAGCACAAACAAACTTATAGGAAGTACATCAAGGAACCTTTGGGGCTCATTCTAGTGGACTCACTTTGGCTCAAAATTTTCTATGTACTGGATACTATTGGTCAATAATGGAACAAGATGCATATCACTTTATAAAAAAATGTATTCCTTGTCAACAACATGGTGATTTGATATACAATCCCAATCAATAAATTCATCCCACCATTACACTTTGTCCCATTGTGACCACAAATATATCCTTACTTCTACTGAATACTTCACTAAATGTTCTAAAGCTATACCTCTCACTTATACTATAGGAAATAAAATTTCCAAGTACATCTTGAATTACATCATTTGTAGCTATGGAATCCCCCAAGATATTCATATTGATAGTGAAACTCCTTTCAATAATAAGGATGCCACTGAGCTAATGCAAGGGAGGATATAGAGAGGGGCCAAAGGCTCACCCTAACCAGATCCACCTTGCAGAACAACACGCAAAAGCAACAACAGAAAAATATTGAGAGAGAGAGAATGCAGATGTTTTGTTATATTATCTTCAAATTGATTCATATATGTCAGGCTATAAGGCCTTCTTAGTTTAGGCCAGATATTACAATCAAGTACAAAATTCCTCCAACATGTGAGGATCTGCCAACAATCTCTAATTTTCTATCCTCTATCTTCTATCTTCTATCCAGAACTGACTCCCTAAACTCTAACCAAACAACTATATTTATACAAGAGGCTACCAAGCCAAGTCAGCCTTCAGATCCATAATTAATAGAAGGAACAACCAGATCTAGGTCCACATGCTTCCCAATGATGGATACCAACATTAAATCTGTGACCCAAATTAAATGCACAATTCAGCCTCAAAATAAATCCAAAATAAAGAACTCGGTAAGCAAGGAAACCAAGCACTAGACAAGCATCATCAAGTGCTAGGGAAACTCATTAAGCACTAGAGGGATAACTGACCAACACCAGTGAACAAAGGAAACTAAGCAACACCGAACCAACTTGGTCAAAGCAGGAACTGAGTAACACAGACAAACTCAAATATGTTTTTGGTGACACAAGATTGCCAAGGACCCGAGATGCTCTTGCATCAAATACCTAGGGTTATTTGAAATGATTCTCTGAATCATGAAATAGGTATGATCCAAGCTGCATCCAACTCAGAATATGAAATCCATGAAATTTCTTCAATCGGTCTATTCTTCCACTTCACCAAATATTCCATATATTATTTTCCTCTTGTACTTTTTCCAATTCTTTGCTCCAAAATATTTTCAACTTCTTCATTCTTCTTCTTAGGATAATCCATTAGTATTGTCATGTCTTCATCAGGTTCATGAAACTCATACAAATCAGCAATGTTAAATATAGGTGATATATCCATGTCATCAGGTAACTCAATCTCATATGCATTTCCATTGTCAAATTTTCTCAAAATCTTGCAAGGTCCAAACTTCTTCATCTTTAGTTTTCCATATGTTCCAATAGGAAATCAGCCTTTCTTCAAATGAACCATCACTTCATCACCAACATCAAAAGTCTTATGTCTTCTTGATCTTTTAGCTCTATCTGTATATTTCTTATTAGTTTTCTCCAGCTTGTATTTCACATCTTCATGCAATGTCTTCATGTACTCAGCAAACTTTACTGCTTCAACACTTCTCTTTCTTTCATCAGCAATGCCTCTTAAATTTGATATACCTCTCGGTTGTATGCCATTTACAATCTCAAAAGGTGTTTTTCCAGTACTCCTATTCATTGAATTATTGTATGCAAACTCTTCTTGTGCCAACATAGAATCCCAATTACTCGGTGTGTCTCCAACTAAACATCTTAAAAGATTTCCCAAACTTCTATTCATAACTTCTGTCTATCCATCAGTTTGTGGGTGAAATGTAGAACTATATTTCAACCCAGTACCAAACTTTCTCCAAAGAGTCTTCCAAAATTATCCAACAAATTTACTATCTCGGTCATAAATAATACTCCTTGGTAATACATGCAATCTGAAAATTTCCTTAAAGAAAAGATTTGCTACATGTACTACATCTGATGTCTTTCTACAAGGTATAAAATGTGCCATTTTAGAAAATCTATCCACAGCAACAAATATAGAATCATTACCTCTTATTTTATTTGATAAGCCAAGAACAAAATCCATACTGATGTCAATCCAAGGTTTCTCAGGTACAAAAATTAGTGTATACAATCTTGTATTCTGACTTACTCCTTTTGCAACTTGACAAACTCCACAACTTTTCACAAATTTCTAAACATCTTTATACAACTGTGGCAAAAAATATTTCTCCTTAAGTAGATTCAATGTCTTATCAACACCAAAATGTCTAGCAAAACCACTACTATGTTTCTCCTTTATCAAATTAGTTCTCATTGGTCCTCTCGGTATACACAATTGAATACCTTTAAACAACATACCTCCTTGCATAAAATATTCATCCTATTTAGTACTCAGTTGATCTTGAATAGGTGCTCTGCACTTTCTCCATGGCTCAGAAAATCCAAGATCAAATTCATAAAAATCTCTCATGTCATCAAAGCCTAGAACTTCAATTTTCATCTCGGTCATCAAAGATATTCTTCTACTCAATGCATCAGCAACTCTATTAGTGATTCCACTCTTATACTTTATCACAAATGTATAACTCTGCAAATACTCAACCCATTTCATATGTCTCTGATTCAACTTATTCTGACTACCCAAATACTGTAAAGCCTTATGATTGGTATACAACACAAATTCACTCGGTATCAAATAATGTCTCCATTTCTTCAATGCTTGAACAGTAGCAAAAAATTCTTGATCATATACAAAATATTTCCTTTTTGTGTCATTCAACTTTTCACTAAAGAAAGCAACAAGTTTACCTTCTTGACTCAACATAGCTCCAATTGCACTTCCACTTGCATCACATTCCACTTGAAATACTTTATTGAAATCAGGTAATGCCAAAATAGGCAATTCATCAACCTTCTGCTTCAAAGTCTCAAAACTTTTATCAGCTCCATGTGTCCATTTGAATTATCTTTTATCTCCTCTCATAGTCTCAGTCATAGCATTACATATTGAACTAAAATGCCTAATGAACTTTTGGTAAAAACATGCCAAACCATGAAATGATCTTACCTCACTAGAATTCTCAGGTGTAGGTTCAAATTTTTTAGGATCCATTTTCAAACCATCAGTTGAAATCACAAATCCCAAATACACAATCTCCTCTTTCATGAATGAACACTTTTTAGATTTATCAGCAACTTTTCTGTTGGAAACTGCAATTGTAGCAATTTTTGTGTTGTCATTGATGTCAAACCTTAATTGGTAAGATTGTTGCTACTTAGGAAAGTACTATATCTATTGTATTATTGTGAAGAAGGGAAAGAAAGGATGGTAACAATAGCACCTAAGGAAAGGTTGAGTTATCTTGATACTACAAAGTGTACTTGACTATATTGTACAATGATGAGACAATGTATTGTTTATCTTAGTAAGATTGAAGACTAAACTGGTAGGCTTGACTGAGTAAAAATGGAGAAATCATGTTCAAGATGAGTAATGTTAGTGTCGACCGAACATCAGTTAATTGCTAAGAAAGATAGTATAAGCCGAGGAAACATTTTTAGTAATGACCGAGCTTTCTACATGAAGACCAAGTAGTTGATCACAGTATTGACTGAGCATCAGTATTTTTATATTTGAAGAGAATTCAGATTTGGAGCTGACATTGTTGAATTCTTGGATTATGTAAAATGTGTTGACTTTATTTATTGATTGTTTGAATGCATTGAATGCACTGAAAAATGTTTTATTATAAATCTTTAAGAGATTTGAGATGTTTCTAGAAAAGGAGCCAAAGAGCATAATGCGGGTAGATTCAATGAATTTGACCTAACCCTAAGATCTAGGAAGGAGATTGAGTGGAAAAAGATGAGTTAACCTAATTGAGGAAGTATTAAGGAAACCTAAGCATTAGGTATGTGTGTGCATGGGTGATGTTAGCACCTACAATAATTTTCATGGTTGTGTAAATTTTCCTTGGCCTTTGCAATGTTTTTCCTTGCCCCTGGCCTCAAACCCTAGTTCATAAATTCAAAATTTTTAGCCGTTGGTGAAAATAAACCCTAAACTATCTTGGTAGGTTCTATTTAAGCATTACTTTTTCCGCTTACTAAATTCCTAAATACCCATGTGCTAAAATTGTGATGACCACTTCGCATGTTATATCATTAGGTTTTAATGTCAAGGCCCCCTTTTAATATTTTCCACAAAGCCTAAGTCTCCCGAGTTTTATTTTCCTAAGTGTCGGCCTTTAATTTGTGTGGCTATCATTGTTTCGCAAGACTTTTTTCTATCAGAAGTTCTGACATGTGATTTAGTGACAAGGTGCCACTTGTCCCGGCGGGCCCATCCTCAAAGTTTGCTAGCAGATAAATGACAAATTGATCCAATGACTGTCGTTATACTATTGGATCGAGATGATAACCATTTAAGCATTGTGGTATAGCGATGGCCATTTGATGCTTTAAGGTGGATGAGTTGGTAGGTGGGTCCTCAGGGTGCTAGGTTGGATTGACATGGTGATTTCTCATTAGTTGAGCTTGAGTATGAGGTGGAGGTTGTTAGAATGACTTATGTGTGATAAAAAAGTTGTATGTCTACTTGCCAGATATTGTGATGTGGTCTTCTCTAACTGGACAAGGTTATGATGATATGGTAGTTGTCAGTGGGATCAGAGTTTTTAGCGTATACAGGGTCTGTCAATTGTCAGAGGATCAATGACTGGTGCATGATCTCATGGAATATTCTTCCCCCTTGAGATCATGCAATGACTATCTAATCTTCTAGCGTGTTTAGGTCGATAGTAAGTGGGACCGCTGATAGGTGTTACAAATGGCACCTTTTTATTTGTTAAAAGGTGGTGGGTCTAATGTTGCCAGGTCATATTGGGTGCTAGGTGTTGTAGGGTTGTTCTTTTCTGATTGGCCAAGCTTAGTGGTGATGTGGTAAATGTCGGTGGGACCAGTGTTTTAAGTGTTCAAGCATGTTAAATCTCACATTGATCATGTGGTCATCATTGTACTGCTAGGGTAAGATGCATGATATTTAGGTCAGTAGTATAGCAACAGCCATTGATCTTGTTTAAGAGATGGGACTGTGTGGTGGGTCCTCTGTTGCTAACTCATTATGATATGGGTGAATGTTTTGATGGCACATGGATCCAAGTGGGCCTAAGTTTTCTTTTGGTCGCATGGTCTGTGATTGTAATTACGGTTAGAGATGAAGTCTGGCATTTTCACGACTAAGGCATAAATGTAACCAGGATTCCAACTAAGGTTAAATCTAAGGTGCCCGAGAAAAGTGAGGATCTGATGGTGATGTTTTAAAGTTGATCTTAGTTTGAATTCTGACCGTTGATGTGTTGTCTCGCACCCTGATGTAGCCATTTTCTTCCAGATTTGAATTTTTCTAGGGTTTTCAACCACTAAAGGACTAAAATTCAATGCTGGAGTGGCTGGATCAGGTGGATTTGATTTTTTTTGCTACTAAAGTGTGGTCCAGAGGTGTGATGATTATCTATAGGGGATTATATTGTAAGGAATGGGTAATGTTGCTCAAGGCATGTTGCAGAAGGACAATCAGACTGATAACACAGTAGATCCATGATCCTCGGTACAAATCAAGAAATTTTTCATTAATGAGGATCTTTCTAGGATCTACTTTCTTTAGGTTGCTTGGTTTTCCCAAAATGTAGTAAATTCTGATTGAATCTGGTTGGTTTGGTGGGTGAAAACCCTAGCCCTTGCCTCAGTCATCCGTAGCTTGTTGCATCTTGAACTTTTTGGGATTCCAAGATGACTGGTGGTATATATTATTGTAGCTTTGATTTTGTAGTGGTTTCAAGACTTTTGTTTGAAGTCTTTTGGTCCCAGGGTTGATGGTATATTGAAAATCAATGTAAAAGACTGAACAAGGAGAGCCTGGATTTTGGGTCTGTTTCCTAGCATTTTGTTGTTCCAGTAATGTACTGATTCTAAAAATTTTATTGAGAATACACTTGGATTCCAATCTCAAATTCATGTTTGTCTTCTTATTTTCATCTTGGGCTCATATATGTTAATGTCACAAAGTGGGTTAGCATATGGTAAAGAAAGAGTATTCTGGGATTATCTTTGAGTTCCTAACAAAGTTAGGATTAAAGTCTTTAAGGTAGTTTCAGTGAGTTCAGGGTTGGATAATAATTTGATAATCAGGTTTGGGAGTGAGGTGAATAATAGGCAAAGCACTTATTTTGAGTTCAAGGGTGTTTGAATTAGGGTTCTCAGTTGATTTATGTTATTGGGTGACTCTCTACCCTAGGTTAAGGCACTGATCCATTCTCTAGAAGCAGTTCATCATCATCCACCATACTTTTAAATGATAAAATCTTTAAAACAATTTGTAAAGGATATAGTTGTATAATATTTCATGACTCCTTTGAAGAAGTGAGTCAAAGGTACACCCGCCTGAGTATCTAAGCTCAAAGTGTAGGAGGATCTCTTTGATCCTTGTTAATTGGCCCTTTTCCTTGCAGACTTTGGAGTGGTGATAGAGTCAATGACATTAATTTTCCAATCATATTGTAAAACTATAAGTAGAAAGAAAAGACAACCAACAGGTGAAAAGAGGATGCTAGAAGATCAGTAGATGTTATTGACTGTATAAGCAAAAAAGGATGAAGGAGAAGTGTGGTGATTGCTTGAAAAAAAGTTCCAAGCAGATCAGAGATAGAGATGGAAAATTTTCAAAGTCAGTAAACCAACATTTGTGTACAGAATTGGATCTGATATTTGCAAAGTGAGTTGTATGTTTTTCAGATCAGTACTGCTGCTACTTTCTAACCATTGTAATAGTAAAAATCCTTTTAACAAAGGTTGACCTAACAGTCATATGTTTAAATCCTTTAAACAAGGTTGCATTCTAATGGAATGTATGTAAGTCCTATAACAAGGCTCACTTATAACAGAGTGATTGAAATCCTTTAACTGGGTCACACCTAACAGTGTGTATTGTAACTTTTGACAAGGTTGGCTTTTAACTGATCTCACTTTAGAAGAGTGAAAATAATAGTAGCATGTTACAAAGGGGTTTTTCCTAGATTGGGTTTCCACTATAAATCCTAGTGTCAATGCTTGTGTGAATGTTTTGGTTTAAACATTTCTATGTTTTACAAGTTAGATACAGCTAGGTAGTGGACTGCAATGTTATATGTTTCTATTATAGAATCAGTGATGACCGAGTTGGTTTTGGTTGTTAGATTTGATTTAGAGAAAAGTTTTTGAAGTTTGTTTTATACACCCAGACCTAAGAACAACTGATTCACCCCCCCCTCTCTATTGTTCTAAATCATATTAACAATTGGTATCAGATCTGTGTTGCTTATTATTGGTGTTTATAGAAATCAAGTTTAAAGGGACTTGAATCAAATGATCAGGATGTATAAGAAGGAGGTACCGAAGCTAAATAAGGAAAACTTCCCTGCATGGCAAAGCTTGATGAAGCTACATCTAGCTAGTATTGGTGATTTTACAAAGTACTACATTGAGAATGACTATGTCTCACCTGTCACACCTTTGACTACCAAAGAAATGAGAGCTAAGAAAGAACATAATCAAACAATGCTAGAAATTGCATCTTCCCTAAGCTATCTAGAATTTGAGCACATTAAGGATTGCACAAGTGCTAAGGAGATATGGGACACTCTTGCAAAGATCTATGGTGGTGACATAAATGTACTAAAAGCTAAGGCTGAGAGTCTCAGAGGTAAGTTTGATGAAATGAGAATGCAAGAAGGAGAGAACATTGCACAATATTGTGGTAGAATAAAAGAAGTTGTGAATGCTATTAGAGGAGCAAGTGGGACTATTGATGATGAAACTATAATTGGAAAAGTACTAAGAACTCCGTGTCCTATATATGCTATTAAGATCTCAGCTATTCAGGAATCTAGATGTAACTCTACAAATGTGCTTACTTTGGAAAGTTTGGTTGGGAAGTTGACTGCTTCTCAACTCTCTAACTATGATAACTTCACTGTTGGTAGTATTGGTAATGTTGAATATGCTTTTAAGTCACAATTAGTTCTGAACAAGCCAAAGAAAGATGCATAAGTGAAAGTGAAAGTGAAAGTGATAGTGACACTTTTGATGAAGAACTTGAAGATCTTGAAGCTCTTATGGGTAGAAGACTGAGAAGGGGAAAAGGAAAATATAAAGGTAAACTCCCTATTATATGTTTTTCATGTAATAAAGTTGGTCATATAGTTGCTAGATGTCTTGAAAAGAATGATAAAGCTGAAGAAAGAAAAAGCAAACACAAAGATAGAAGAGATGACAAAAGCTATTGAAGGCACAAAGACTACAAAAGAAAAGGTAAGAAATCTTGTTACATTGCTGAAGAAGAAACTGACACTGAGAGTGATGATTTTGAAATTGAGGTAGTCTATGTTGCAATGAAAGATGAATCTGATGAGGATGAGAAAACTGCATTGATCTCCTATGTGAATAAGAGTGACAAATGGATTATTGACAGTGGTTGTTCACATCACATGACTGATGACAAGAGTAAGTTTGATACCTTACATCATTATAGAGGTAAAAGTGTAAAATTTGGTAATGATGCACCATAACCTGTTAGAGGAAAAGGTTTGATTAAACTGACTAATAAGATCTCTTGTGAAAATGCATATTGGGTTGAAGGTCTAAATTATAATCTACGAAGTGTTACATAGCTCAACAACACTGGTTACCAAGTGGAATTTCATCATGAGAAAGCTAAAATATTTGATGCTACTGGTGAATTGATCAGAAGTGGAGAATGGACTAGAGGTAATTTGTTCTATCTTGACCTATCTAAAGAAGCATGTATGGTTGCACAACTTGATGACATTTGGTTATGGCATAATAGGCTATGTCATGTTAACTTTGATAATCTAGTAGAGATAAGTAAGAAGAAGAAAGTAAGAGGTCTACCTAGATTGAACAAACCTAAGAATGTGATGTGAAAGGAATGCCAGTTAGGAAAAATGACAAAGTCAAGTTTTAAGAGAAAATCCTTTACTTCTAAAAACATTTTAGATTTGGTTCATACTGAGCTTTGTGGACCCATGGGTGTACAAAGTTACTATGGTGCTAGAAATTTTATCTTGTTTGTTGATGATCATACTAGGATGATGCATGTAATGTTTCTAAAAGAAAAATCTCATGCTTTTCAATTCTTTAAGTGGTATTTGGCTAAGGTTGAGAAGGAGACAGGTAGGAACCTAAAATGTCTTAGATCTGACCAAGGTGGAGAATTTACATCAAATAAATTCAATATGTTTTACACTGAAAGAGAAATCAAAAGATAGATGTCTACACCTAGAACACCTCCACAGAATGGTATAGCAAAGAGAAGAAATAAATCTATCTTGGATTGTGCAAGGACATTGTTGATTGAAAATAATGTGGCATAGAAATATTGAAAAGAAGCTATAAGTACAGCTATCTACACTCTTAATTTGGTACAGATCAAGAAAGGTACAAATCTGACACCCTATGGATTATGGCATGGGCATGCACCGAGTGTTAAATACTTTAGAATCTTTGGAAGAAAGTGCTACATATTAAAAGACAATAGGAATGGAAAGTTTGATGATAAAATTGATGAAGGCATATTCCTAGGGTATTCCACAAAAATTAAAGCTTATAAGTGTTTGAACTCTAACACTAACAAAATTGTGGAAAGTGTTAATGTCAAAGTTGATGAGTATGCAGAAAGAAATGAAGTTGACAACAAAAGAGAACTAGAAGATTATAGATCTTTTGTGTATATTGAAGAAGAAGAAGAGGCAAGTAATAAACTTGCACCTAATGTTGAGTCTCGGGTAAGTAATGTTGAGTGACAGGAAGATGTTGTCAAGCATAAGGAAAATAGTGCCGAAAGAGAACAAAAACATGCCAAGTGACAAGATAATGCTGCCGAGTATCAAGGAGAGGTTGTCGAGCATTCAGAAGCTAAATCTGATAATCTTGTTGAGGAACCTAATGAAATAGAGGAGAGAAGAGCTAAACCTATTTTGGAAAAATATGTAAGAAGCCATCACAAGCCTGAACAAATAATTGGAGACAAACATACTGGAATTTTAACCAGAAGTAAGACAAAGGATCCAACATGTTTACTGTGTGAATTTGAAACTAAGTCAACTAGAGAGGCATTAGAAAATCAAGACTAGATACAACCAATGAATGAAGAAATAGACCAGATAGAGAAGAATGATACTTGGTCTTTGGTGCTGAGACCTAAAAACAAAAATGTTATAGGAACAAAGTGGGTGTTCCAGAATAAGTTGAATGAAAAAGGTGAAATAACTAGGAACAAAGCTAGGCTGGTATGCAAAGGCTATGCACAAGAAGAAGGAATAGATTATGAGGAGAAATTTTCTCCTGTAGCTAGATTGGAAGGAGTAAGAACTCTTCTTGCATATGCTGCTTATAAAGATTTCAAGGTATATCAAATGGATGTCAAGTCTGCATTCTTAAATGGTATACTAGAAGAAGAAGTTTACATAGAACATCTAGAAGGTTTTATTGATCCAAACAGAAGACACATGGTATGCAAACTGAACAAAGCACTATATGGATTAAAACAAGCTCTTAGAGCATGGTATGAGAGGTTGCATAACTACTTGATATAGATTGGATTTTCAAGAACAAATGACACAAGCAATCTGTACATGAAAGATGAAGAAGGTAAAGGTATCCTGTTGGAAAAATTTTTTGTGGATGATATTATTTTTGGTGGACAAGGTGCTTTGTGTAAAATATTTTCAAATGAAATGCAAATTGAATTTGAAATGAGCATGTTTGGTGAGATCAAATTCTTTGTTGGTTTACAAGTATATTAGATGAAGAAAGGAATTTTCATTACATAGTCTAAGTATGTTAATGAAATACTGAACACTTTTGGGATGGAAGATTCTAGACCAGTGAGTACTCCTATGGTTACTAAAAAAAAGTTATCTAAGAATGATGATGCTATAGAAGTGAACTAGACTTTGTATAGATCCATGATTGGAAAATTGCAATATGTTGTACATAGTAGACCAGATATTGCACTAGCTATTGGGATTGTGGCAAGATTCTCTGCCAATCCTAAGGAAACACACATGATGGCTATGAAAAGAATTATGAGATACTTGAAAGGGACTGCTGACTATGGGCTATATTACAAAAAGGATGAAAGATTTGAACTAAGAGTATATACAGATGCTGATTGGGAAAGAAATGTAGATGATAGAAAAAGTACTAGTGGTGGAGCTTTCTTTCTTGGATAGAGATTAGTCTCCTAGATGAGCAAGAAACAAAATTGCATTTCCCAATCTACTATTGAAGCCGAGTATGTTGTTGTTGTAGTAAACTATTCAAATTTGGTATGGATAAAACAATTGTTGGTAGGCATGAAAGAAGAAATCACTGAACTTGTTATTTTCTATGACAACACAAGTGCTATCAACATTTCTAAGAATCTAGTGATGCATACTAAGACCAAGCACATAGCAATCAAGTATCACTACTTGAGAGAATTGGTACAAGATAAAGAAGTTAGAATGGAATATGTGAATACAAAGGAACAATTAGCAGACATATTCAATAAAGCTTTACCTAAAGAAGCACATGAGTATTTGAGAAGTCAATTAGGGGTCCTTCCCCTAACTGAGGCTGCCTAGTTAAGCTAGGAGCACTACATCAAATATGCTACAATAGAATATTTGAGAGATTGATGCAAAAGATTGTCACACTTTAGGACTAGCCTAGAGTTGTGAAGAAGAGAAAAGACAAGGAATCAGTCATAAGCAAGATGACAGAGGGATAAACACTGAGTTGCATAGATAATATCTACATCTGATGGATGTATTTTTTAGTTGCTGCTTTGGCATTTTTGTCAACGAGGGAGATGAACTGAGATGATATATCAACACATGAAACTAAAAAGAAAAGTATGAAGATGATGAATTGAGATGAAGGATTAGGATAGAGGGAGATCTAGATATTTCTAACAGTCACAGAAGTGAGGCTAATAGATTCTAAATCAAAATGAAGCTAAGGATATTACAAATTTTTTTCTGATGGAAAGATAAGTTTTTGGATTGGTTGGTAATCCATGTGTTATTCAGGTGATATCATATGGTGTTGCCATCAATGCCAAAGAGGGAGATTGTTGGAAACTGCAATTGAAGCAATTGTTGTGTTTTCATTGATGTCAAACCTTAACTGGTAAGACTATTGCTACTTAGGTTAGTACTATATCTATTGTATTGTTGTGAAGAAGGGAAAGAAAGGATGGTAACAATAGCACCTAAGGAAAGGTTGAGTTATCTTGATACTACAAAGTGTACTTGACTATGTTGTACAATGATGAGACAATGTATTATTTATCTTAGTAAGATTGAAGACTAAAATGGTAGGCTTGACTGAGAAAAAATGGAGAAATCATGTTCAAGTTGAGTAATGTTAGTGTCGACTGAGTCAGTATATGCCAAGGAAAATTCTAGTGTCAATCGAACATCAGTTAATTGCTGAGAAAGACAATATAAGCTGAGGAAACATTTTTAGTAATGACTGAGCTTTCTACATGAAGACCAAGTAGTTGATCACAGTATTGATTGAGCATCAATATTTTTATATTTGAAGAGAATTCAGATTTGGAGCTGACATTGTTGAATTCTTGGATTATATAAAATGTGTTGACTTTATTTATTGATTGTTTGAAAGCATTGAATGTACTGAAAAATATTTTATTATAAATCTTTAAGAGATTTGGGATGTTTCTAGAAAAGGAGCCGAAGAACATAAAGCAGGTAGATTCAATGAATCTGACCTAACCCTAAGATCTACGAAGGAGATTGAGTGGCAAAAGATGAGTTAACCTAATTGAGGAAGTATTAAGGGAACTTAAGCATTAGGTATATGTGTGCATGGGTGAAAAGAGGATACTGGAAGATCAGTAGATTTTATTGACTATATAAGCAGAAAAGGCTAAAGGAGAAGTGTGGTGATTGCTTGAAGAAAAGTTATGAGCAAATCAAAGATGGAGATGGAAAAGTTTCAAAGTCAGTAAACCAGCATTTGTGTATGGAATTGAATCTGATATTTGCAAAGCGAGTTGTATGTTTTTTAGATGAGTACTGCTGCTACTTTCTAACCATTGTAATAGTCAAAATCCTTTTAACAAAGGTTGACCTAACATTAATATTTTTAAATCCTTTGAACAAGGTTGCATTCTAATAGAATGTATGTAAGTCCTATAACAAGGCTCACTTCTAACAAAGTGATTGAAATCCTTTAACTGGGTCACACCTAACAGTGTGTATTGTAACCTTTGACAGGATTGGATTTTAACTGAGCTCACTTCAGAAGAGTGAAAATAATAGTAGCATGTTACAAAGTGGTTTTTCCTAGATTGGGTTTCCACTATAAATCCTAGTGTCAATGCTTGTGTGAATGTTTTGGTTTAAACATTTCTATGTTTTACAAGTTAGATACAATTGGGTAGTGGACTGTAATGTTATATGTTTTTATTATAGAATCAGTGATGACCGAGTTGGTTTTGGTTGTTAGATCTGATTTAAATAAAAAATTTTGAAGTTTTTTTTATACATTTGGACTTGAGAATAACTGATTCACCCCCCCTCTCTATTGTTCTAAATCATATTAACATTTTCTTCTTTCAATCTCTACAAAACTTGTCTAACATGCAACAAATGTTCTTCTCTGGTCTTACTAAATATCAGAATATCATCAAGATATACAATCAGAAACTTATCCAAGAATTTCTTAAAATCTTCATTCATCAACCTCATAAAAGTACTCAGTGCTTTAGTTAAACCAAAAGGCATAACCAACCACTCATAAAAACCTTCTTTTGTCTTGAAAGAAGTGTTCCATTCATCACCTTCTCTAATTTTGATCTAATGATACCCCCTTTTCAAATCAATTTTAGTAAAATACTTTGCTCCAGACAAACTATCCATTATGTCATCCATTCTAGGTATAGGAAACCTATACTTCACTGTTATCTTATTGATTTCTCTGGAATCAATACACATTCTCCATTCTCCATTCTTCTTAGGTGCCAATACAACAAGTACTACACAAGGACTCAAACTTTCTCTGATCAAACCTTTCTACAATAATTATTGAATCTGTCAATTCAATTCTTGATTCTCTATAGGTGTCAACCGATGATGTTCATTGTTTGGTAAACTATCTCCAGGGATAAGATCCATGCAATGATCAATGCTTCTCTTCAGTGGAAAACCATCAGGTACATTATCAAAAATGATATCTTTGTACTTGATGAGTAACTTATCAATCTCCTCGAGAATACTATCCTCTACTTTCTTACTCATTTTTTTATGAATCATAGCAAAACATACATCATTCTTGTTTAAATTCTTAACAAAATTTCTTCCTTCCATTAATAAAACTTTCACAAATGTGCAAATATTAATAACAGGTTCTTGAATCAAAGGTAACAAGATTTGTCTTCTTCCATCAACCCAAATAGTATATTTATGCAATCTCCCATCATATATAGCATGTCTATCATATTGCCAAGATCTACCCAACAAAATATGACAACAATCCATAGGCATGATATCACATAGCACCTTATCATAGTATTCCCCCCAGCTTAACTATTTGTTGATCCTCCGGCAAATAAATTCTTTAACCTAGCTGTCAATCTGTAGTCAGTAGGTGTTCTCTATCTAGTACCACCCTCTGCACGGCTCCAGTAGAATCCCTTTGTTTCCCTGTGCTTCTTCCATCTGTCCTTTTCCCTCTGCATATCAAAAATGTCCAAATTTTTTGAATTTGCAAGCAAAGGAGATAGTAGCAATAGAGGTTGAAAAGTTAACAGGATCCAAAAACTCTCTCTTTCCCTTCCCAATGCAATGTACCAAGGGGCACGCTATGTTGCCATAGCAAAATTGAGAGGTGAATGTAGTTCTCTATTTCTCATCTCTCTTGATAAATTGTTCTAGCAACACTGAATGGCATTTCTAGCCTTAGGCAGTTTGAAATCCATCATCTGCTCATATGCATGGAATGCTTCCTTCCTCATTGGATAAATAATCTTACTACCTAAGTTAGAATGGGCTATCCTTAACCAATTATAGTAGTAAGTTTTAGGATCTTTAGCTTCAAGCCTTAGAAATAGGGAAGCATCTGATTCCAAATCCCTATACACCCTAGCTTAAGTGTCCCAACTTATTTCATTTTGTACCCAGACATGAGGGCTCTGAGTTGAATATCCCCAACATAAAGCAAGGGATTCCAAACTTGGTCATTAGGGACTACTAGGTTATGGAGATAAAGTTCACATAATAGATTTTGAATGGCTACAAGAGAGTTATGGAATGCTTGAGAAAAATAGGTAGGCTCTTGTAATGAGGAAGACTTGTCTTGCATAATATAGGTCATTTGATAGTTTAACAACTGTTCCTTTAAAAATAGAGCATAGACAGGTGATGAAGATCTACAACCCATCAGGTCAGGAATTACAGATGTAATTTTGTCAAGTTTCTCCCTTAATTGTTCTATCTTTTCCTCCTGAACAAGTGTTTCCTGATAGTGAAGGTCCACTACCCTATTGGAAGATAACAGACAACAAAGAATTTGAACTAGATTAACCTATTACTGTACTAGGGCTAGAATTGTTTGTTGCTATAGGAATATATGACTTACCATTATTAACATTCATCCTCTTCAATGGATCTATTTAGATGATCATAGCCCTCTTAGTGTTAGAACATTGTTGAGCCACTGAAGCTAATGTATCTAATCCTTCATTTAAAATTTGCTCCACAACCTTATTGACTAGGTCTATGTCAATATCTGGATTTTCTTCATAAGGATCCCTTTCTACTATAGGAGACTCTACTATAGGGGAGAATGTTGTTTCATCTACTTCCCTGATGTAACTATCAGAATCATCACTTCCTAAATTATCTTCCTAAAATTTCCCAGAAGCTGGTCTTCTCCTTTGAAACACATAATCATGCTCTTCCAAACTGGAATCATCTCTGATGATGATGACTTCTACATTAGCTGGCTCATTAGGAACCTATTCTATTTTATCATTAGGGCATTCCTCAAATGTATCTTCTTCCATAATTTTAGTCCATTGTCCTTCTTGCTGAGAAGTCTCAGGCTGTAATTTAGCTTCTTGCTAAATGTTTTCATCATCTTCTTCCTTCTACCCAGAATCTTGTGTTACATTTGGCTCATTAACTAGAATCTCCTCGGTTGTTTTCAACCTCTTCCTAGCACTTCTCCTTAATGGATTTTCCTCCTTTTCTAGAACTTTTCTTTTTCTAGTTGTGCCTGTGGCTGCAGGAGATGCCTTAGCCCGCCGACTAGTACTAGGGTTAATTTTCTTTTTCCCTTCCATTGGGGAAACCATTTCCATTGTAGGAGCAACCTCAAATTTTTTTGTAGGAGTCTCCAATTCCTCTTCATGAGTTGTTCTTGAAGTAGAAGAATTAGTGGAACTAGGGGAATTAGGGGTCCTAACCCTAGATTTCTTCTTGGAAGAAGAACAATGTCCTATTTCAATAAAAAAATTTTGAACCCCTTTAGCAGTTTTAACCCTTTGTCCAACTCTATGCCCAATTGGTTTAGGGGTAGGCTCCTTAAACCCGTGTAGCAAAAATTCCTCCCAAGAAATATCTGACTACTCTCTTAAGGATTTTTCCACTACCATCTTGATCAAATAGTGGTGAGAGACAAAATTTTACTTACCCTCTTGGACTAGAACAATTTGTTTTGATAGAATTCCAAACATAAAACTAGGGAAATCGATAGGTCGATTATCATGCCTCAAGAAGCTTAAGAATTTAATGTTTACATCATGCAAAAATGAATGTCTCCCTTCACAGGTGAAGTACCTAATGATATAAACCACACATTGTTTAAATGGCTCAGGGAGAGATAATTGAAATGTACCTTATTTTTTATTCACTTCAAGTGGTGGGTCTGTATGAAGAGTGAATTGAGCTCTGGAAGTAGTTGGGTTAAAGTTCTCTGCAAATTCCTCACCCTTAAGCGGTAATCCCATGACCTTTTCCAAAATCGACTGCGAAAATGGCACCTTCAGTCCTTTAACTATAGCCACTCCTTTCAAGGAGCTAAGAAACTGAAGTGCAACCCCATTATCCCAGCTGGTTAATTTTTGGACATAATCCATCCAACCCCTTGCTTGGAAATATGGCCTACAAGTCTAATCTTCAAGCAAAACACCATGCACAGTAGGCTCTCTTCTGATGATGTCACCACCCATTGTCTTGTTTGTGAGATACCCAGATAGAATTGAAGAAAATAAAATAGACAACCAAAATTTCAAACAAGAAAGCTTGAAAAGGCAAATTGCAGGATGATTCAAATTTAGAAATTTCTAGTAAAGCAGCTTGAGAAATGAGCTTATGAGTAATATAAATGCAAAGTATCATGTTATCATTTCATAATTACTCATTAGTACACTCCACATAACTCGTACTCAAAATAACGTGCCACCTTAGTTTTATACATGCGAAAGATAACACACAACTCAATGATTTTCAAAAATGTCTAATCATGGCAGAAAAATACAAGTACGATAGGAGAAAAGAATAAATATAAAGATTGCATGAACATAATGACAAAAAAAACTAATAAACTTTCCCCCCCAGCTTAAGATTTTGCAAGTGGGCCCTCACTAGTAGTAATGACAAGGCATACGCTAAAATAAAATGGAAAACAAATTAAAGTGGCATACCTTGACTTATGTGTTAACCTAAAGTACTGGTGAGGTGGCAGTTGTTAATTATCCAAGAATGAAAGAAAAAGATGAGGTGGATGGGTGGTAGACTTAAAAATGAAGCGAAAATTTATTATGGAGAAGTGACTTTCTTGAAGAAAGTGTTTATTATGAATGTGAAAAGACCATTTTAGAGTGAGGAAGGTAAATGAGCATAAAGCTCATTACGAGTGGCTGTAGGAAGGGTTTTGCCAATGGTGGAGGAGAATTTTTGTAGGAACTCATCCTTGCTCTGGGGTTTGTGATACAACTTCAATATGTGACCATTAACCAACAATTTGAAACATACCAAATCAACTGTGGAGAGCTGAACCACACCATTTGGAAAGATTGCAATTATCTCATATGGGCCAAGCAATCTAGTTTGGAATTTCCCTGGATTATGCTAGTATCAAGAGTCATAAAGGAGCACCCAGTCACCAATTGAGAACATTTTATCCTTGAAAAACTTGTCATGTCATTGCTTGCGTTGAGTTTGGATCAATTTTGTGTTATGTAGGGTTGATTTCCTCCACTCATCAAGACCATTCAAACTTAGGATCCTGTCTTATTGTGCAGGAGTGAGATCCATCCCAAGATCAAGAGCTTTCCTAAGTGTCTTATGTTCAAATTCAATAGGCATGACTGCAGAGTGACCATAGACAAGATCAAATGGTATGAAACTGGTGGTAGACTTCCAAGTAGTTTGGTATGCCCAAAGTGCTTTAGGAAGTCAGATAGCCCAATCTTTGTTATGAATGACAACTATTTTAGTGAGAATAGCTTCCAATTCCTGATTGGTAACTTCCACCTGCCCATTAGCTTGGGGGTGATAGGGTGAAGATTTACCATGCCTAATGTTATATTCCTCCATCAGAGTAGCAATCAAATTGGAAGTAAACTGAGGACCTTGATCAGATTGAATCTCCCTTGGTACTCCAAATCTAGTGAAGATGAATTCATAAAGGAACTTGGCATCATTGTTATCCCTAGGGTGCTTCATAGGCTTAGCCTTAGCTCATTTTGTAACATAGTCAGTGCAAACAAGGATATAAGATTTACCTTGGGAAGAGGGCTCAATATGACCAACAAAGTCAATCCCCCATTTATCAAAGGGGGCAACAACTACCTATGGCTATAGGGGCATTTCATCAGTCTTTGTAGGGTGGTCCATGTGTTGGCATTTATCACACTTTTTGGTGTACTAAGTAGCATCCTTGTGGAGACTAGGCCAATAATAACCTGTAGTCAAAATCTTCAGTGTTGTTCTTTTGGTAGCAAAATGTCCACCACAAGGTTCATCATGACATGCCTTAAGGATATCATAGGTTTCATCCTCTTGAATTCATCTTCTAGTGACTTGGTTAGGACCAGTATAAAACATAAATCTAGAAATCCATGAATAATTAAAGCTCTTTTCAATTAACAACCTTCTTTCTTTAGCAGAGAAATGAGCTAGTGTCTTACTAGTTGTGAAATAATTGGCAATATCAACATACCAAGGATTGTGTGTAGTCAGCAAGAAAATATGTTCATTAGGAAAACTATCATCAATGGCTGTAGGATCATCAGGGACATGCAACTGAGAAAGAAAATCAGCAACCACATTGGTTTTACTAGGTTTATCAATGATGGTAATGTCAAACTCTTGCATAAGCAGCAACCAACGAGCCAATCTACCATAGATTGCAGGCTTGTTCATGAGATATTTAATAGAAGAAGGGTTGGTATGCACATAGATCTCATATCAAGTAATGTAGTGTCTAAATTTATTCAGGGCATAAATGACTACAAGAAGTTCTTTTTCAATAACAGTATAGTTAAACTCAGAGCCTTGTAAATTCTTACTGATAAAGTAAATTGCATGTTCAATAGAGTCCACCTTCTAGCCAAGCATAGTTCCAATAGCGTAGTCTAAGGCATTAGTATGGATGTGAAAGGGTAAGCCCCAATTGGGTCCTCGCAACACTGGTGTTGTAGTGAGAACTTCTTTAAGTTGTAGGAAAGACTTTGTACACTTAGAATCCCAAGCAAATTCAGCATCCTTCTTGAGAAAGTTATACAGTGGTGCTGCAAGCTGACTAAAATCTTTTATAAACCTTCTATAATACCTAGCATGACCAAGAAAACTTTGCACATCTTTTTGTTTTCCTAGAATAGGTAATGTGCTAATTACTTCAATCTTGGTAGGGTCCACTTGAATACCTTTTGAAGAAATGAAATGTCCTAAGACAACCCCCTCTTCCATCATCATGAAGCACTTTTCCCTATTAAGAGAAAGGTTATAATCATGACATCTTTGAAGAAATTTCTCCAAATTTTCCTTGGCCTCATCAAAAGTATGCCCATATGTGGTAAAGTCATCCATGTAAATCTCCATGCAATCAGTAGAGATATCTGAGAATATACTGATTACAGCTCACTAGAAGGTAGCAGGGGCATTACACAACCCAAAAGGCAGCACTGAATAGGAAAATGTACCCCATGGGTAGGTGAATGTTGTATTCTCTTGATCCTCGGAGGTAATTTGTATCTAATTATAACCACTGAATCCATCCAGAAAAGAGAAGTATGTCTTCCTAGCCAAGTTATCAAGGACTTGATCTATGAATGGATATGGAAAGTGGTCTTTCTTAGTGGCTATGTTAAGCTCTCTATAATCAACAAAAAATCTCTATTTTCCTCCTTTTTTAGGCACTATAACAAGAGGGGAGATCCACTGACTATCAAAAATGGGATAAATAAATCTAGCATTTAGTAACTTCTGCAACTCATTTTTTACTATATCCCTTAGAACTGGGTTTACCCTTCGCTGATGTTGGCAAACAGGTCTAAAATTAGGGTTGATATCAATTTTGTGAGTGCAAAGCTTAGGGTCTAAACCTTTCATGTTAGTATAATCCCAAGCAAAGGTTGATTGATGTTCTTTTAGAAGGTGCAGGACATCTGTCTGCTGAGAGAGAGTTAAGGCACTGTTTACATTTAACTCCTACCCTGAGCTAACCTCTAGCTTAGTGACCTTTTCCACCATGGACAACTAAGCAATTGGAGAAGACTCTATTTCATGAGGTAGTAATGTATGAAGAAATTTGGAAGTTTTTGAATACTGCAGGGCATCAATAGGTGGTAACAAGGTGTCAAGGACACAACCTTCTTGCGAACACACTTCGGGTTGCACCCCATACTCATTCAAAATGATGGAGGAAATTATTTCATCATCCTCCTAGGATGCTACAAAAGGTTCCCTAAATATCATCATTAACTGATGAATAGAATTAACCTCGGGTTTAGTATCATCCAAATCTAGCCAAATTATCTGGTCATCTTGCAACAGAGGCTAAGTTGGGGAATACAGAGTCAAATTTTTAGTGTTGACTCCATTGGATATAGTCATTTTTCCTAACCGACAAGCTATATAGGCATCTCCAGTAGCTAGCCAAGGCTTTCCTAGAATTATTGGATATCCTCCCATGTTAGCCTTTGGAGAAAGGAAAATAAAGTCAACTAGATATTCTCAAGAATTCAAGGTGACTATTACATCCTCTACCATCCCATCAGGTGTAATGGTGGAACTATCAGCAAGCTGAAGGATGGTTGGGGTTTCCCTAAAACCAATGATGTGTAACTAAGACATTACTTCCTTGGTCATGACATTTATGGATGCACCTAAGTCAACTAGAGCATTTTGGACTTGCATCTCTTGAATAGTGACTGTAACCACAGGGCTACCAAGATCAGAATACTTGGGAATGGTTAATTTTTCCAACATTAGATCAGACAACTGGCCTAGGACATGGATGGTTTTAGGATCCTTTTTCTTCCTCCTAGGTTGCTTGATACAAGCTTCCTTGATGGATTTAGTATAGCTAGGTACTTCCTTTATGGAATCTGGTAGGGGAATCTTTACTGTCATTTTCTTTAGGTGGGCAAGTAAATCAAACACTACTTAATTTTCCACTGGCTTCACTTGGTCCTCCAACCTATGAGGAAATGGGGGTGCCACTGCTGCAGGAGCAGAAGGTTGAACTGGTACTTTAGTTGGGTCTGCCGAGGCATCCTCAACTTTAGTAATAATAAGCTATTGAGGAGAAGGAAGAGTTGTGCCTAATCTTAAATGGATATTATTTAAGGAAATTGCATAGCTCTGCTGCTGTGTTGTTGGTTTAGAATTGTTGGGATTTGGAGTAGGCTGAGTAGGAAATTGAGTATATTTAGGGGAGGTAGTATTGGCTATAGGAGGAGGCATCAAAGCTGGTTTATTGGATTGGTTCATCCAATTGTGTAGTTGTTGCCACCCCTGCTGGGGCTACTACCAAGATTGTTGAGGTTGTGACCAACCCTGTTGAGATTCTTGCCATCCTGGCTGATGCTATTGCCAACCTTGTTGAGGTTGTTGCCAACCTTGCTGAGGTTGTTGCCAATTTTGTTGATATGGCTGCCAGCCTTGCTGAGGTTGTTGCCAACCTTGCTGAGGCTACTACCAACTACTATACCCACTAAGTCCACCATGTTGTTGATTTTTCCATGCAGTAGTATTATTTAAATTCCAAAGAGGATCTTGGGGAATACCTAGTCTCTAAGCCCATGGCCTTTGCTAGGCAATGTAGAGAACCTCTCCATTCTCATCTATGGCTTTGAACTTGGTAGGCATTGGTTGGGACTCCAAGCTTGCAACAGACTTACACTGACAATTCTTTTTCTTTTCCCTACAGTGTGGACAGTACTCTGCTAGCATTGCATCAGCTTCATCCTTCTTTCTCCTTGCTTGCATTGTGTCCAATTGAGTGGTGACATCATTAATGATGTCCTACTTGAAATTTGATAAAAGATTGGATAACTCCATTTTGGACACCCCTGCACCATTAGACTTGTGAGGCAAGGCTCTCAAGCCTCTACCTTTCTTGACAATGGCTCTTGAATAGTTCAAACATATGTTCTTTATGTCATCCCATGTTTTCTGAGTAATGTCTCCTCCTCCCATAAGGTCAAGGGCTTCTACACTCCCATCATTCACACCCCTCAAAAATAAATGCTTTTGAGACTCCTCATTCAATGCATGTTGTGTGTTACGCTACAGGCTGAACATAAACCTGCAGACATAGTCTTCCAGAGTTTCATCTTCCTTCTATGACATTTTAAATATGTCATCTCCCTTTAAGTCTCCACCTTAGAAATTATCTTTATACTTCTCAAGAAACTTGGTGTAC
This sequence comes from Chamaecyparis obtusa, assembly GCA_027943335.1. NCBI lineage: Eukaryota > Viridiplantae > Streptophyta > Pinopsida > Cupressales > Cupressaceae > Chamaecyparis > Chamaecyparis obtusa. Next base: position 395,811 of record BSBK01001425.1, on the reverse strand, counting down.
ATTGAATTTCAATTTGCTACAGCATCAGTACCCAAACTCATAAACCACCATAGAGAAGCCTCCTTTAAGGTGGAAGGAAATAATTTGAGCTTATGGTTGTCAGTGGTGTAATCATAGATTCTACAGAGGACATCAAATTCAAAGAGGAATGTCTCTGGATCTTCTGTGATGAGTCCATAGAATTTAGGAAGTGCGGTTGCAAGAATGTTCTTTAGATTTTGGTTACCTTGTTGAGCAGGAATAGGAAAAGGGAAGGTAGGATGAGCCACTGTGTTATCTAAATATTCAGGGCAAGCAAAGAGGGCATTTAAATGGTAAGACTCCTCAAATGATGGCGGTGAAGGAAAGTGATCAAAAGCATCAATAAACACATTCTCAAATGGTTCTTCTTGATGTGGAATTTCTAATTGGGTTTCCTCGAACATTAGGTCTAGAACCTCAAATGGTTCTGCTTGATTAAGGTTAGGTAGGAATTGCTCAAGATGGTCCCTATGCCTATGCATGCAAAATTATGTAGAATGAAAACTAACTTAATGACTTTTAGGGTTGAACTAAATTGACACCATCCCCGGTAGTAGCACCAAAAATGACTGGTTAGAATAATATCCTAGCAACCTAAGGATTGGATATCCTTTAACAGTGATTCATTTCTACAAATCATCATGTTTTTACTCAGAACATTATGCTAGACTTCATTTAATTGTATCAATCTGGGAGTGTGAACTTGAGGTGATGGCTACAAAGTTTATGCTTTAGTTCTTCTCAATAGTCATCACTAATAAAGTAAAAGCTATTGCTACAGGAAGTTTATACTTAGAAACTGAAACTACTGATTAACCTCATCTTGCAGGAAACAAACTTAATAGTAAATAGATAATGCTTGAGAAGTAAACCTATGCTGTAGAAAATAGTCAATGGTTTTGCTACCAGTGGCTGCAGGAGCAACAGTACTTAACAACTTTGAAGAAACTGAATTGAATCCTACTAAAACATGAATAGGAAATTCATCTCCCATGTGGGCCCCCATGGAAGTATGAATGAATTATAACTCAAAGATTGAAATGAAGAACTGTCATATATTCATTCAATAAGACATAAGTACAATAGATTATCAAAGTATCTTTTACTCTATCACTGGTTTACAATATGAAATTCTCAAAATGACTAACTAACTTGGAATCAACACTTCCAACTTATTTAAAAGCAACTAGGAAAATAGAACACCTATAAATTAGATCCTTCATTACAGATCATAACAACTTCAGTTATATGAATGATAGCACCATTCATGCAAGAAGATAAGCCACTTTTTAATGTTGCAAGAATATAGGAACGGTGGCAACTAGATTGACTTGGACTGAATCAACAACTGCAAAGTGATGGAACGAGTGGACCTATGATTGATCATCTAAAATAGTTATTTGCCTTGAAAGACCCACTCATCCTTGAGTACGCACTCCTTGCTGACTTATTCTCCCTGCAAAAGGTTAACACAATAGAATCCAAGACACAAATCCAAGGCTGAGATTATAATAAGTTTCCCTATTTTAACGTGGCCTTGTCATATAGCTATAGGAGATCTACCCATTAAAGCTAGAGAAGAAAGATACTAGATTTTATCATGACATTCATTAATCTATATATATATATTCATTCTTGTCTTTAAGTTTCATAAGTGTCAAATATACATATAACTAAAACTTAGAAACATAAAAGATTGTATAATGTTCATGAAAACCATAAGATATTCAAGTTTGTTCCTAGAAAATCATAAACAAAACACTCCATAATATTTTCTCATCAATCATAGTACTTTCCAATTTTTAGATTCACATAACATTGTTCACTTACCAAGAGTGTATGCTCATCTTTGATCCTTGAAATTTGATAGGGATTTGGATGTTCCAACCTTTTCAACTGCAACTTTGTGATCATCTCCTCAGATGCTAGATTCTCTGAGCTACCACTGTCAATGATTACCTTCCAAACTATGTCAGAAACTCTACATCTGGTCTTGAACAAAATTTTCCTTACCGAATCTTCCTTTTTCCCTTCATTCCAAAGTGCTCTTCTTACCATCAAGTTATTTTCCTTCTCAGGTTCATTCAGTGACTCTTCTTGCACCAAAGCATTTCTACTATTACTAGCCTTCTTACTTGCATGTGTACACTCAAACGATCTATGTCCCCCCTCTCCACAATTGTAACAAGTTCCTCGGAAACCACCTCTATTATAACCACCTTGGTAGTTACTACCTCTACCTCTAGATGAACTTTCACCTTTCCACTCGGTCTTTCCTTTATCCAGAGTTGTCTTTTCAAGTTTATATCTACTATTTTCACCATGAGATCTACCTCTTCCTCTAGGGAATCTACCACCTCTACCTCTTTGCCTCTGCTCATGTCTCTAGCTCAATTTCTCCTTAGCTTTCAATGCAAATTGATAAGCCTCTTCAATGTTCTCCAATTTGACTAAACTGATTTCTTCTTGGATGGAAACTCTCAAACCATTCAGGTATCTAGCAATTCTTTCCATATCATCTTCATCATGTCTAGATCTAATATCTAATCTATAGAATTACTCAATATATTCCTTTACCAAGCTATCTTTCTACCTTAAAATTTGCATTCACCTAACTAGGTTAATCTAATAATCACAAGGTAAGAACTTTCCTTTCAATTTATTCACCATTTTATTCCATAGCTTGATTTTGTCTTTTCCTTTCCTCTTTCTGTCCAACTGCAGATGTTCCCACCACAATGATGCATGACTTTTCAACTTTGTGCTTGCAATTTCACCTTCTTTTCCTCAGGTACATTTTCATACTCAAAGTACTTTTCCATCTTAGTGATCCAGTCCACCAATTCATCATAATCCAATTTTCCACTATACTCAGGAGGATTAAAGTGTGGTGTAGACTTCAAGCTTGTTAAAGCCTTCAAGAATCTTTCCTCACCCTAATCCATCACAGGTGCAGGTTCTACATCACCTTGTTCCACCTCAATTTCATCATCACTAACATCTTCAAGATGTCTTCCTCTTCTTTGGGTTGTTTCAACAAATTCTAATCTAGAAGTAAGTTGTCTCAACATGTCTTCCAATCCTAGATCTATATCTCACCTCCCATGAACCATCTTGAAAACCCTTTGCAATTGTAGGTCAGATCATAATCTGCTACCCAACAAAAAATTCCACTAGGGCTTCACAAGAAGGAACCTTAAAACCTAGATTCAAAAACCTAGATCCAGATCTCACCTCGCTCTGATACCACCTAATGCAAGGGAGGATATAGAGAGGGGCCAAAGGCTCACCCTAACTAGATCCAGCTTGTAGAACAACATGCGGAAGCAACAACACACAAGTAGTGAGAGAGAGAATGCAGATGTTTTGTTATATTATCTTTAAATTAATTCATACATGATAGATTGTAAGGCCTTCCTAGTTTAGGCCTGATATTATAATCAATTATATAAGTCCTCCAATGTGCGAGGATCTACCAACAACCTCTAATTTTCTATCCTCTATCTTCTATCTTCTATCTAGAACTAACTCCCTAAACTCTAACCAAACAACTATATTTATACAAGAGGCTACTGAGCCAAGTCAGCCTTCAGAGCCACAATCAATGGAAGGAATGACCAGATCTAGGTCTACACACTTCCCAATGATGGATACCAACATTAAATCCATGACCCAAATTAAATGCACAAGTAGGCCTCAAAAGAAATCCAAAACAAACAACCTGGTAAGCAAGGAAACTGAGTGCAGACAAGTAGCATCGAGCGCCATGAAAATTCACCGAGCACTAGAGGGATAACCGACCAACATCGGTGAACAAAGGAAACTAAGCAACACTGAACCAACTTAGTCAAAGCAAGAACCGAGCAACATAGATGAACTCAAATATGTTTTTGGTGACACATGATTGCCAAGGACCTAAGATGCTCTAGCATCAGATCAGTTTTCACATCTCTTACACAAAGATAATAAGTTCCTATGGGATTGTCTTTGTCAAAAGGCACTTGAGTAGTTGAAACAATATCTAGCTAACCTACTAGTGCTCTCTTGGTACCAAGAAATTTATAATATCTTTATGATGAGATCGTCCCACTTACCCTTACCATTAATCAATGTAAAACCTTCATTTGCTGAACCTCCCATTACAATATCCTTGGTGACACCCTTTTTAGGAAACACTTTGATGGAACTCTTATAAGATCTCTAAATTTAAATGAAGCACAAATAAACTTACAGGAAGTACATCAAGGAATCTATGGGGCTCATTCTAATGGACTCACTTTGGCTCAAAATTTTCTACATACTGGATACTATTGGTCGACAATAGAACAAGATGCATATCACTTTATAAAAAAATGTACTCCTTGTCAATAACATGGTGATTTGATATACAACCCCACTCAAGAACTTCATCCCACCATTACACTTTGTCCCTTTGTGACCACAAATATATCCTTACTTCTACCGAATACTTCACTAAATGTTTTGAAGCTATACCTCTCACTTATATTATAGGAAATAAACTTTCCAAGTACATCTTGAATTACATCATTTGTAGCTATGGAATCCCCCAAGATAGTCATACTGATAGTGGAACTCATTTCAATAATAAGGATGCCATTGAGCTTTGCAGGAGATTTGGGATAACACAACATTGTTCCAGCAAGTATTTCCCACAAGGTAATGGTCAAGAAGAGGCTACTAACAAAACTATCCTCAAAATCCTCAAAAAATAGTCAACAATGGTGGCCATAACTAACACCTTTAGTTGAATCCCAATCTTTGGGCCTACCACACGTCCATCTATACCTCTACTAGCACCATGCCTTTTCCCTTGTTTATGGTACTGAATTTATACTTCCCATAGAAATTGATCTCCCCTCTCTCAGAGTCTGCCTAAAGAATCTAATCTTCAAAGAGGACTATCAAGTTTCTCTCTTACAATAATTACAACTCCTCGATGAATGAAGCCTCAATGCCCTAGACCACTTTTATGTGTATCAAAATTACCTTCCCTTGCAATTCAATAAGAAGATCAAGCCTTGATAATATGAATTTGGTGACCTCGTACTACAACATAACATGAGAAATCTCTAGAATCATAAAAAGAAAGGAAAATTTGAGCCTAATTGATTGGGACCCTTTATGGTTGCAACTAAGTTTGGATCTAGATAATATCAGATAATTACACCAAAGGGAGAGCTTCTCCTTGATCCTTTCAATACTCAAAATTTGAAGAAACTTTACACTTGTTCTAGCAAGTAGAATTGTTGTATAAAAGAAAATTTTCTTGAAAAAATTCAAAAATCAGAAAAAATTCTTGTAAAAGTCCTAAAAATTAAAAAAATTCCTAAAAAAATCATCATCTTGGTGAAAACTTGGCAAACATGCATCTTGACAAAAAAAAATCAATAAATTTTTCTCCAATGGTGAAAACCTAGAAAACAGAGGCCTTGGATAAGTACCATGGTAAAAATTTCTTGTCGGTGCTATGTATAGTTTATCTAGATTTATCATCTATCAAGATACTTTCTCCCACTCATCCCTTTATTCCCATTCTATGTATGTACAAGAAGATAACTTGGTTCACCTTCGATCTCAATCATGTTGCACACAATCAAATTATGCTCATTAGTCACCATAGTTTGAATAAGGATCCACATGTACAGATGATTCAGATCTAGTTCTATTGAGCCCCATCAAGGTCAATGACCCTTTTTCAGACCCACTTCAACTACATCCACATTATCACAAAACCATATTGCGACTAATTGTCCTTGTTATCATTTGATTCATCATTATTTCCTTTGACACTAATGGCACAACCTTCAAAATTTATCATCATCAACCCTTCAGAATACATCTTTCCTAAGATGATTCATCAAATCCCAAATCTATGTATCAAATTTGTTTTGGGCAATAACTTTGGATTGAATGGTCGCTTGGTCTTGATGTCTTCTTTTTTGGTTTTATCTTTTGTGTTCAATCACACTTACTGTGAATAGCTTATATCTTCATATCTTGGTATATTTAGATATATTTTTTGGTTGATTCATGACTTTTTTGTGGTATGATGTGTCTATCTATTTTAGAGTCTAGTCTATGCAGTAGAATCATGTTATCCTTGTTTATCTAGAATGTGGTACATGATTCCTATGCAACATCAAAATAGGTTATTTTCTCCTATGTTGACACAATGATAATCCACATCCTAGATTAATCTTCATTTAGTTATTTTATTTTTTTAATCTAAGGCCTTCTTTTATTCATTTATCTCCTTCTATCCCCCTATCCTAGTTAGCTACGTGTTTTTTCCTGGTCGTTCTAAGACACAAAAATTTTGCATCTTGCATTAGATTATTTTATGTTATCTTAGTTATCACTTTAGTGAATTAATCATTATATAACCATTCTGCATTAATCACATTTTCATTTTTATTAAATATTAATCATTTAATATCCATATATTACATATACCATTTATCATTAAGCATTAATCATGTATTTATTATTTGTCATATGTCCACATGCATATACATCATATAGGACATATCCTCATGCATCCTAAACATAGAACATACATTCAAAAATGTCAATACATCATACATCACATCTTGCATAGTACATGTCATGGCATAAAATTGCATGCATATAATCCATCCTTAATTATACATAGTTTTATTACTCATATATCATAAGGTCCATCATAAAATCCATATACACATACATCATCAAAACATGCATCCATATAGAACATCACATAGGAACTATCAAATCTACATCTCATATATACTAATCATGAAAATCATGTAGTATCATGTAGATACATCACATCATAAATACAACATATAGTCAAAATAAGTGCATTTTCTTTATCTATATATGCACCTAGGTGTTGTTGTACATCTCATCTCAAAAATGGAAAAAAAGTGTCAAGGTGACTTGGGGAAAACTCATAACAATGCCTAGAGTCTTGTACATCTTCCACCTAGTGGTCTTGGTGGTCTCTTGCCAAATCATGTTTGTTATCCTCCTCCACCTATTTGTGGTGTCATCTGTGACACTTCTCTCTATGAGTATGGTAGAGTCCTCCGATCCTTTGGTACTTCTTGGTGGTATAGGTCCATGTAGTATTGTGCCTCTCTACCATCTCTCCTAGCCTATTTCTCTACCTTGAGTGCACTCTGAAATACCTAGAGTGCCCCATCCTACATCAAGCTCTACCTCATAAGCTCCCTCTCTCCCATGTATCTCTCTTTTTATTACATCTCTCCATATCTTTCATCCATTGAGTGACTTGGGCCTGTAACTCTATAACTCATTATCTCAACTCATCTAGATCTCTCTCTCAGCTAATCCCCATGTATCTATCTCCACCATGGTAAAATCTCCTTAGTCCACTTGATCTTGTAGTTTGTCCAAGACTATTTGAGTACTCTCTTCTTGAATCCTCTCCACCTCCTAATCCCTCTATAAGTCAGCCACCTTATATGGGATACCTCTATCTATGCACTATCATCTCTATCTACCTCTATTTCTTCCACCCCCAATAGTCATGCCACCTCAGCCTCAAGGCTGACTATTTGTGTTTGAGTTATCTCCTTCTCATCATGTCCTACCTCCATGGGAGGTGATCCATGCTCTACCTCTAGTATCTCTAGTAGCTTTGGACCCCATGTTGCCTCATCTTCTTCTACCATGTCTACATCTCCCTATGGTACCTATGTTATCTATGGTGCTGCTCCAACCACATCTAGTCTTAGGAGTCCCCCTCTCATCCTCATTCCCTCTTGCCTCTACCTCAGTCTCATCCCACCTGATCATCCTACTCATCAATAATCCCTATATTCTCCTCTATAATCCTTGTTATCTCCCCCCTCATTTATGTCTCCCTCATCTATATTATCTCCCTTGGTCTGATCCTCTACATCCACCTACTCTAGATCTGCCAATCTCACTATTTGATGTGTATCCCACCATTATGCATATTTTATATTCATCCCTACATCCACCACCTATTTATATGATGGTACCCTTGGTAACCACTCCATCTTCTTCCAGTTGGATCTCACCTTGAGAATATCTACCCGTACTCCCCATAGTGACCCTACCTCCCTCATCACAAAGGATGCATAAACCTATCTAGCACCACATCCTAGATGATCCAAAACTATATCCATACTTTTGATGGCATATATCTCACTAACACATGTGTCATCCTTCCAATCAACCAATAGTCTCTTTGCACATAGCTCAAATAGTAGCTATCTATCCACCCATCCTCCCTTTCATTATCCTCATCCCAATAGCCCCATGACTTGCACCCTTTGTATAGAGTCCCCATGACATGCATACAACTCATAAACCTCTCATTCATATCCTTCATGTCTCACTAGTTTGCATACTTCTATGTACTCAAAGGCCCAAATTAGGAGTAGTGTCACTCATATTCTCATCATCCTCTGAGTCCAATATGCACACATGTGTAGATCATATTATACCTATCCCAAGATGGTGTATCCCCAGCCATATACTATGCCCTCTACCTCTTCCAACATTTCACTTAATACTTTTACCCATCCAATTGAGAATCCATGCCCTAAATGGTCTTGCATCATCTTGTCCCTAATCAGTCCTGATAGATACAGTGCCATCCGTAGTAGTCTTGCCTCCACTTCTCCCTACCATGATAGCTGCTACTGTGTCATTGGTAAATGGTCCATTTGATGCCTAAAGCATGTCTCCATGAATGTAGATGTTCCGTCCAATTGATACTCTAGCATCAGTCCCGTGATAAGAACCCATAGTATCCTCTAAACATCTAGTAAGGTGATGGTTGCCTCCCCTATTGGGAGGTGGAAGCTTGATGTTTCTGAGTGTCATCACTCTATCAATGTAATCATGGGCATATTATGCACTCATAGTTGGGGCCACTCATGCATGTGCTCCAAATTAAAAACTGTGATGTATCCCCACTTTGTCATTGTCAGTCTCTCCCACAACTCTATATTCATGAGCCAATTCTCCCTCAAGGTGAAGGGGTTTTCCTTGGCTTGCAATTAGTTAACCTTGTCATTTAGTTAATTAGCTAGGTTTGTTGTGTCCATTTTAGGGCATTTTTCTTGTAGCTTATTTTTAGCCTGTCCCCCCCTCTTGGAACTTGTCCATTTTTTCCCCCTACCCCCCTTATTGATTCTCCCCCCCCCATTTTTTCATCTTTTTTTTTTCAACCCATGGTGGCTCCCTGATAGGGGCCCAATGGATTTTTCCACATGTAGCTCCCCGACCCCATGACTATGGCCACGAGTGACTCCTTGCAGTGTCACCTCATCCCATGGCCTTGTGGCATATTGTGCTACCAGTGGAGTCATGGGAAGATCAACCACCACCCCCCCCTCCATGTTTGCAGATCCATGGGTCCATAAATCTATAGCTACATCATCGTCACCCATGGTCACAGAGCCACAGGCATGACAATCTGCAGCTATGCAGCCACCACTCGTGGGTGGTGTTGCAGGTCAGATGAATCATGACTACACTACTTCTTTAGGGTAGGAGGGGTCATGGGTTAGGTGACCCATGATGATGTCATCACCCCTAGGTGGGAGGAGCCATGTGTCTTTAGACCTACATCTCAGTTGTGCCCCCCTTCCCAAGCCTAAACCCTAGCCAAGATATATCAAATGCTAAAAAAAAAAAAAAAACCCACATGCATAATTGAAAAATCTAGATGGGTTTTTGGACTTATCGACTCACCCATGTCTGTTGGCCGCTAGGAGACCTGGAATCTCTCACCCAACTGCCACCTATCTTGTGTAGTTGGCATCTCCTCTCCTTCTCCTTTCTTTTGTTCCTTATTGTGCAAATGAGCTCTTTTTGGCCCTTTGGGCCTACTTGTAGGTTGTGGGCCTTGTTTTCCATCCCGAGCCCCATTTTTCATCTTGCACTCCATTTTTCTATCATGGGCCCTATTTTCTATATAAGCTCCCATTTTTCATCCCGAACCCTGAATTTTCATCTTGAGCCTTGAATTTTCATCCCGAACCCCGCTTTCTATCTCGACCCCTATTTTTTGTCCCGAACCTAGTTTTTTGTACTATTTTATCTTTAAGTCTCCAAAAACATGCAAATACTCACTTTTGCTCCACTTTCTCTCTCCTCACCCTTCTTTTTTGAGAAAATTATCAAAATTAATTTTTTTTGCCCAATTTTCTTGAGGGGGCACATTCTCTCTTCATCATCGCTTTGGCACGATTCATGAGCATCTCATTTTGTTTTCTTTTCTTTGATACGATATTGATTTCGATACCACATCAAAGATGGGCAAAATGTAGACACTTAAAATTATCTATTTGCATTCTAATATTAATTTTTATTAATATTTTCCCTTAACATTATGGTTGATTTTAATTAATTAACTATATTGTTATATTCTTCTATTTATTTAATTTAATTTAATTTAATTAAGTAAATTCATTTTTCACTTTGTATTTAAATATTATTTAAATACTATAATATATTAAATTAAATTTAATATATTATCTCTTCATTCCCCTTTATAAAATAAATTTTATTTATTTTATTCCTCCACTAGCCTAAAGTTCTTCTAAACCTTGATTAAATTAAATTTATTTGAATTTAATCATTTTCTCTCTTTCCTAATTTTATTTCTTGCTAATTGTTGTTCTAATTTTGATTAAAAGGTTAATTACCTCTAATCATGTGCACAATCACCTTTTCCAAGGTTTTCCTCCAATAATTTTGAATTCTTCTCTTTTCCTTCTTAAAGTGGAGTTTGACTTTTGCATTGTCTCTTAAACCTAGCCACTCATCCCTTTTGCCCCTTCATCTTAGCCACTTCCCTTTTGCCTCTTAATCTTGGTCATCCACTCTTTTGCCTCTTAATCTCCTCTATCCAATCCTGTCCAATTTATATAAAATAAGGCCTCTCTTTTATTTGTAGGATAATCTTGCAAGGATAATCATCAAGCATTATAGAGAACTTGAGCACATAGCATTTCAGCATACTACCATTCTATTATTAGCATTTTTAATATTTCATTTCTATTAGCATATATCTTGTAATGGAATTGTTAGCTTAGATTTCATTTCTTGCATAGTAGCATAGTTTCATTTCCATAGCTTTGCATCTACATGGTTACCATAGATTTTACATCTTAATCTTAGATTTTATATCACTTGTTTGTGCATTTCTTCCTCATAGATCTTGCACTTGCAATCATCTTGTGAGATTTGGGGCAAGTTCTTCATACTTGTTCTCAAACCCCTCACTTTTTCTTCTTTACACATTAGATTGCATTTTACTTTCAAGATCATTGTCTTGGGAGAGCATACCCATAAAATATCAAAAACTAAAATCAAACAAGGTTTAATGGGTGCCCTTGTTTTAGCTCATCGAAGGTTGTAGTAGAAATTACTTGTTTTGTCACATTTTAGAATGACTAACATGTAATGTGATTTTGCTTAGCATTTTTGTCTTTCTACTTGCAACAACAGGTCAAGATTTTTACTACATACAAATTGATTTTGATTTTAGATTAGAATTCTCTACTATCCCAACCTCGTGATCTGACCATTTTCTAGTGGCTTTAACCATTAAGGAAAATAGAAAATCTAGCATGTGCACATTTAAATTTTTAAAAATGTGGTTTAGAGAAGAAAATTTGTAGAGATTCTGGAACAGTGGTGGAAGGAATAACTATTTGAAGGTTCAAGAGCGTTTGTGTTTATGGCTAAACTAAAACCAATTAAGAGAAGATTGAAATAGTGGAATAAAGATCACTTTGGAAATATTTTTTAAACTAAAGAAACCTTGGAAAAGGAAATGGAAGAGTTAAATGAGAAGGTTTTTAAGGAGGGCATGAACCAAGAGAGTTTTATAAAATAGAAAGAGTTTCTTAAGAATTAGGAATGATCCTTGGCTAAAGAAGAGATTTTCTAGTGACAAAATTCAAGAGAAGTATGGCTCATTGAAGGAGATAAAAAATACTAAGTTCTTTCACAATAGAACAAATATTAGAAAAATTTAAATAGAATCTTGGAGATTAAGAAACCTAATGGATTATTTTTAGAGCATCTTAAGGATATTTCACAAGAAGTTGTAGATTTCTTTGAGGGTTTTCTTAAAAATAGAGAAGGGTCTAAATGGTGATGCTAGGAAAATATTCTAGATAATATTCCAACTCTAACTAATAGAGATCATAACAAGAAGTTGAATGTAGAATTTTCCAAAGAGGAAATATAATTTTTTTTAAGGAAACTTCATCCTAATAAAGTCCCTGGGTCAGATGTCTTCCTTTCTCTCTTCTATCAAAATTCATCATTTTCGAGGGACGGGGTCACTAAAGTGATAGAGAGCATTCATAATTCAGGAATGTTTTTTAAAGAGATGAGTAATAACTTCATTGCACTTATACTAAAGAGAGAAAAATATTCCTACCTAGATGAATTTAGACCTATATCTTTTTGTAATACCATCTATAAAATCATGACTAAAACTCTGGCTAATAGGATTAAGAAATTACTCTCCGAGATCATAGCGACTATACAAATAGGCTTTGTCCAAGGTAGATCTATCTTGGATGGGGTTATAATAGCCCAAGTGTTATCATAATTGATAATAATGTTTATGATTGATTATCTGATGGAGATGATGATGAAGATCGACCAATATCATAGGTATACATGATGATAGTAGAATTATTAGATTAGTTATAGTCTTGTCATTAATGTCAAGAAATTTATTTCTAATTTATATTATGTTTCCATATCATTCAGTAATGAGATAAGATGAATGAGTTAAAGAGAAGAGGAAATGAGAAGTTGTAGAACTTAAATGGGCAACTGATATATATCATAAGATGATTTGATTATGTTGATATGATTTTTTTCTACCTAACATATGAGTATGTTAATTCGACAAAGTATGGTGATGAAGTTTTGATAACTCGGTAAGTAAAGTTGTTATGGCTATCAAGATAGAATAGTCACTCGATAATGTAAAGGTAAAAATTTGGCCACTTGGTTAAGCGGAAAGGTTTAGGTACTAAGAGATGTAACCAAAATTCTAAGTGAAGAACATCGAACAAAGAAAAGGTATTAAATGTGGATGGAATCAATATTTAATGATTAGCTATGATCGTGATGATGAGGAAAGTTAGTTACAAGAGATCTATAGCTATGAATAATCAAGATGAAGATCTATGGAAAGATCTAAGTGGAAAAAATAAGTGGAACAAGTTACAAAAAAAGTTTAAACTCCTAGGTGAAAAGGAAATGTATTACTAAGTTCTAGATCTGATGATTATTGAATTGAACGGTCAAGATTGATTAATGGAAAATGTAATAGAGGAGATTAAGAGGAAAAAAATTTCTATATAAAGGATGATCTTGTATGGACAATGGGATAGAAAACTTAATAGTTGAAGGGTTACTGACTATTTTAGAGAAGAAGGAATAGAGAGATTCCAAGTGGGAAAATAGTAATTTGATGAAGTGTTGATTCCAATGGAAGATGAATAATTGAAGTGAAGATTGAAGAGCACACAAGGATCTAATTGATAAAAGATAGTTGCACATCTACAAGTCATTTTTATTACTATTTCTTACTAGCATTTTTAATAGTCAAATCTCTTAACAGAGTGGACTTAACAGTCTTATTTTAAATCCTTGAAAAAGGTGACATTCTAAAAGAGTGTTTAAAGCCCTCTAACAAGGCCACTCCTAATAGGGTGAAGATCCTAACAGATCTAAGGTTAATCCCTTAAATGGGTCACACCTAATAGTGTGTTTTGTAATCTTTAATGAGATTGGATCTTAACTAGGCATACTTTAGAAGAGTATATTTCTTAGTGGGTGACAATTCCCACAGTGGTTTTTCCCAAAGTTGGGTTTTCACATTAAATATCTATGTTATACATTGTGAATAATTTGTGTGAATTCTTTACTAATTAATATATTTTATTTACTATTGTCAATAAATAGAGAACTGTGTATCTACTGAGTAGTTATCGAGTTAATCAGAGAAAAGTATTTTAAGGTATTTGTGATCAAGATCATTGATTCACTCCCCCCTTTCCATAATCCAAAAATTGGTATTAGATCTAAGTACTCTGAAGAGATAATTTTAAAGACTCGAGTAAAAGATTTGAAAATGTATAGGAGAGAGGTACCTAATTTGACCAAGGAAAGTTTCTCTACATGGAAAAGCATCATGAAATTGTATCTATCTGGGATTGGTGAATATGCCTTGTATCTACTGGAAAATGAATACTCTCCACCACCTACAAGACCCTTGATAGTTGATCATATTAAAGAAAAGTAGGAACACAACTTGGTTATGATAGATATTGCTTATTCTCTATCTGATGTTTAATTTAATGATATCGAAGATTGTACCAATTCAAAAGAGATGTGGGATAGGCTCACACTTATCTATGGAGGAGTTAGCATGTGCAAAAAGATAAGATTGATAGCTTGAGAGGAAAATATGATGAAATGCGTATGAAAGATGAAGAGAACATCACACAATATAGCAACTAAATCAAAGAAGTTTTTAGTGCCATCAGAGGTGCTGGTGGATCATTGACTAATGAAGAAGTGGTAAGTAAAATCTTAAGAACTTTGTCTTCTAAGTATGCTATTAGAGTATCTGCAATTCCAAAATTGATATCTATAATGAATAATATTGTTACTCTTGAAGCCCTAATTGGAAAGTTGACTAATTTTGAGCTAAGTAACTTCCCTTCAAGTATATGAATATCCTTTTCACAACAAGAAGGTGAGTCTCTTTAGGATTTTCTTGATATCTCACCACAATTGCAGAAACAGTAGCTATGTCAGGTCTGGTATGAGTTAGATATTGTAGGCCTCCAATCATTGATTTGTAATTTATTTGAAAAACACTTGTGCTTTCATTAGTATTAGTAAGTTTATAACCAGTAATCATGGGTGTTCCAACAGGTTTACAATCTTCCATTCCAAATTTCTTTAACATCCCGTTAAGATACTTTGTCTAAGAAATGAAAATTCCATCTTTGTTCTAATTAATTTGTAAGCTAAGGAAGAATTTCATTTCACCTATCATTTACATCTCAAATTCATTTTCCATTTCCTTAGAGTACTTTTTACTCATCTCATCATTGCCTCCAAAAATAATGTCATCCACAAAAACTTCAACTATTACAATTCCTTCTTTATTAGTTCTCAAATATAAATTACTATCAATATTACCTTTTTTGAAACCAAGACTTGGTAGATACTTATCCAATCTCTCATATCATGCTTTAGGTTCTTGTTTCTATCCATACAATTCCTTCTTCAGTTTACATACCATATCCTCATTCTCTCTCAAAGGAAATCCATTAGGTTTCTTAGTGTAAACTTCTCCCTCAAGATCACCATTCAAAAATGCAAATTTAACATCCATCTGATATACTTTAAAGTTTTTATGTGTAACATAGGCAAGAAATAGTCTTACTACCTCCAACCTATCAATAGGAGAAAATTTTTCTTCAAATTCTATGCCTTCTTGTTGAGAGTAGCCTTTACAAACAAGTATTTCTTTATTTCTTACAATTATCCCTTCTTTATTCATCTTATTTCTGAAAACTCATTTAGTCCCTATCACATTCTTTTCTTTAGGCCTAGGAACCAATTCCCAAGTATTATTTTTCTTTGTCTGATCCAATTCTTCCTACATTTCTTTAGTCCAAGATTCATCCTTACAAGCTTCATTAGTAGTTTTAGGTTAAACTTGAGAAATCAAACAAATGTCATTCCTTAATATAGACCTTGTCAATATTATTTTTTTAGCATCACCACTAATTTGATTCTCAGGGTGGTTCTTCTTTACATGCCTTGGTGTCTTTCTAATAAAAGTATATTCATTCAAACATATTTCCATTTCATGATCAACTTCAAAAGGTTCATCTCAATTTGTAACAACTTCTCTATTATCTAAATTTTGACTTTAATCATAGACTCTTTCTTGAATATAAAACTTCTCATCAATTCTCACATTAGCACTTTTAATCATCTATCTCGATCTCAGATTAAAACATTTGTAAGCTTTTCTCTTATTATAATAACCTAGAAAGATCCCTTCATCACTTCTAGCATCAAGTTTTCCTATGTCATCATCTCTTTTGAATAGCATTTACTACCAAATATTCTAAAATATTTCACAGTAGGAGTATGATTAAACTGTAATTCATAAGGACTCTTACTTGTGCCTTCTCTTATTTGAATTTTGTTTAAAGTATAAACTACAACACCAATAGCTTCTCTCCAATGAATATGTGACACATTTCCTTCTAGCAACATAGTTCTAGTAGCATCTAAAATTGTTATATTTCTTCGCTCTACAATCTCATTCCACTGTGGAGTCCTAGGAGATGATGTTTGTCTATATATTCAATGCTCTTCATAGTAGTTATTAAACAATTCTAAAGTAAATTCTCCACCTTTGTCTGATCTCAAACATTTTATTTTAAAACTAGATTCATTCTCAACTTTTTCATTAAAAATCATAAGTTTGTCAAAAGCCTTAGAATTTTCTCTAAGAAATGCAACCCACATCATCCTAGATAAATCATCAACAAAAAGTATAAATACCTCTCAACATAATAAGATCTTGTTCTTGTAGGTCCACATAGATCTGTATGCACCATATCTAACTTCCCTTTAGCTGAGTAAGATTTTCTTTGAAAGCTTCTTTTAGTTTGTTTCCCCATTACACATTCTCTATACATGGTGTTAGATGGTTTTACAATATTTTGTATATCTCTAACAACATTTTCATACTTTCTTTTACAATATTATCAAAATTCACATGACAAAATCTTCTGTGAAATAACCAAATATCATCAATCTTCACAAAAAAACAAGAAATATCATATGTGTTCAGCTCAAATACATCACCTCTTGATTTAGTACTAGTTTCAATCAAATCTCCTGACTTGCTTCTGATAGAACATCTCCCATTAATGAACTCTAGTTGATAACCCTTGTCTACAAGTTGTTCAACACTTAACAATTGTGCTTAAGTCCATCAATAAGTAGTAAATCATCAATATCAGTCTTACCATCCAGAGGAATTGATCCTACTACAATGAAAAAGTTTGGAACATTATCACCAAATCTAATCACACCACCATCATACTTTGATAGCTTAACAAACTTATTTTCATCACTAGTCATATGATGTGAACAACCACTATCTATGATCCATTTAGATTTCTTCTCAACATGTGAAAATAGGTTTTTTTCTTCATGAATAGGTTCATCATCTTTAATAGAAATAAATCAAATCTCATCATTGTCTATTTCATCATCTTTAGAAACACCTTCACTATCATAGTAACATTCTTTCTCCTTTGAATAATTAGGTCTTTGAAACTTAGGTTTGAACTTAGATACCCTTGTAGGACATCTAGATAAAAAATGACCAATCTTATTACATGAAAAACATTTTAGGGGTATCTTTCCTTCAAACTTACCTTTACCTCTCTTTTCTCTTCTTGTGATCAAGGCCACAATCTCATCTAACTCCTTTTCTTATTCATGTATCTTTTCCCTTTCATCAACATACTAACCAACCTCTTCTCGTAAATCATTTCTATTATTGCTTGCTAGACTTGATAAAGTCCTTTTATCATAATGCACAATTGCCTTAAATGATAATTCAGGCTTAGGTAATGAATCTCCAAGTTCTACGACCTCAAATGTAGTTAATTTAGCAATCAACATCTCTCTGTTAAAGTTCCTAGTCAAAGGTATGATTTCCTCTACCGCTTGCACTTTCATCTTATACACAGGGATCAAAGATCTAAGAATATTTGCAATCACTTCCTCTTCACTATATGTGCCTCCAAAATTTATAATACCAATTAAAACCTTTGTAACCCTCTATACATATTCTCTAACATTTTCATCATCTCTCATTCTCAAATTCTCCATCTTTGTCTTCCAATTCTACAACTTCGCTTGTTTATTAAATCTGTATCCTTCATATATTGCTTCCAATCTTGACCAAATTTTTTGTGTTGAATGTAAGTTTTTAACCTCAATAAATTCACCTTCAGAGAGTGCACTAATCAATTATTCCCTTACAACCATGTTGCAGGAGAACAACTTATTCTCCTCATTAGTAGTGTTGTCCAATTCATCTTTAGGCTTGATCTTCTCTTCTTTTTTTGTTATCATATAGTATTCAATACCCTAACATAGTAGATGTGTTCTCATCTTGTTTTTCCAATTGTCAAAATTATCAGGATCAAACTTTGGACTTTCCTTCCTATAGAATTTCATCTCCAAGATCACCTCAAGTTGTTAAGCTTTCTCTTCAAGGACCAAAAGCTTTGATACCAATTGTTACCTAGAATAATAGTCCACCAACACAACTAAGGGGGGTTGAATCAGTTGTGAGATAGAATATTACACTTTAATCTTTATAAACCAAAACACTTAATCAGAATATTAACATAATGAATACAACACCATAACACAATATTTTTTTGTCAAGGAAAACCTATTAAAGGTAAAACCCTAGTGGGAATTAGTAGCCACAAATGATGTGCTAAAAGTATAGTATCCTCGCTAAAAGATTTAGCCCTATCGGGAGCTTATTAATCCATATAGTACATAGTCCCTATTAAAGGATAGACTCTATTAGGATTCAAGAGAGAGAAATGGTAGGCTCACTGCCTAGGCACACTTTGTAAAGAAGGTTAAATCCACCTTCAGGACTCACTGTCTGAAATAAAAATATATAAAAGATATACAATACAATGAATTGTCTACTAGCAAGTGTATTTTCTTGATTAGTTAAAATGAAGCTCCTCAATCACAACCTCTTCTCTACATCCAACTGACTTCACAAATACAAGCTTGTAGCTTCCACACCTCTTTATTCTCCAAAAATAACTTTTCTTCATATCCTATTACAATAATCAATTAGGTTAGCCAATTAAAACTTCCCTAATGAACAAATAATTAAATGGACACTTTCTAAGATACACATGATACCTTACACAAGTATACAATAGTTACAATACATCAAATACACTCTAGGATCCAAAATCCATGCTCGCCATCTTTGCAACACATTACATGTCTCTATTCGGCTCCAAATAGGTATTCTCAAGACCACATGCTTCAACTAACATCACCACAAACAAAAAAACTTCATAATAAAAAATAATATTCTTTAATATGTCTTTTATCATGCCTTAAGCTCACAGGTCACAAATCATGCTCGTATAAGAGTTATGTTAGAAATATAAAGACTAACCTTTTCACTATCCATTGTCACAGTCTAGTAACTAGTCTTCACTAAAAAAACTATAACTCACTCCATTTATAATATTAAGCTAAGTGACCTTAGACATAAGGTCACAACTCATCCTTGTACATATTCCTATCTTCACATGCTCTAAAATAGTCATATAGTATCTGTACACTTCTATTAGTCATGCATATATCATTGCTAACCAATCTGTCTTACCTCATCTGAAACATATGTTGCAACAATGAAAAACAATGAGATTCAAAACATATTACAAAACCAATTCTAATAGATAGACCAAAGAAGACTCAAAAAATAACTAAGTTTGAGCAACAAACCACTACTCTAGTCATTTTACTATGACTGGTTATACTGATAGTATATCACATATTACATTTTTCAGAGGATTAAACATATAATCTCCTTACTCAAAATACAAAATAAAGACTTTACATAACATAAACCAGCTAATTCCAAGGTCCAATGAAACTGTTACTATATTCTTCCTTATCACAATCATATGCTCCAAGAGGTGTATCAATATCAAGATGAATCTTAGACACATCCTTCTCAAAATGCTCTAACCTTTGGTCTTTCTCCTTAATCTTCTTGTTTTCTTACTCTATGTTGATGTTCTTATCCTTGACAAACTACTTGAGATTAGCCAATTCCTCTTGATTCATCATGTCAGAGTAAGAATCAAAGTAGTGTGCAGATTAAACATATTCTTTGTATAGGATCATAGCTCCTTCTCTAACTAGAATCATAAATCTATCTTTGGGCACCTCAATAACCACACAAACCTATTACATGATGATAAAAAAGGTGAGTTTAAAATTAAACTCAATAGGATCCCTCCTGATGTTCTAAAACATTTCCTCATTCCTTCCCCTCCATAAATACCAAAGGATATCAGTCGATAAAATAAGCCAAATTTTTTTTAATTTAAGTTCAAACTCCTCAAAAAATCCCACAATAAAGTCAAGCCATAAAGGACTAGATTTAGAATTCCAATTAACATCCCTTCCTAAAAATAGAGACCAAATAGCACATGAAAACTTACAATAAAAAATTAAGTGTTTAAAAGTTTCATTGCAACCACATAAAGCACAAACAACTAGTTTAATCCCTACAAAAGAAAGTACATTCCCAATGGCCATCTTTTTTCAATAATACAATATAACAAAAATAATATTTTTTAGGTTCCAATGGAGAGTGCCATAATAAATCAAAAATAAATTGCCATTTATAAATTGACCAGTTAAGATCCCAACTAATATTGATCCAATTAAAAATAGTAATGTCATCTTTCAACAAGTTGTACATTTTCTTAGTTGAGATATCCAGAAGACCAGTACCATCAGGTCAATTAACATGTGCAATACATTTCTTACTATCCACAACTTTGCTAGGAAAAAGATAAATTTTGGCTTTAGAGATCGGTGTATAGGTTTTTCCTGAGAGGGTGGAATATCAAATTTATCTCTAATCTCCTCCTAGTGTCCCAACCGATTGTCAACTAGTATATCTTTGATATATGAAATGCCTTTTTTATTCCATGTTTTTTCAAAGTATCTCTATGTAAGAGCCAGAGGCTTACTATTAAGGTAAATCCCCCACCAAATATCTACTATTTTGAAAATAGGAAGGTCATCCACAACCTTCTTGAAACATAATAACCCCCTCACCTAGGACCAATCATTCTAGATGGACATAAAAATCTTGGAGCCAAAAATTTTTAATTCAAAATCACCAAAAATCATATCAATCAAAATCATATTGTTCCAAGATTTAGCTTTCTTAATAACAAATTTGCAAATATTATTTCTAACCAACACCTTGTATGGCTCATTCTCATGAATTGAATTTAATATCCATTTGGAAGCAATGGAAATACCATGGGATTTTAGGTCCCTAAGGCCCAAACCCCCCATATTTTTGGGTCTACAGCATCAGTCCCATTTCACACAATGTCTCTTCTTCCCACCCATACCATTTGACCATAAAAAGTCTCTCGAAATATTTTCAAGTTGATTGGATTGGTACTTAGCAAAAGATGAGGAAGAAAAGTAAATGGCATGAGAAGAAAAAAATTTCTAAACTATTTGTACCCTACAAGCCAGAGAAAGCATATGATTTTTCCACTTTACATTTTTTTTCAATCTTTGAGTAAATCTATGCCCACATGTCTTTAGTATATGGTTCAATGGTGAATGGTATCCCAAGGCACCTTGTAATAGAATTAGGCCTACTCCATTTCCAACCTCTATGAGTAACCCAAGCGAGAGGTCCTTGAGTCCACCCTATCACTATGGATTTATGAGGTGCCACTTTAGCACCAAATGCAAGAAAAAAAATTGAAGCCTTGTCATCACATTATCAAAATTGAAACCAAATTGTTCCAAAAAATATTGCAATGTCATCAGCAAATTGAGCATTCAAAAGATCTTCATTATTTAGAAGGGTAATACCTTTAACAGGGGAACCAAATTCATTTTCTTTCAGAATATATAACAAGGAATCTGTAGCTATGACAAATAAGGTAGGGACAATGGGGTATCCTTTCCTTATAGATATTTTAAGGGGGATAGACTTAGATGATTTCCCATTAACTTCTACCACTATGGAGGAATCTTGAAATAGAATGGATATCCAATTGTAGAAATAAAGGGGGAAGCTAAATGCTTGCAACATCCCAATCACAAATGACCATTCAATTCTATCATAAGACTTTTCAAGATCCATAAGAATCATGGCTGTATTTTGATCATCTTCTTTGGCCCTATGCATATCTTCCCAACTTGTAATTAAATTCTCCAAAATATATCTTCTCCTGATAAAACCAATTTGTGTAACAGAGATAATCTTGTTGAAAATGTTCCCAAGCCTTCTAGCAAGAAATTTAGCAATAATATTGTATGAGATATTCAACAATGTTTTTGGTCTCTAATTCTTAACTTGAGTCTTATCTCCCCCCTTTGGTAGAAACTTAATAACCCCTTTATTGATGTCTTTTCCAAGGGAACCTTTCTCATATGCATCCTCATATAGGGATAGAAGTTCAAAGCTTATCCATTCATTGTTTTCCTTGTAAAACTCACTTGGTAGACCATCTAAACCTAGGTATTTACCATTAGACATTGATCAGATAGCTTCCTTTATCTCCTTTTCCCGTATACCTTGACTTAGAGATTTTCTATCTTCCTTTGAAACTTTCTTGGAAATCAAATTGAGACATTTCTTCAAGGATGCATGGATGCTATTGTAATATTAAAATAAGAATAGATTTTGATAGAACTCATAGAATGCATTTCTAATTTCATTATCATCACTGCTAATAGCACCATTGATTTGAATTTCTTCTATCAATTCTCTTTTATGTTTTTCACTAATAAGGTTAAAGAATTACTTAGTGCCCCTATCACCTTCCTAGAGCTAGTTCATTCTAGCTCTAGTTTTTGGCCCTTGAATTTCATAATTGTGTAGTTTCCCGAGATCACCCTTAATTTGAATCAAATCTTTTTCAGCCTTCTCATCGAAACCTCTAATCTACAATTGCTTCTCAGTCTCATTAAGGCTCTTTTGCAATTGATTTTTTTTTACAATGTTTTTCTATAGCATTCTTTTTTCCAATAAGCTGGAAAATATTCCTCCATGTATCCACTAGGTTATTCCACATATCATAGGGTGATTTATCCTTGTTACAAAGTTTGACAAGGCCAGTAGTCATCTTGATAGCATTGAGAGAGTCTTGATCCTAAAGCAAGGATACATTCATCTTAAACATATTATATTTCCTCCTTTCTTGGGTATGCCTGAGATGCTCCCCAATATTGATGCTAAAGGATATAGGAGAATGATCTGACATAATCCCTAGGTATACAAAAATAGGAGACTACCTTGCTTCATTATTAAAAGAAAAGGAAGAATCTATATATACTCTGTCTAATCTATAATACACTCTTTGCTTACCATCTTGGTTAATGTTTCACTACGTATACTAGATACCCTAGTGTCTCCCCTTATTTCCTTCCAGAGGATCCATAATTTTTAGTTTCTTTTTAAACTTGGACCAAAAATATTGTTCATTACCTTTCCAAAAAAAAGGTAGATCCACCACATTTGTCTTCTCTATGTTCAATCATGTTAAAGTCCCCCAAACTCACCCAGTGAGTATATGAAAGATCATTTTCTAACCAATCCCTAAAGGTAGTTCTTCCCTATAATCATTAGAAGCATATACATTAAAAATTCCAATCATTTTATCCTTATATTTAAAGGTGACTCATTGGGCCCTTTGACAAGGTGATGAACCCTCTGCATCAATTTTGTTAGCCCATTTAGGCCCTACTAGAATAATGGTTGCCCCCTTTCCTTTATCATGGTTGGTAAAAAAATAGTGTCTTTGTCCCAAATAAATTTTAAGGTATTGAAACCATGATACCCAACCACTTTTATCTCCTAGAGACACACAATATCCTTGGCAGATAAATCGTTACACCATTTCCTCACAATGTATTTCCTTTCAAGCATTTCAAGACCTCTTACATTCCAACTATGTAGCTTGATCATTATTTGGATTGAGTGGGTTTTTGGTTCTTGTAAAGCCTGTTAAAAATTTTAGGCATGTCTGAGTTCTTTTTCTTCTCACCTTCTCTAAAAACTTTAGGACTATTATATCTTCTATTAGTTCCCTTTTCTTCTTCCCTATTTTTCTAAGCACCTTTGAGAACCCTCCATTATCAATGGTCATGGATTCTACTACCCTAATATGAGGAGTGATCTAATTATCACCATTTATGTCCACCCTAGGATCCATAGTATCATTTGAAGGGGGGTTATGTTTCAAAGAGGTGAATTATTGTTTTTTAATTCTTTTATCCCTTTCATTGATACTCTCCAAGGAAATGTTTTGAGAATTTCTCCTGGTCAAGGAAACATTCATGACACATATTGGTTGACAATCATTTGAGGTCAAATTATGGGGTATATTTTCATTAGAAAACATAACAACATATTCTTCCTCAAACAAGGGATTGGCTAGGGTTACAAATTTACCATTAATCTTATTCCTTTCTTCCATATTGGATAAATTAACATCAATATTGTCCTCATTATTATTCACATCTTTATTACCCTTAGGGGATGTTTCAACTTTATCCTAAACATTTGATTCAACATTATTAGATGGTTTTTCATCACCTGCATGATTAGGGTTCACATTGAATGCTCTTTGAATATTTTTTTAGATCTGGACACACTCTTCTGGTATGACCATTCATTTTACAATGGAAACAAGCCCCTAAACTCCCTAATAAATTAAACTTCCAAGAGTATTTATTTCCATCAATTTCAATGGTAATAACTTCTAGTATATTAATTTATGGCTTGAGAGCAATCAAAAATCAAGCATTCAAGTGAGGTAAAGTAACCTTTGATTCCTCCACTTGCATAACATACCCCAAGGGATTCAACATTTGGCAAATGAATGGCCAGAATTATGGCTGAAAATTTTGAAGCTCAACCCAATTAGGGGAAGAGTGGACCACAATCTATTCCACATTACCATCAGGAGACCAAGGGAATGCTCAGAACAATGTTTGTCCAACATTTCAAAAACATTGTTTTAACACCCTTTCTTTCATATTATGATTTTTAAGGAAAACAAAAAATAAGCCTCTTTGGATCATTCTACTATAATTAACAACAATTCCTAATTTTTCCCCCACACATTGTTAAACCACTCATCGATAAATTTTCTTGCAGGAAGAAACTTAACATCCATATAAACAAAAAAAATAGAAATCTTTTTAAACGGATTAGTTCAGACTTGATATCTCTCAGCATATCATCATTAGGAGAAAGGGATAGGGTTTTCAAACTAGCAGGAGGTATCCTACCCTTGTATCCCCCTCTAGGGTCAACATCCTTGAGGATGCAACCATCTCCCTCTCCACATCCATTGGCTCTAGAATCTATTCTTCTCCCTGGTCCCAGATCCTGTCCTCTATGGAATTCACCATTAAAGAAAGTAGTGGAGGGGCACTCAACACTAGCCTTGTCCACCACCACTACTTTGTAAGATGGTTTAGTGGTTTTGACCATTTTATTTGATTTATTTCCCACAATATTCTCGCTATTATCCTTCTTGACATTAATAACATTCTCTCTATCACCATCTTATTTAGAATTAACTCCTTCTATTGATCAATAGATCATACATCTGAGTCCTTCCTGGCCAAGTTCTAAATGGAACTAAAGATTTGATTGAAAGACACACAATAAGGGCCATAAAACACATGTAGACTACAAAGAAAATAATAAAGACAATAAGCCCCAAAACCACAAAACATGCATAAAAAAAATACGTGCAAAAAAGAAATAATCAGAGGCCACACAATCCTACAAGGAAGAGAGTAGTCTTCGAGGAGAGAAACACATCTTCCAGAGAATTCCCACTTGCAGAATGCTCCTCCAAGATCAAAAACATAATATTCACATCAAAATTTAGAATATTACTTTCAATTACCATCATTATATTGCCCCGTGAATTTTGTAAAGAGAATAATAAATTCATGAATTAACACTAATTTTATATCTTCACAATATAATTGATTCATGAAGTTATTGAATTCATGCAAGTTCTTGGTAATTATGCCCCCATATCTCATCCTTAGAGTAAATACTTATTTTGGTACAAAAATATGTTCACTAAGGATTTATAATGGTATAGATTTTCCAAAATGTTCAAAGAGATTTTGAGGTTGATTTCCCTACAAAATTAAGAATAATTAAATCTACAAAAAAATCCAAATAAGGCTTCTAGCCTTTTGATCTAACACTATGTAGTCATTTTATAGCATAGTCATAGGACTATTCTTGAATACTACTAACAATAGATCTCAATACATCAATAAATCATCCATTTTAAATTTCCATATGCCAATGGTTATTTCATTACAGATTCTATCTCTATCCATAATGTAATCACCATATTCTTGAAAATAAAAATCTCCTCAACACTTGACTTCTACTCATCCAAGATTGGTAAATAAATTTTCTACCACCTAGGAAAAATGGTTGACGATTATATGATACCAAAATGAAAGGATTGTGACATTAGACAAAGTTCCTACACTAATCAATAAGCAGGTAAATGTCTACAAATTTTAATGCAATAATTTTGAAAATAAATATGCACATAAAAACAATCACCACACAACATGTTTACCTCATTAAATCACTTTTGAGGAAAAAATCAATATCCAAATCTTGAACTGGTTTTTTATAAGTATCAATTTGCTTACAATATATAAAAAAGTTTAAGCCTTCATAAGAAAAATACCAACATAATTTTGGAGAAATTTTAGCAAAACATCCTCCTATAAAATTATATCATACTACATCTTTATCTAAATACCCAAATGTACTAAAGTTGATACCAAAACAGAAATGAAGAATGATTTCCTAAAATCATTGGAAGATATTACACCCAAAAATGGTACCCAAATCCTCATGAGGTATTCTAATTCCCAGTATTGATGTTGAGTTGAAAAACTTTAAATAGAATATTCCTTACATGTATCACAACCATCTATCAATCTTGGACACCCCATTTAGACTTATTTTTCCTTTTCAAAGATGTGAAATATGGTACATTATACATACATGTCATAAGATGGTCAATATTTTAAGGACCCACTATGCAAATTACTTCTTACATGTTCTTGCATGTTGATTAATCCTCCAATGATCTCTCACGCATCTCACAATATCACAAAATATTCTTGTAGACCTATATGACATTAGGTGTTCTTAGAAATTCTTACATGTTCTTTATATTAATAAGAAACAAAAAAAGGGTGATGTACCTATAAACAATCACCGAAATGGTGTAAAGTTGACAACATTAATAATAGAATCACATTAACACTACATTAACAGTCTAGTAACATTAAAAACTAACCATTATTAACATTACTAGAAAAGAAATTTTTACCTCTAGAACCCTTATCCAATGAGCTATCTAAACTAATTAAAGTCTTAGCATAAGGCCACCTAAGGCCATAAAAAATATTAACTGTATCTAAACTTTTAAGAGCATCTAAACCATAAATAGTATAGATAAACTATTAAAAGTCTTAACATAGGACCACCTAGGGCCATAAATGACATTAATACAATAAAATAAAGGGAATTTATTCCTAGGAAATATCCTTGAATTTGTAGCCAACTTGGAAGAGGACGTTATATAGCTAAATACATAAGGAAATAAAATCAAAATAAAGTAGAAAATTATTTTCATAGAGAAATTATAAATAATGAATCATCTATTGAGATCTTAAAAGGTGTATGATACACTTATATAAACACTCTCCCACATGGTGTATACCTTTTAGGAGAGAGAGAGAGAGAATCACAAAAAAATGTTCAAACTAACTTCAAGGGGCTAAAAGGGTCATAGAGTCACTACACCAAATATGGCCCAATTATCTACTATGGCCCTTTTAGGTTTAAAATAAAATTGTCTCTCTAGTAGAAATATTGAATTTATTATAAAATAGATTAAATATGGAATATTTTCATTTGATCTTTACTCTAAATATTTAATCTTCTAATTTTGAGATGAGGGAGGCTATAGGAAAGGCAAGTGAAGTCAATGAGGTTTTGGTCATGTTAAATCTTGTGAAAACTCCATTTTCATGGCCATCTTAGTAAAGAGAAATGATGTATAGGGTTTTGAAGGTACAAATAAAGTTGAAGGTGTTAAGAGCTAGTGTATCATCAATACAGAGTTATTTGAAAGTTGTAGAAGAATTATAATTCATTTTTTTACATGCTTATGATACTAGAATAATAGAATAACTCTTGTTAGATATTTCCAACATTTAATGGTTTCTCTTAGGTAATCCTTGTGAGTACCCTTGTTGCATGTTCCTTTTAAATATTTATCATATTTCATGATCCTTTTCAATCTTCAATATTGAATGAAAATTACTAATAATAATAAACATCCATGAGAGGTGGGCTACAATATAACGGAGTTTTGGTGAATTTATGTTGTGAAATACATTAATAAATATATTGGATGAGGAATACCCTCTCTATTTATGGATCAAATTATATATCCCCTATCATTCTTCTTTTTAAGACCTATTTTCCTTAACTTTTCATATATCTAAAGGGGTAATGATAGGAAAACTTGGGATTATGTTGCACTAAAATACAATACTAAGAACTATCTTTTCTAATGGATTAATTAATGCCCTTTATTAGTGTATAATAATAAATTATATATACTAAATAATGTTAAAATATAAAATGTGTTCACCTTATTTAAATATGTGGGAAATATGAGATCAACTACTAAATCCAAATTCCCAAAGGAGAGATCCAAATTGATCAACCAAAAGGTTAATGCACAATTGAATCAATCTATGAAGAATATGAATGAAGAAGAAGATCTTAATTTCACTATGAAGAGTATATGCTTTAAATTTGAAATAATTGAAAGACAAGTACTAACCTCAAAGTAGGGTAGATCTGGAAAATGTTGATTTTTGGTGTTTGTGTGCAGTTTCAGGAAATTCTGCAACCTGTTTCGTGCAATTTTGCAACTTGTTTTAGGCTGGAAATGCCGAGGCGAAGAAAACCCAGAAAACTTTTATCTTTCTAACAGCAGGTAGTCTTTGACCCCAATAAAAGGTCAAAGACTACTTTGGTATTTTGAAGGTTGACTTTGACTTTGTTTGCAGATCTCAGAAGTTCTCCAAAAAGGGTATCCAAATCTAAGCTCAGATCCATAGTTTTGCACTTGTACTTGCAAGAAAAAGAGTGTTTTTATTGTTTGGATGGGGGGTTTTCCTAGGTCAAACCCCGATTTGGAATCAACCTTGAAATTGAATTGAATTTTTAATATGCATAAACAAAGCAAATGGAAATTTTCACCTTGCTTACGTTGAAGTCCTTGTAGAGGATTTGAATCCTTGAATCCACAAGTAGGGATGCTCCAATGAATGTAGAAGTATGTAGGACATCTCAAATCAATGGCATTTGATCTTCAACACAAATCTTGAATGGATCTTTTCATAGTAATAGACTTGGATGAATGTGGAAGGATGGATCTTCAAGGGGGCTCCAAAGAGATTGAATCCTTCAATGGCTGACAATGGATCTCCTTGATGAATGAATGCTTGAACACTTGAATGCTTGAATTCACTTGCTTGCACTTGAGAGCTCTAGATATTTCTTGGTGAGAATGGATGATTTGATTGATAATGGATGTTCTCACAAAACTTGATTGAGAGATGGATT
Organism: Chamaecyparis obtusa; assembly: GCA_027943335.1. Classification (NCBI taxonomy): domain Eukaryota; kingdom Viridiplantae; phylum Streptophyta; class Pinopsida; order Cupressales; family Cupressaceae; genus Chamaecyparis; species Chamaecyparis obtusa. The sequence continues at coordinate 366,173 of BSBK01001425.1, read as the reverse complement.
GAAAACTTGATGGAGAAAATGAGAGAGAAAGACTTCCTTTTATAGTGAACTAGGGTACAAACCTCTAGAGAAGGCCAACATTGGGGAATTAAATCCCAATTAACCTTAACCCCTAGAAATGGACCCATATTAAATGCAATTTAAGGATTTACCATTCTGAAACCCGAAATGGCTGACTCGAAAGCGGGAAAACAAATATTTCTGAAACCCAACATCCAAAAATCATGGGATCCTAAAATTTGAACCTTGGGTCAAAGATGAGGTAGACCCCACCCTAGGTCAGGGTTGAGTTCATCCCTGACCTAGGTCAAGATCTAGGTCATCATTGACCCTCAAGTTCATCTTTGACCTTGAGGTCAAAAAACCCAGGACCTCAATCCAGAATGCTAGGAAATGCAAAAAAATAGGTGAAAACCAAAGTAGAGAATAGTAGAGTAGGGGGGAAAGCCAGATCCATGCAAAGACCCAATCAAGATGCTTAACATGACCCCAGACAACTCACTCAGAGGGCTAAACACTCTTAACATGGAAGTGCTTCCATTTTAAGATGATACATATACTAATAAAATATGCATATTATTTAGATGTTGTTGTGATGTATTTGTTAATGTAATTGTTAAAATAATAACATAATATAGAGACAAATAGGAACTTGTTTAATCAATGAGCAAGGATAAGAAGATATACCATGAATTAACCCAAAACTAGGAGCATTCACCAAAGCATAATGAAACAAGGAGACAAGATTTTGAAGGGGAAAAGCATAAAAAAACCCTTGTGAAATTAATGAAAGTGACAAAAAATGCCTAAGAATGAGAGAGAAAGAGAGAGAGAGAGAGAGAGAGAGAGAGAGAGAGAGAGAGAGAGAGAGAGCAATGCTCATACAATGATTCAAGATAATGTAGAATGAGAAACTAAGTGTTGCAAGTGAATGACTAAGAATGAGAAAAGAAGCATCTCTTATGTAGAGATGAGAAGAAAGGAGTTGAATGTAACTCCCATGTGCATGTGAGCCACATTCATAATGTGTGTGCCACTTGTGCTATTTCCTCTTAAGGAGGAATCTAGGAATAAAAGAAATTACAAATAAATATTATGTCCTCACACATGGAAAAGAGGACAAGTGTACATGTAGGGATTCTATAGGAATCTCCTACTAACATAATAAAAAATAAAATACCTTGGTTTATAATAAATCACCAAGGAAAGATTAATTCTAACACCCCCCTTTAATCTTTACTTGGGGGTTTACAATCAAAGGGTATCAAACCCATATTTTTACAATGAAATTCAAATTTTTCTCTTGGAAGAGGCTTTGTGAGGATGTCAGCAATTTGAAGTTGTCCTTGGCAGAAAAGAAGAGAGACTTGCTGGTTGTGAATGTGTTCTCTGATGAAGTGATGATGAAGAGCAATTTGTTTGGATCTTGCATGGTAAATTGGATTCTTTGCTAGAGCTATTGCAATTTGGTTGTCACAAAACAAAGGTGTAGGTTCCTCTTGAGGTAGACCCAAATCTGCAAGTATTCTTCTAAGCCAAAGAGCTTCTTTTGCTACTGTAGTGCAACCTTTATATTTAGCTTCAGTAGAACAGAGAGAAACAGATTGTTGCTTTTTACTTTTCCATGAAATTACACCTAAACCAAGAAAGAAACAATAACCACTAGTGGATCTCCCATCATTGGGATCTCCCCCTAGATCTGAATCAGTATATCCTTTAAGTCTAAAATCAGCAGTATTATCAAAATATAAAGCATAATGTGAAGTACCTTTTATATACCTTAAGATTCTTTTAGCAGCTTTCAAATGAGTTAGTTGAGGTTTTGACATAAATCTAGAGACTAATCCAACACTAAAGGAAATATCAGGTCTAGTAAGAGTTAAATAATTTAAACTTCCTACTAACTGTCTATAATAAGTAGCATCAACATAAGGAGTCATAGTATCAACTTCCAATTTAGCACCTAAATCACAAGGTATGGAAACATCATTAGCAGTAGTCATATCAAATCTATGTATTAAATCTTGAACATATTTAGTTTGAGAAATATAAATACCATTTTCAGTTTGCCAAAATTGCATTCCTAAAAAATAATGTAAAATTCCTAAATCAGTCATTTGAAATGTTTGATTAAGTTGAAACTTAATTTCTGAAATCAAAGGTGTGGAACTAGAAGTAAGAATAAGATCATCTACATATAAGATAATAATGATAATTTCACCATCACAATGCTTAATGTAAAGGTTAGGATCATTTTGACTTCTTTGATAACCTTGAGAAAGAAAGAAAGCATTAATCTTAGAATACCATTCCCTAGGAGATTGTTTTAAGCCATAAATTGATTTCTTAAGTTTGCACACAAGATTTTCATTACCTGTTTGAATAAAGCCTGGTGGTTGAGCCATGTAAATTTCTTCATGCAAATCTCCATTAAGAAAAGAACTTTTAACATCCATTTGGTGAATAGGCCAATGCATTTTAGTAGCCAAAGCAAGAATTACTTTGATAGTAGGCATTTTAGCTACTGGAGAAAAAGTGTCATTATAATCTAATCCTTCAACTTGAGAAAATCCTCTAGCAACTAATCTAGCTTTATATTTAGTTATTTCATTATTAGAATTAACCTTAGTTTTATACAACCATTTACATGAAACTAAATTTTTACCTTGAGGTAAGGGAACAAGATCCCAAGTATTATTTGCAATCAAAGTGTCATATTCTTCTTGCATAGCAGTTTACCAATGTGGTTGAGTTTTAGATTCATTAAAAGTTTGAGGATCTTGAGAATTCATAACTTTAGACATCAAAGCATAATTGCAGTAGTTTATTCTCCTAGGTTTAAGTCCTCCCATTCTAGTAATGTAATCATCAGTATCATTAACTAAATTTTTGAACCATTTAGGATACTATTTTGAATTAACAAATTCACTACTAGAACAATCAGGAGTAACATTAGAACCATAAGGAGTAGAAAGAGTAGTTTCACTAGTGTCATTTTCTGCTTTTTCATCATTTTTATTTAAAGAAATAGAAACAAATTCATTTTGAGTAGGGTTTAGAGAAGGAGGTTGGTCCTCCATAAGAACAATTTTACCTTTATCAAAATTAGAATCTTGAACTTGAGAACAGTCATGAACACCATTTTCAGCAATACAAACATCTCTAGCAACATGAACTTTGTTAGTTTGAGGATTGTAAACTCTATAACCTTTAATATTTTCATCATAACCAACAAAGATATGTGGTGTGGATTTAGGGTCCAATTTTTTTCTTTTTTTTTTTGGAGTATGAACATAAGCAATTGAACCAAAAATCCTTAAATGGGCTAAGTTCGGTTTTCTACCTGACCAAGCTTCTTCAGGAGTTTTATTTTTTAAAGCTTTAGTAGGAGTTCTATTAAGAAGTTCTATTAAGAAGATAAGTTGCACAAGCCATAGCTTCAGCCCAAAATTTATAATCCATTTTTTTAGCATGCAAAAGACATCTAGCCATTTCAACTATGGTCCTATGCTTACGTTCTGCCACACCATTCTGTTCTGGTGTATAAGGAACAGTAAGTTCATGTTTTATACCAAATGACCTTAAATAAGAATGAAAAGAATGATTAATATATTTAGTACCATTATCTGTTCTAAGAATTTGCAACCACTTTTTCTTTCCACATAAACATGAAATTCAGCAAAGGTGTCAAGCACTTGATCTTTACTATGCAGAAAATAGATCCAAGTTCTATGTGAGAAATCATCAACAAAGGTTAAAGCATACTTAGAACCTTGAATTGAAGAATGTTCCATAGGTCCTAGCAAATCACTATGAATAAGAACACGTTTATTACTAGCACGCCAAGATGAAGCATGAGGAAAAGGTTCTCTATGCATTTTTCCACCCAAACAACCATTGCAGGTAAACTTAGTAGGAGAAAATTTAGGCAACCCAAGAACCATGTTTTCCTTTTGCATTAAAGTAATGTAATCAGAATTTAAATGACCTAATCTTTCATGCCATATGTGAAAATCAATATTAGCATGCAAAGAATGTCTAGATGAAGAAAAAGAATAAAATTTAAAGAGATTATCTATATCCAACTTTGCATTGGCAATAATATGATTAGTGATAGGATCAATAATATGACAATCATTTTTATGAAATTCAATCTTATATTCTTGACAGAGTTGAGAAATAGAAAGCAGATTAGTTTTCAATTCAGGAACATAAAGAACATTATGAAGTTTACCATTTGGAATAGACACATCTCCAAAACCTTCAACTTTGCAACTATCATTATTAGCTAATTGAATTGGAATGTTAGATGTATCAGGTTCAATAAAATAAAAAAAAGCTTTATTAGAAGTAACATGTTGAGATGCACCACTATCAATAACCCATTCAAGAGGTTTAATAGGATTAAATTAAATAGTAAAAGCATGACGTGTTTGAGGTCCATTTGATTTTTCAACAGAATTATTCTGATTAGAAGATTGATCCCTCTATTGCTTAAAATAGTTTTGAGTTATATGGCCATCCTTACCACAATAAGTGCAATGTAGTCTCCTGTTTGAGTTATTAGATTGATTATTGTTACCAGTATTGGAATGTAAGGCCCAACCTCTTTCCACCTTTTCCTCGACACTTCGATGACGGAAGATTAAGGGGTGTTGTAGTATCTGGATGAATGGTAAATCCCTAATGGAATTATACCTTCATATCAGTACCTATCAACTAAGTGTCACTATGACAGAGGTGATATCTCTATGTTATTAATTATGCAAGTGAATCTTGGATGCAGTATGTTACCCTACAGATCATACATTCAACTAGACTATTAAGGCTCCTTTGAGTACTTTTGTCGAAAGGATTAGTTTCGAGAAGTCGAGATGTAAATGCCAAATTAGTATGTGTTAAATCTTAAGTTTATCTTGGATTAAATTAATAAGTTGACATGATGATTCTAGTAACTCCTACGAGGAGGATGAGTAATGTTTTGATGATGTATTATATGGTTATACCATAGTGACATTTTGGTGATATTCTTAGAACCCTGAACAAGGATTTGTTAGATCCTAGACTAATAGGATTATTCTGCATTTTGTTTTCCTAGATTAGGAAATTTAATCATACTTGTGATAAGAATTTTATAGGACCTGATTGTTATGGTTACCCCCTTACCGATGTTGAACCATCGATTTATCTTAAATATCATGCTAAGGAAAATTGAGAATCTTTGAGATTAGGAGTACTATGAAGTTATGCAATCAAATTATGTAGATTGAATTGAATTAATGAATGTATTCTATATGTTTGCAAGCTTGAATTTGGATTATGATCTCTATGTGGGCATTGTACTTTATGTGACTTTGAGTACGTAGTAGAAATTATAACTTATGTGTATAAAATTATATGCAATTAAATTATGCACTATATGAAAGTGATTAGATGTATGCATTGAATCATGAATTATGAGAAAGCGATTGTAAGAATGCAATCGAATTCTATGTTGCAAATAAATATCATGTTAGACATCTTCGCTGCATTGATGTTATGAGTAATTGATGATTACCTTGTGATGATGTTAGATTATTGATGATCATGATTTCAATTGAATTACAAGATTAGTAGGCATTAGAGATGCGATTGAATTATGAAATTGAAACTAAGCAATTGAATTTTGATTAAATTGAAGATGTTATATCTTATATGTTTATTCGTATTGGTTTTTCTTCCTTGAATTATTGATGCTGCATTGAGGAGTGTGCAGGTAAGAGAACCATGGAATTAATCAGAGAACCAAGGTTAAACATATGTGAATTGAGTAAGCCAAAGCTTAATTCGACATGGGATTAAAAGCCTCGTTGTAATGTGAACTCCTGGTAAATGTGGATTTTTGCATGTGTGTTATTAGTTAAGTTCTTGTTGTCATCTAGGACATGACCTTGGGTATGTAATGTGTAATCGTTAGTGTCATTTGACACTTGTTATGTGTTTGTTTTAATTCATCCTTGTTCTAGTCACTTCTAGAGGCCAATAAGGGGTTCTAAGGGTCATTTTTGGCATAATTTAAGTACCTTATGGATAGGGTTATGAGTTAAGAAGGTTTTGAGCATGTCCCTAATTCCCTAGTGACCTTGGTAACCTATTTTATGGCCCATTTGCCCTCAACTTCGAAATTGGATAAGTCATGATCTTTACCCAACTCCACCTTTTCTTTCAATCATGCATTTATCATGAGGGGACAAGGGAAGACAACAAGGCCATAGAGTCAAGTCTGCATTTATGGATGGTGGGTGGGTAGAGATTTGGAGGCCTTTTTAGAGGCCCTTAGGAGATTTAGTGGGTGTTCACCCACTCTCCACATTTGGAGACATTAGGGTTTGGATTGAGGAAGGATAGTGGATAAGCTCTTCTCAAATTTCCATTTCCATCACACTTATGGAGGTTGGTTACTCTTCTCATGGAAGCCTTTCTACTTGCTCTTTAGATTAACTTATATTTTTCTTTCTCATGCATATGAATCTTGGTTCTTGTTGTGACAATGTGTTGTAATGGAGGGATTTTGGGTTTTGATTTCATAGTTTGATCTTGTTCTTTTTGCTTGATTGAGGGAGTTCTTGTTTATGGCTGTGAGGCATTACTCACCCTTTTGGGAAGGGAAGAAGTGGCTTATGGGTGGAGGGGTTAGTTGGGCTCTCCATGAGGTGAGAGTCTCTTCTCTTGGAGAAGAGGGATAAGTCCATGGTGTATGGGCACCATGGAAGCCATTGCATTCTTTTATTTTGAAGACGATGTTAAGCAAAGTATGTGTATGAAGAGGCATTTGGATATGCATGGATATGTAGCCTTGAAGAGGCATTTGGATATGTAGCCTTGAAGAGGCATTTGAATACTCATGGTGAGAAAATTTGTATGTAATGGCATTCTCCCCTTGGAAAAGCCCACCTCCACCCTCTCAATGAGCTTGTAAGACTCATTTGTGTAACCTTGGAAGGGAGTAATTTGTCGTATGTGCATTGTGTATATTGTTTGTGAGCATCTTGTTGATCTTGTTGCATACCCGTTTAGCCTTGGTTCTCCAAGCTCGGGGGTGGTCTCATAAGAGACCTAGGTTGGGTGGTGAGCACCCATGGTTCTCCATTTTTTTTATTTGCAGGTTTGGATGTCAAGACTCATGTGGATGATGCTTGAAAAAGTCCACTCTCTTGGTGTAGAATTATCCTATGATGTGGTATTGTTGATCCTTGTTGAAGATCATCTTCTTGTTGTATTTTGTAATGTTGTTTGTATGCCTTTTGGCTATTGTGATGTTGTAAGAGATTAGTAATGAAGATGAGTTTTGTTATTCCATCTTGAACTCTCATTGAGTATCTACACCAGTTTGGATTAATTAGTTGTAAATGTGAATACTTCTTTATCACAAAGAATATGTATTTTAGTTGAGGAGATGACTATATTGAAAATGATGAATCATTTCTTCCATATCCAATGTATTCTACTTCTTGAGATAATGAAGTTATTCCTTTTTGTGGAATGAAAATCAAAGTTGATAGAATAGATAAAGGGTATAGTTGAAATTACTCTCCTTTTTGCAATGAGTTCTCAATATTGATAGAATAGATATTGTATCAATTTCAATAAGATTTCATATTTTGGTTGAAGTAGGAATATTGTAGATTCATATATGATGATTTAAATGTCATGATCATTGAAAATAATCTCCATTTGATTCATATCACTCTTTTAGACCTATCAATTGTAATGAAACATCTATGAACAAATGAACAAATTAATTTATATGTTGATATCTCAATTGATTTGCAATCAAACTATATTTAACCCTTATTGATACTCTAACAATCTTAAGACAATATACTTCCTTATGCATTAAGGAGACTAATTAAATGATTAAGATATACTACTCATAGTTTGCAAGAAGATGTAAAAATAGTGCAAGCAAAATAACACTCTCCAGATTTTAAGAGAGCAAAATGCTCTCTGGATTTTGTATGGGATAAAAATCCCATACAAAATCCATACCACAGTCATTTTAATATAATAAACTTGCCACCTCAATATATATTAAACAAATAAAATAGTAATCTACTCTACCCCCCTTACCTTATTTAATATCTTCCCCATAACATGCCGCATGTGGAGGGATGTCAAGTCTTTGTTTTAATTGAAACCTTCTTATTGGGTAGGGGAATGTACCTTAGCTGACTCCCCATCATGGGCGCACAGCATGGGGATACTCACTTTAGAATTGTTTATTCTATGTCTGCAATAAAATTAATGCATTGACCACTCTCCATAGAAGTTTGGCGCATGTTTATGGTAGAGCAGTCTTGTTCATTTAATTAATGCTTGGTGGGGGCCAAGACTTATAAAGGTCTATTCAAATTTAATGCACCCCCCTTTTATCCTCCTTTATATGTGCGGTCTTTGGAGACTTTTACATCTCCCCTAAAATGGCGCAGGCTTTGGTTGTGTCCTTTCCCTTGGGCACGTGGATGGAGGGAGTAGGATAGAGTAGGTTAGTAGGTTAGTTTAATTTAGTAGGATGTTTAGTTTAGTGGGTGAGTTAGTATTTTAGTTAAGTTAGATTGGGATGTTAGATTAATAGGTCAATTGAAAATTAAGTCTTGTTAATGATTGTAGTTAGTTAGTATTTTTTTTAGAAATGTTTTTAATTAATGTAATGTTAATATCTATAAATGGTTATTATTTGACAGTGTTTTAATAAGTTATTTTGTTATGGTTTAAGGTACCATGTGCTAATGGTATAGCATGTTTATAATATTAATTGATATATTATAGTATATTAACTAATTAATAAATATATTAATTAATTAATATATTATAATTATTAATTAATTTCTTATAAGTTATTTAATTATAATTTTTGAATATATATCATTAATTAATGTTTCTCTTTAAATTTATTGAATAGTTAACAAGTTCATTAATCAATTGTTACGTTGTAATTATTAATTGAATTGGTATATATTCTTTTTGTAACGGATATTGGTGTAACGATTATTAAATTTTATATTCAATATTTTCATAAACTGACAATCTAATAATTAAAATTGGACTTATGGAAAATGGTTAATCTATATATATATATATATATATAATAATGTTATTAAATAAATCTTCTCTTACTCTTGGAGAATCTATAAGATTAATAGATTGATGATCGACGAAATTGATCGTTAAGATGATTAACGAATTCTTCTTCTATTGAGTTTCAACTAACAACCTATGGAAAAACAACATTGTTGAGGTTGATCACCTGAATCTTTTGTGACCTCGTCGTTGACTCCTCTTACCCGCATCTTAAACGTGGAACTTTTAACCTTTTTAAAAAAAAATTTGTTGGTTGTGTTTTGACCCGAACTTTTGGACATTACATGGAAGGCCTAGAGTTGTAATAATTATTAGGTTGTTGTCTAGAATTAGTGTACTTGAACTGTTGATTGTTTTGATTAGTGTGATTATTATTATTAGGTCTATTGTGAGTTTTAGAAACATAAGCCAGATCATTAACTCTAAGAATTCCAAACTAAATTAATTTTGCTTCCTATTACCTTAACATAGTTTGAAAAATAGAATAAGTAAGTTGATTAGCTAAAGACGGAATTACTAACTGAGAGTAAATGTTAGTAATGAATTGTTGAAACTATCATGGTAAACATTTCCTAATTATGATGTGAATAATGCGAACATCAGATAAAGTAACTTTAAGACCAGAAAGCAAAGAACAGATAGAATCAAATTTTAACAAAAAATCATCAACAGAATTGAAATCAGAATATCTAAGATCTTCTAACTGATCTTGAAGTTGAATCTTTCTAGCTTCATTTGCACTATCATAAGTATTCTTAAGGATATTCCAAGCCTCATGGACTTCATCACAAGCAGAGATTAAAACATACAATTCAAGATTTAATAATATACCAATCAACCCTAATGCTTCCTCATTTTTAGTTTTCCATGTATCTTGGTCAGCTTGAGAGGTAGTAGAGGCTGGTTTGGGAGTGGCATTAGTAACAATATCATAAAGATGTCTAAAATGAAAAATAAACGCCATATGAACAGCCCACACATGATAATTAGAACTTGTTAATTTGATTTCAGGCATCAAAGTTGACATGATTACAAAAAAAATGAACACACTAGGTGCAGAAGGAGTTGTATCAGCACCCTAGAAGATAGATGAATATGTAATAGATCAAGGATATAGTACATATACACTTGAAACCTAAAAGATGGATAAAAGCCGCTCTTGAGCTAGCATGCAAAATAGAAATTTTAAATAAACTGAGCACCCTGGATGGCAGTTCTGACATGCAAAGTACTTGCATGCAAAATTTGAGATGGGTGATTAGACACTAAAAAAAAAGATTGCCTTATGAAACAAAAATTAGAGAACATCAAGGAGTGTCCTAAGTACATCTTAGATGCTCAACTTGAGTTTTTTTTGGCACATAAGACAATTCATAATGGTTGAATTCCAAAACTATTATCCTTGACAATGGGAAATGATGATCTACAAGTAATTGAATATCTTGATGAAATGAATGGACAAGTGAAAGATATTGATTAGAGATCACTAAGCTACTAAAGTGATATGTAAGTCAATTAAATCAGTCAATGTATTGTCATTGATGTCAACTAGTTTTGACTATACTTATCATAATAATTACAAACATCTGAAGAAGAAAAATGGTAAAGGAATGAGATATCTACATGAAGATGACACTACTACATTTGGGGCCAAATGTTGACAGACACTTTCGATGGGTAAATTTTTTATAATGAATTTTTTATTTTTTTAAAAAATAGGCCCCGATAATGTCAGTATTCCGATGGGTTTTAAATTGACCATTAAAATTCTGACAGTTTCTGGTATACATAAAAAAAAAAGTGAAGTGCCAAATCATTTTTATTTCGATTGGCATAGAAAAGGAGTGGGAGAAAATGAGTTGGGCATGCACAAGAGAAGGTATTTGATTTCTTCATCTTTCTAGCCTCTGGCATCATATTCAACTACAAATTTCATATGCATTGCATTTTATTTGATCATGAATGCTCTCTTAAATGACCGCATTCTACTAGTGTCGTGCCCTAGCTGGTGCTTTATCTCTATTATTTGATGTTATTGGTGTCATGCCCCAACCCATGCTTTAACTCCATTATTTGATTTTATTGGTTCTTGTGCTCAAGGATATCCATTTTTTGAAATGTTGAGTGTGGTTATCAAATGGACAGTCTGTGAGCTTCTAGCTAGGTGCCATTTGTATTGATAGCTTAGGGTATCAAATGTATTGTATCATTGATAGTTGAGACTTTTCTAAAATGAAATAGAAAAAGAACTATTTTGATTTAGTGCTTTAACTCCATTATTTGATGTTATTGGTGCTTGTGCTCAAGGATAACCATTTTTTTGAAATGTTGATTGTGGTTATCAAATGGATAGCCCATGAGCTTCTAGGTAGGCACCATTTGTATTGATAGCTTAGGGTATCAAATGTATTGTTATATGATTGATAGTTGAGACTTTGTTAAAATGAAATAGGAAAAAGAATGATTTCGAGTTAGTTTCTCTATTTTGGTCCCTAAGTGGCTTACAACCCTAGAGAAGTATATGCAGATTTACAGATGCAGTTGCAGGATACATAGTAGTCGATAATTCACAAGAAATCCATGCATCCAATTTGAATATAAATTAATACAAATAAATAGGGTCCTTGAATGGCCCAATCATCTAAACCTTGACTATCCCCTCAACTGGCGACCCTTCAAAACTAGGTTATCATGCAATCAATGAGTGATCCTTCATTCTCCTGGTTTGCCCTGCATCCAAACATATTGGAAAGACATAATAAAATGATAACAAGACTTTCAAAATCCCCCCTCCCTCAAGGAACACTATCAACATCCAGACCTTGACTCTCCCCTCAACCAGTGACCCTTCAAAACTCGGTTATCATGCAATTAGTGAGTGATCCTTCATTCTCCTATTCTGCCCTGCATCCAAACATATTGGAAATACACAATAAAATGATAACAAGTCTTTTACAATCCCCCTTCCCTCAACAAACACTATCAACATCTGGACCTTGACTATCCCCTCAACTAGTGACCCTTCAAAATTGGGTTATCACGCAATCAGTGAGTGATCCTTCATTCTCTTGGTCTACCCTGCATCCAAACATATTGGAAATACACAATACAATGATAACAAGTCTTTCACAATCCCCCTTCCCTCAAGGAACACTATCAACATCCAGACCTTGACTATCCCCTCAACTAGTTGTAATACCCCAAAAATGGGCTATAAGTTCATTAATCTCCTATATCAACAATTCGAACGAAATCGACATCAAAGTCCTAATCTAAGGCACATCTAAACATCATCGAATCGTAATTGATTATCTTAAATTCTGCATCGGGGAATATTCCTAGCAATATTCCTAATTATCTTAATTATCTTTAATTTAATGATTATTTGGTGATAAATCACATTTATCCTAAGTTTGATTAATTAAATATTTTCATATTTAATTAATTAGATTTAATATTTACCACTTAATTGTTTAATTAAATTTAATTCTATCTATTATTAATTGTATTATTTAATTTTGACAATAAATCTAATATCCTATGAATAATTGATTAAATTTTTATTTAATTAATTAAAGCAAGTTGTCATTATTTAATAATATAGTTTTGAATAAAATTTTGAAAAATAATTGATTAACCCATAAATCAATTGTTTTATTTTCAAAAATCAGTTAAGTTGAGCATAAATCACTTTATTTATTAAATTAATTCATAAATAAAACATGCACAATCATAAAAGCAGACAACTATCAATTATCAATTAAAGCTAAACTCTATTTTGAGTTAAAACTTAGCTTTTGCATGTTTTTGTGAATTAAATTATCTTTATTATCAGATAACTCAAAAATCAAGCTGAGTTAATCTGAGTGATTTATGGCTTTCTTCCATGCACCTCCAAAGCTCTAGATTTATATAAAACCAAGGCTCAACTCTTCATAATTTATCCATGAATTTGCATTCTCACGCTATCAAATTGGAGTCTGAAGAATCATCTTTGCGAATCAAAGCTATTGTGAGATCTTTCTAGTTTTGAGCATTGCATATCATTTAGCATAGATTCATATAATTGTTAGATCAATTTTCATATAGATTAGATTTCATATCAAGTTTATCATTCATATTGCATAGAAAATCCAAAAAAATATATAGATTAATTGCATTCATTTCATATCAGTTTTGCATTCAAATCCTTCATTTAGGTGTCATCTAGGTCACCGATCTCGATAGCAATCTGAGAACATCGATCTCACACCTATTAGAAGGTAGTGAATTACTTGGTTAGATTAGATTTCAATTTTGCATGATTTGATTATAGCTAACCTCTAATGTTTTATTGAAGTGTTGTGTCTATAGATCAGGTACAATTTTCACACACACATTTCTGGCACCCACCGTGGGGCCCTGAAACGGGTTTCCAATTCAATTCTATCAATTTCTATCTTTTTCTCAGTTTCTGTGCAAAAATATGATTTTTATTTTTTGTCCGTACAATCTTCGTATGATTTTCTGACAAAAGTCGTATGATTTTTAACCCACTATTGTATGATAGTTGACCAAGTGTCGTTTCATCAGGCACCCACTATCGTTTGGAGGCTAGATCATCATTTCATTAGACACCCAGTGTCGTACGAGTTTCTAGACTATCTTCTGGTAATAGACCCACTGTCATATGAGTTTCGGCATCAGGTTTTAACTGTCGTTTCATTTTTGTAGGTAGTTTATCAGATTTGATTTTTGGATTTTGACTAATAGCTAATCTTAACAATTGGAATTCTCTATTTTTGATTGACTCTTCTTGGTTTTGATTGGAAAAAGTGTAAAGTTTTCTAAAATCAGGTAAAAATCTACTAAGCACATTGCGAGGATCTCAGGTATTCCAATTGTGCTGATAATATTTTGATTTGGGGCTTAAAATAAATGTCTCATGTGTCTAGTTTGGGTGATTCTTTTCATGCTTTTATTTTACACACTTGCATAATTGATATTAGGTTGTGACCCCTTAAGGATTCATTAAGTAGTCTTAGATACTTGTGATTGATCTTGATTGGTATCTTGGGTTATTGGACTCACTAATCCGTCGGCCCCTCATTCCACCCCATGGTTGCAATCTCAGTGCCATAAAGGGGAGGGGTCAACAAGATAGAAGCGTTAATTGTTCCACTTGGCAACCCTTTTGTGCTTTTAGGAACTCACTTGTTTTCTAAGTTGGGGACTCATTTTCAGCTTGTGTGAGGTGTTAAGTGTTCCACCTTGTGGACTCATCTCATATTCACTTTAAGTGTTAAGTGTTCCTCTTTCTACTTTTTGGATACTTTTGGTAGATTTGCTTTTGGAAACATACATCTATGCTCACATAGTAATTAGGCCCTATGAACACTATTCATGATTCTTGAGAGATTGGATTCCCAGTGAAATCCTTCTTGATGACAGAATCCTTGTAGGTAGGGAGGATACTTAGTGCATTTCACATTCAACTTGGTTAGTGCATCTTCTCTTATTGATCGATACATTCTCTCCTAGGAGAGGTTGATAGATCATGTTGGGTAGACATCATGAGCTTTGGTGAATCAAAATTGGTTAGTGCGTCTTCCCTTATTGATTGATACATTCTCTCTCTGAAGGGGTTGATAGATCACGTGGGGTTGATATCATAGACCTTGGTGACACAAAATTTGTCTTAGTGTGCCAGATTAATCTACTTGCTTTGTTTGGGTTAAAAGTGAAGATGCATCAAAACCTTGGATCTGGAGCCAAGTCCCCTTGTGGTATCATATTGTGAGTCACCTTTAGAGAGGGTTAACTATAGCGGACAATCCCTTCACAGGGAAAACTATGTTGATGAAACCTCAAGTAGTAATAGCCATTTTCGCCATGGTAGTGACAACCACTATATAAATGTCCTTGTGGAAGAAATCTCCATGGGTATGGTTCATTGTTGTATTTTTAGATCTCCCTAGTAGCTCCTGAAGATTAAGTTCTCAGACTGTGTCAAAACCCTGGTGCACCGAGATTGGAGTTCACCCCTTTGGATCATAAAATTTGTAGAGTCAAACCATTACTAAAAACCCTAGTGAGGCCAAATTTTCATTTTATAGGGTATATGTGTGTTATTACAAAACATTTTTGGAACATACACAATTAGCACTTCTGAGGATTAGAATGAATAAGTCACTTGATTGTTCATGCACAAGGTTTCTTTTGCCCTTGTTCATTATTTTCAGACATGCTTGAAATCACTTGCTTGCTATTTTGCATGCTTGTTTATCTATCTGGTTATTGAAAATGGACAAATCTGTTACAATCCTCAAATCTGGACATTGAAATTTGCAAACAATTCAAATCTGAAAACTCAAAATTTGCAAAATCTGAAGTAAAATCCTTTTTTGGAGTCAAAATTCATCTCAGGAGGTCAGAAAGTCATACGAGTTTCCATCAAGTGTCATTTCATTACAACCCATCTATTGTATGATTGAGTACCCAGTGTCATATGAGTTTCCATGCCAGCAAATTCTCAAAGTCAAAATCTTGCAACTGTCGTATGAGATTTTCAACTGTCATTTCATTACTACCCAACAGTCATATGAGTTTTGCAACTATCATTTCATTGCTACCCAACTATCGTACAAGTTTTGCAACTGTCATTTCATAGCATACCCACTGTCGTACGAGTTTGTAGAGTGTCGTTTGGGAAATTTTTGAAAGTTGTCAAAAAATTGTCAAAATTGCCAGATATTTAGCTTTTTCAACCTAATTTCAGAATCTATTGAACGAATCACTGTGTCAAGAATAGAGTAGTAGCTATTAAGAATCCAATCATTTTCCTAAAGTGGCCTTTTGAATCCGATTCAGCTTTATGTTTAATTGATTTGAGTCCTTATCATCCTATGTCAAAACCTTGTCATAACTATCAATCTTCAATCAATCATCAAAATGACTAAGTGTTGTGATATCTTGTCCGCTATCTTTTGGGAACCTACCCATACATCCAGAGCATAGTATCCTTCATCCACATCTAATCAAATCTTCAAATCAATCAAACCTTGACAAGGTTGCATCATCTGATCATCTTGATTCAATTCATTCTTCGGTTATCTGGATCTTATTCTTTTGTTTCACTTGAGGTGAATGGTGGAGACTAGAGCTTCCTCTCATAAGAAATCTATCACCACTCTCTAAACTCTAACTCTTGCGCAGCTCATCAATTTTGGTCTTTACAAGGATGATGGTCTTGGCAACTATCAATTGAAAACTGGTTACATACCTCCTCCATCAACTCACGGAGGTACTCAGCATACCCCTCTTCAATCTAATCCAAGGAGTCCACAAACTCCTACCATGTCTCAAGCAGGGACAAATTTTGGCTCTCAAAGAGCTCAATCTCAACATGGTGCAGATCAGGAACCCACACCTGAAGAAATTGCTCAATATCAAAATGATGATAACTTCAAATGAATGATGAAGCATTTCTTGAAAGAAGATAGAGAAGCATACTTTTTACAATTAGCTCATCAAGGAGCTAAAATTCCTCCCAACTTTAATGTTGAAGACATCATTACATATGAGGAAGAGAATCCACTCATAGCTATGATGAAACAGATGCATGCTATACAAGTTGAACTTAACAATCTCAAGAAAGAGAAGGAACCTAAAGAGTTCTCCATGGAGGCTCTATGTCCTTTTCCATTTGACAAAGACTTGTATATGCCACCATTTCCAAAAAGAGTGGAGATGCCAAAGTATGACAAGTATGATGGACACTCTGATCCTCAAGATCATGTCAGAGAATTCTATACACAATCAATGGAGTTCATGCATGAACTGACCTATCTGATGCATCTCTCTTCCCTCGATCTCTAGGGGGAGCAACCATCCACTGGTTCTCTAGACTGCCTTCTACTATCAAAAATTTTGAGGAGTTGATCAAATTGTTCTACCAGCAATACTCCTACAATATTCAACACCCGGTCACTATGATCGATATCTGTAATCTCAAGCAATATCTAGGGGAACCATTCCTAACATTTCTCAAGAGATAGAGGAAGAAGTTCTCTCTATATGCTAGACCTATTCCAGAAATAGAAAAATTGGAAATCTTCATCAACAACCTTGTCCCAGAAATCAATTATCCTCTAAAAATGCAAGATCATACATCTTTTGATAAGATGGTGGATAATGCTATCAAAATTGAAAAAGTGCTTGTGAAAAAAGGAGAAATCACATTTCAAAAAGACAAGTACGAATTAGGATCTAGTTCTAAAGACAAGAACAAAAATTGGAACAAGAACAAAGGCATCATCACAGATGGTATTGTTGACACTGTCTATGCCCCATCAAAGGTACTAGCCTACAATCTCACTCTTGGTACTCAAGCCATTAAAGCTTTAGAGAAAAAGTCTTCTCCACCATCTCAAAGGAAGCTAGAATACAAAAAATGGGATAAACATAAAAAATTTACTCCTCTAGGAGAGTCTTTAGAATCAGCTATGAAAAATCTAGTGGCTGATAACATCATCTCTTTACCACCAATCCGACCAAATGATTAGGACCCCAAACCAAAATGGTGGAGAGAAAATGAATTCTGTGATTTCCATCAGAGTAAAGGTCACAAAACTAGTAGTTGCTACCACTTGAAGCATACCATTCAAGATCTAATCGATAGTGGAGACATCACAATTAACAATCCCTAGAGCAATAACAATCATACAGCATTCATAGAACCATTTCTGAAACATGGTCAAGAAGTTTCAACTTCTCAGCCTACTATGGGGGCAAAAGTCAACTATGCTTACCCTGGAAATAATGTTGTCATCAATATGGTTGAACCATGTCTCCCTGAAAGTTGCAATGTCATCACAATTGTATGAAGAGATAGAGATCATTCCTTAGCTAACACAGTTATGTGATCACAAGCTCAAACACATCTGAAAGGACAAATCCCAGATTCATCAAATGTCTGTGCCCTTCAATCTTTCATCTGCTTCTAAATAGAACGCTGCTTCCAAATCTTCCAATCCAAAGGATACAAGGCCTACATCTTATAGCATTGTTCAACAACTCCAACACACTAATGCAAAAATCTCCATGTTTGAGTTGCTTCAAATATCTCCAGCTCATAGAGCCATTCTCGATAAAGCTTTGCTCCGTTCCAATGTTCCTGATGACCTTGATTTAGATAGGTTCCAGACTATGGTTGCACATCTTACATCTCCGCAATATATCTCCTTTTCAAAGGAAGATTACAACTCCTTGAGTCACCCACATAATTAGCCTTTGCATATAGAAGTCTTGATCTAGAACCATAGAGTCAAACATGTGTTGATAGATGGGGGTGCTGGCCTAAACATTTGTTCTTACAGCTTGATCACACAATTGGGATTTTCAGAATTGGCTATTGATCCTAGAAAGAAAATAACTATCAAGGCCTATGATGAACAAGAAAGATCTTCTAAAGGCACCATTGTCATACCTATCAGAGTGGGTCTAGTTATCAAAGATACCATCTGTCAAGTGCTTGATCTACCTTTGGCCTACAACATCCTTCTAGGGAGACCATGGATACATGAAATGAAAGCTATTCCTTCTACATACCATCAATGTTTGAAGTTTCCTTATGAAGGAGTAGAGGTTACTATCCCCACAGATCTAAATACAACTTGCAACACCTTGACAGAAAGTGTAGATAAGCTTGTACCTAATAACAAAGAATCTTTCATTGAACCAACCAAGGAAGCATCCACATCTAAAATGGAAGATCTTGCAAAAGAGGTTAATGTCAAAGAAAATAGTATGGGAGAATATACTATCAAGCCAGTCTTATCTTTGACATCTCTCCCTATCTCACCTAAGTCTTATGGGAAATCTTTGAAACAATCCAAACCAGACTCTAAAGAACCTCTTGAAGCATATAAAAAGAATTTTGTAGCAGAACAAGTATCCAAGCAAGAATTTGAAGAGGATGAGGCTGTGCTATCATGGCTGTACAAAGATGAACCTGAATCTCAAGTTGTTCAAACTGGTGACTCTACAGTCTCCAAACTCCCTTCCAATTCATATGGTCCAGGAGATAAATTAATTGCTAAGATGGGATATTCAGGTAAAGGACCTCTAGGAATTAAAGGAAAAGGTCTTGAGGTACCTCTCCCACATACTAGTAGAGAAAATAAAAACAAAGTTGGCTTAGGCTTTAAAAAGAAACCCTATCACCTCAAAGGTAATTGCTCTCATGTCATAGAGTAGATCACACCAGGGGAACCTCTTCTTAAGAAAGAAGAAACAGAACCATCAAATAGTGATTCAGATAGTTCAGAACTCATCCCCTATGAAAAATTTCCTAAAGAGATCAAAGACCTTCTTGATGATAAAGATGATCCTATCAAAAGAATTAATGTAGTAGAAACACAAGAACCTACTATCAGTCAAGAGATAGTTGCAACACAAGAACCAGCTAATCTCAAAGACAATCAAGAAGAGGGAAGTGGTAGTGATTCTGAGATAGATTCTCATGAGTATGAATACAAATCAGAATCTGAGGGTAACCCTTCTTGGGGTATTCACCCTGACTTTACTCATGTTCTAAGATTTCCTAGAGATCCTGAATCAAAAGATGAATCTAATGACTATGAATGGGGAGCCATTCCAGAACCAAATGAAGATGAGCTTATCATAGAGAAACATGTTGATATTATTCACCAATATGCACCTCAAACCAATGTAAGTCTAGAGTGAAATGATGAACCTATCGAGTCTGATCCACCTATGGCTAAATTAGACTCCCACGATGACATTGAGCCTACTCATGAATTGGATGTCTTAAGTTGTAGTATCATCTTTGAACTTGAGTGTCAGGTTAGGACCAATGATGACAGATCCATATCCATCAACACTATCTCCCAATCTTTCCCTACTTTGACTATCAAATATCCAGAACTTATTGATCAAACCTCCACGAATCCGAGCCATGGTATTTATACCTTCTTGAATGACTATGCCCTTGCTTGCTACCTCAATGTAGTTGATCCTATGAGTACTTCCATCAGTGAACTGAGTGTCAGCATGACCGAGTTAGACATCAAATATCTTAGTCATAAAAATAAGAATAAAAAGAAAAAGAAAAAGAGTTCTGAGGGTGAAAACCACTTTGTGGCAGTCTCAGAACCTACAAAAGTAAAAATAAAAGATGTATCCAAAGGTGAAAACCTCTCTGAGGTGCCTAAGGATGAGATATCTGATGTCCTTCTGAGTCATTTATAGGAAAGATCTCCAGTTCTAATTGAGCCCACTCAATCCATCAATTTGGGTACAACAAAGGAACCACAATTGGTACATGTAGCACAATCATTATCAGAAGAAGAGAAGCAAAAATTTACAACATTCCTAACAGAGAAGATGATCAAATCTGCATGGAAATATTCAGATATGCCAAGATTGGATCCTAATCTTATAATGCATCATTTATCTATTGCTCCAAATGTCAAACCTGTCAAGCAAAAATTGAGAAAGATGCATCCTCATGTTGCACTCTTGGTAAAAGCTGAATTAGAGAAGCTCCTAAATGTCAGATTCATCTGAGTTATTAACTATGTAGAGTGGATCTCTAATATTGTACCTATTTCTAAACCAAATGGGTCAATCAGAGTGTGCATAGACTTTAGAGATGTGAATAGAGCATGCCCTAAGGATGACTTTCCACTACCTAACATTGATATGATAGTGGACATGACTGCAGGTTTCAAGATGTATTCCTTACTAGATGGTTTCTTTGGATATAATCAAATAAAAATTGCTCCAGAGGACCAAGAGAAAACTACTTTCACATGTGCATGGGGCACCTTCTATTGGAATGTCATGCCATTTGGGCTTAAAAATGCTGGAGCTACATATCAAAGAGCAATGACATCTATTTTCCATGACATGATGCATCAAACTATGGAAGATTATGTTGATGATACTTTAGCAAAATCTATGATCAGAACTGAACATCTAAAGGACTTGAGCATGATCCTAGATAGAATGGAAAAGTTTAGTCTCCGACTAAATCCTAAGAAGTGTGCTTTTGGTGTCACTTCTAGAAAGCTCTTAGGATACATAGTTTCAAAGAAGGGCATTGAAGTTGATTCGGCTAAAGTCAAGGTTATAATAGAGATGCAACCTCCCACAAATATCAGTCAAATGAGGATGTTGCAAGGAAGAGTTCAATCTATTAGAATATTCATATCACAGCTAGCAGACATATCACAGCCTTTTACAAAAACATTACATAAAGGTGTGACCTTTGCATAGAATGAAGAATGTGAGAACAACTTCAACCATATCAAGAAGTATCTATCAAATTCACCTATCTTGATGCCTCTTATTCATGGGAAGCCATTGATCTTATATGTCTCTGCAACAGCCACATCACTGGGGGCATTGTTAGCGCAACATGATGAAGAGAAAAAGGAAAGAGCCATTTATTATATAAGCAGAACATTGGTGGCTTATGAAAAGAACTATTCTATGATTGAGAAAGCTTGTCTCGCTATGATCTTTGCATCACATAAATTGAGACACTATATGTTAGCTCATACCATGCATCTAGTAGAAAAAATTGATCCACTAAAATACCTACTAAGCAAGGCTACCCTCATAGGTAGACTGGCTAAATGGGTCATGCTTCTAAGAGAATTTAACATTGAATGTGTTGAAAGAAAAGCTATAAAAGGTCAAGTTATATCTGATCAACTAGTAGATGCACCCATGTTTGATGACACACCAATGCAAATGGAATTTCTAGACTCCTCTATTATGCACCTATCTTCTAGAGAATGACAATTTTTCTTTGATGGCTCCTATACATAGAATGGATCTGGAGCAGGCATATTATTCATAACTCCTCAAGGATACTCCATCCCAAAAGCATTCAGACTAAAGTTCCCCTGCATAAACAATATTGCAGAATATGAAGCCCTTTTGAATGGTATGAAAATAGCAATTGAATGGAGAGTAACAGAGCTACACATTCATGGAGACTCTCAACTTGTTATTCATCAAGTCAATGATGTGTACCAAACTAAAGATGAAAAGGTCATTCCTTACAAGAGAATGGTAGATGATCTTAAGAAATATTTCATATCTATCACATTTGAACAAATTCCTAGAATGGAGAACAAGGCTACCGATGCAATGGCAACACTATCTACTTTATTACAATAGCCTGAACATGGGCTATGCTATGAGTTTCTGGTGGAAGCACTATCTTATCCTACATATGACTCCCTCGAAACCCACATAATGTGCACTATTGTAGGTCATGATTCATCCCAATATAAAAACCTATTTTCCTATCTCCAAGACCAAACCATCCCTGATACCTTCAACCATCATGAAAAGAGATACCTTATCCGTAATGCCTCCTGATATGTCATCATTGGTAATGATCTATACAAATGAGGTCTAGATGGTATGCTACTTAGATGTTTAGAATGGGAAGAGTCTCAACGTGCATTAGAGGAAGTCCATGATGGTATTTGTGGGTCGCACTTGAATGGTTTAACACTAGCTCGAAAGCTTATTAGGGCTGGGTACTATTGGCCTGAAATGGAGAAAGAGGCTATCAAATTTGCTAAGAATTCTCAAAAGTACCAAGTGCATGGCAACTTAATTCATGCTCCAGGGAGGGATCTAATCCCCTTTACAACACAATGGCCTTTCCATCAATGGGCATTTGATCTTATCAGGATGATTCATCCTCATTCTTCTAATGGACATACCCATATAATCACAGGCACAAATTATTTTACAAAATGGGTAGAAGCGGTCCCTTTGACACAAGCAACAAGAAAGCAGATATCGATGTTCATCTTAAACTATATCATATGTAGATATGGGATCCCTCATTCCATAATCATAGATAATGGTGGGCAATTCAGGAATAAAGACCTAGATGATCTATGTGCCAAGTTCAAGATCACCCAACATTGGTCTTCTATCTACTATCCACAAGGGAATGGCCAAGTAGAGGCTTCTAACAAAAATCTATTAAAGATCTTGCACAGAATAGTAAACAAAACTGGCAGAGACTGGCATCTCATGATTAATCTAGCTCTATGGGCCTACAGAACAAGTATCAGAACACTTATAGGGGCTACACCTTTCACTTTAGTTTATGGGTCTAAGGCGGTACTACCTATTGAGGTTGAAATCCCATCACTAAGAATCAGAATGCATGGTCTAGTAACTGATGATGACTATAGAGTGTCTAGGTTGCAAGAACTGGAACTACTAGATGAGCGCAGACAAGCAGCGTATGATCATCTCAGAGTATATCAAAAGAGAATGTCTAGAGGCTACAACAAGAAAGTCAGACACAGAGAATTTTAGGTTGGCGATCTAGTCTTGAGAGTAAATCCTAAAAATCAATCCCATCGAGAACGCAAGGGGAATTTCAAACCCAACTAGCTGGGTCCCTTTGTCATCACTACTACTTTTGGCTCTAGTTCCTATCAACTCTCAATGACTGAAGGAGAACAGCTTTGAGAACCAATCAACATTCTCCATGTGAGGAAATTCTATGCCTAAAGCATTCAGTCTATGGAAAAATATCCTGAAAAAATTATAAAAATTGGAAAAAGTCCTGAAAAAATGAACATCTTGGTGAAAACCTAGCAATAGGCACCTTGATGATTCACAAAAAAAAAGTGAAAAAAATCAAAAGTACAAAAAAATTGAAAAAATGAAAAATACAAAAAAATGAGAAAAAAAAAAAAGTGCCTTGGTGAAAACCTGGAAACAGGCGCCTTGGTAGCAAAAATAAAATCTCTGCCAAGATGGTGAAAACCTGACAAATGGGTGCCACTTGTTCAAAATGCTCCATCTATCAGCGCAATCTTGGTCTTTCCTAGCTTTCAATCTTGCTTTAGTTTGTACATATCTCCTGGTTTGTTTCTGCATTTCCAATTTTTCAATAAGTTGATTTGTACACCAATCAGCTCAAGCGTCTGTATCCTATCAATGCTTAGTCATATCCTATGGTCGTCAGTGTATCTTAGATGTATCATATCTAGTCAGAGTCCTTTTGAAGCTTCATGTGAGTTAGTCAGTCAGTCTTGTCTCCAGAAAGGATTTTGCCTCTACAACAATGCAATCAAACAACAAACTGAAAATGATCTGTGCGTCATGCTTTTATCTCCTTGTATGCTTACTGATTCGCATTGAGATTTTTTCATATTGTGTCCCTTCGAGCCCTTCGATGATATCCTTCATAGGATTTAGAGAGTGATGACTGGGGGCATAATCTTTTCTTTGTCTTCTGCTTGTATGTGAAAATCTAACATCTTTGGAAATTCTGGATTGAAATGGTGTCCGACTGTAAGAGCCTCTATCTCAAATTGGATGGCCATGCGTACCTCAGCCATTGATACCCAGAAAATTCAAGGAAGTTTTATCTCACTATTTTCTTTTTGAGTGAGTTCTTTCTCCTACTGTAAAATGCAATCTTACCTAAGGATGTGAACAATAAAGGGTCACTACGAGTAATTCACATTGGATTTAGAATAATCTCTTGGCTGTTTGATGTGTTTGTCAATGCAAGGTGTATTCAGGTCATCACGACATTCATGTTTTGATGCTTATACAAATTTCTATATCAAAATGGACAAGATATTCAAGTCATCCTGGCGTTTGTGCCTTGGTGCTTATATCTAATCCGACATTCCGAAAATAAAATCAATATTCATATATCCATGGTTGTTGACCAGTGGGTGTTGTATTGATTATTGCACATACAAATCAATATTCATATGTCTATGGTTTCATAGCTAGTGGGAATTGTATTGATTTATCTGCTTACCTAAAAGTTCAATGATGATAATAAATCGACATATGATCAGTGACTAGGTCCTAGGTCTTAAGTTGCATTTCATTTGGCATGTCTCTTTGCATTTTGCATGTTTTCATATCTCACAACTATTTGGAAATACTTCAAAGCTTCAACAATTCTTCATATCAATTCTTCACATCTAACAAGAGCTAAGTCTCACTCAGATGTCTCTTCATCCAACCGCGAGCAGTAACCCTCCAAGGTTCAAACATCCTTTTGACATAAGACTGAGTACTTGTCTTCATCAACCTGCAAAAACATATCATGTATATCACTACATTTACATCTTATATCATTATCATTTGTTACATTACATTACATTCATTGCATAAGCATAAATCATACATACATCTTTTCATAATCAATTACATTTGCATAACATCCATACATATGAAAGAAATCATTGCATTGCATTGATCCATACATACATTCTACACTAATCATAGCATAAGCATAGCATGATATCATCATAAATCCACATCATGACAAGTACAAATGAAGTCACAATCAAAATATCAATCTCATATATATCAAAAATCTCAAAATGTGTCAGGGGTGCACTACTGGCACAATGTACAAAAGAATGAGCTCTGGAAAGCTATCAGAATCAAAATGGTATATCAGTGATAATAAAGAACAAAATATATCAAAACATGACCACAGCAATCAACTCTCAGCATGCTCCTTAGTATCTGGTGGAGGAGTTGGTGGTGCATCTGGTATGACCTCTACCCTCGGTGCCCTGGCTCCCTCTAAGGCTACCATGTACTCAGAGTATGTAGGTACTCTCTGCTCAGCAGGAACAATAGCATAGTATGTAGACACATAATAGGAGGCTCATGAGGTCTGATGGGTCACCTCTGTCTATAGTCTCTCAACCTCTAAGTGAAGCTCTGCATGAAGCTTAGTGTGCTACCTGTCTGCCTCCTAAAACCTCTCCTCCCATATGGCACTCTGTACCTTTAGGTCCCTGACCTAAGCTCTAAGCTGTCTAATCATCTCTGATGAAGTGAGAGGAGTAGTAGGCTCTACTGCAGCTACTGGCATCTCTGTATCCTATCCTGGCTGCTCTGTTTACTATCCAGTGGTCTCTGATCTATGTGCCTTACAGCATCTAACCTCTACACCCAAATCAAAAGTGGTGTCTATCTGTGTGGGATCTGTATCACCACCTGCAAACTGCTCACCTGCCAACACCTCATCTGTCACACCAACATTGCCCAAAGTACCCCTCTCACCCCTAGATCATCTATGTGACCCTGTGGATGTACCTATGGGAGAAGTAGAAGGATGAGGAGGCCTCATATGCCTAGATGATCTCTGCAATGGAGTTGTCACTCTTTGTCTGGGTGGTGTAGGATGCACTACCTGTGGTCTCGGGCCCTATACCATAGGAACACCTATAACATCCATCAACTCCTCCATGGAGGGTATCAACTCTGTAGGATCTAAGAATCTATGGATGGGGTGATCTACAAGCCATGCAATGTATCCATCTGTCACTCCTGCATTGACAACCTATGGCTGGTAGTCCCAATCTCTGCCTATAATGGCACTGTACTCCTCTACACATAAGGAATAGGAGAGCCTCAATGTCCATCCAAGCCCAATCTCACACATAATGCGAGCATATGCAGTGTACTCTTGTGAGGCATCTTGTCTGCATCCATACTAACACCACACTCTACTAATCACAAATCTCTCCAAAACAATGGGAGAGTAGCCAATAAGCACTTGACTCTGAAAAAGAAAACTATACTGCTCCCTCGCAGTGGGCCAGACCTCTATCTACGAATATGGCCTCTAATGAACAAAAGTCATGTCATCTAGACATCACTAGAAGTACTCAGTATGACCCATCTGGACCTATGTGACATAACCAGCATATGTATATATCACTGGCTCCTATGGCTGCCACTGTGTCTGAAAAATTGGTCTCAATACTGGGATATGCTCCCAGGCCCTTATCTGTAATACAAGAGCTCCTAAAGCAAAGCTCTTCCAATCCTGATACATGATCTCATGCATCTTTGAAAACATATGTGCCAAGAGGCACTGACCCCAGGCAAGCTCAGTGGGCATAGCCATAAGCAGTGCTACCATCGGAGCCCATCCCATCAAAAAGCCATTCTGCTAACAGCTTGGCATGATGAGCTCCTCGATCATACTTGCAATAATACACTCTAAACGATGCGTCTGACCATATCATTGTACAAGGGTCTCCCAAGAAATGGACCCCACCAACTATGTATCATCTCCAAACAGATGCCTAAAGGCATGAAGACCACCCTGACTAGAACTCACATACTCAGGATGTCGACTGCTATGGAATGGAATGCGCAGTATCCTATAGATGTCCTCCGGAGTCACGGTCATCTCTCCAGTAGGTAAATGAAATGTCTGTGTCTCCGAATGGAATCTCTCAATCAAGGCAGTCAAAAGGCCATGATTTACCCTAATATCAGGTAAATGAATCAAATACTCGAATCCACAAGCAGCAAGATGAACCCTCATTAGGTCTGGAAGCATGACACATAATCTCTGGGTAGTCGGTTATGAATGTTGGACGTGTACATCTAGATATGTCACCTATATCATACAAAAATAGGGCATTATATCAAAAATTGGGTTCAATCATAGGCTAATAGTATAGAAATTGGATAGTCAGGTACTTCAGAAGGTAGGTCAACCAGTCAGATATCAGCATCAGGCATCAGCAAAGTCAAAATTTGGCCCTAAAAGTCAGTTTTCAACACTTATTTTTCATACGACAGTCCAGATTGGCATCAAATTTCATACGACATTCCACAGTATACCAAATGATAATTCATGGTCGTACGACACTGCGCCTGGGATCATATGAGTTTTGAGGGACCCAGTGAAATGTTGTACGACACAAGGGTCCCTCTCATACGACACTTGGGTATACTTGAAATGACATTGTGCATTTAAATGAAATGTCGTATGAGTCTGGTATGGGACTCGTACGAGTTTTCACACATGCAAAAATTAAAAAAGAAAAATGCGTATGAAATTTTTTTTAAAATGCTATGAAACATGAAAAATTTGCATTTTCAAAGGGGCACAGAGGTCCACCTACTGGATGTCCATACTGTCAGGGTCTCTGGTATCTCCGGCTGCACTTGAATCGATGCAAACTCACAGGAACCTTCAGATCTCGCTGTTCTACCATTTTCTTGCTCAGAGGGCTCCGCACAATCTCCAAAGTCAAATGGTTGAAATGAATTGAAAATGACCCTTCAAGCCTTTATATAGCATTTGACCTAATTTTCAAAAGTGCTCCATTTTTCATGAAAATTGCACCCCTAGCTAATTTCGACATTCTGAATCCATTTTTGAGATCAAAATTCAAATCTGAGATCGTTTAATATGTCAAAATTATGATTTAAAATTTTAGGGCCCAGGACGGTCTACTGCTTGCATAATCAACCTTCCATCATCGCAAAAATCTAGTATTCAACTTAACTGATTATCTAATATCAAACTATCAAAATTTCAACTTGGTCAACTATGGTCAACTCATGGTTTAACCTAGTCAAACTTGGTCTTTTGGACCTCCAAACGATGTAGAATGCGTTCTTCAATGTGTATAACCACTTCTCAAATCAATTAACATGCTTCTGAACTCTCAACGCTGACTTTTCTTGTCAGATTTCAATTTTAATCCCGAAGGGGGCATGGTATTGCACATCATTCAAAGTCTGTAAATCAAATTCTATCAATCTTTCCTCAGTAATCAAGACAACAACCATGTCTAGTTATTGATTCATCAAAAAAGACCTCATCGCTCGGGGCAAATCTATCATCACTTGGGGCATATCAGATTCATCAAGATCCATATCAATCTGGTATTCTCCTAATCTTGTAAATTGTATCAGTTTTTGCAACCATTAGATCATAGTGTTCTTTCCTTGGTTCTTTGAAAACTAAAGGATTCGGATGTGATACCTGCTAGTTCTACTAAGACAATCAAGTCTAGAACTGGTCACTCACTTCTTCACAATCATAAGGTTCGGAATCAATCATTTTGACACTTTTTTTCGCAATCCTTAGTTCATCGCTGCTGCAGTGAACATTATCTTTGGTCATTCAGGACCTATTATCTTCATATCAAATCAATATCAATCAACTTTTGTCTCATATCAATTATCAATTTCACACATCAGTTTCATATCTTTATCAAACACAGACTATCTTTGAACCACTGCGCTTCGCACAGTAATTCAAAGAGGGGCAAAATGTAATACCCCAAAAATGGGCTATAAGTTCATTAATCTCCTATATCAACAATTCAAATGAAATCGACATCGAAGTCCTAATCTAAGGCACATCTAAACATCATCGAATCATAATTGATTATCTTAAATTCTGCATCGGGGAATATTCCTAGCAATATTCCTAATTATCTTAATTATCTTTAATTTAATGATTATTTGGTGATAAATCACATTTATCCTAAGTTTGATTAATTAAATATTTTCAAATTTAATTAATTAGATTTAATATTTGCCACTTAATTATTTAATTAAATTTAATTCTATCTATTATTAATTGTATTATTTAATTTTGACAATAAATCCAATATCCTATGAATAATTGATTAAATTTTTATTTAATTAATTAAAGCAAGTTGTCATTATTTAATAATATAGTTTTGAATAAAATTTTGAAAAATAATTGATTAACCCATAAATCAATTGTTTTATTTTCAAAAATCAGTTAAGTTGAGCATAAATCACTTTATTTATTAAATTAATTCATAAATAAAACATGCACAATCATAAAAGAAGACAACTATCAATTATCAATTAAAGCTAAACTCTATTTTGAGTTAAAACTTAGCTTTTGCATATTTTTGTGAATTAAATTATCTTTATTATCAGATAACTCAAAAATCAAGCTGAGTTAATCTGAGTGATTTATGGCTTTCTTCCATGCACCTCCAAAGCCCTAGATTTATATAAAACCAAGGCTTAGCTCTTCATAATTCATCCATGAATTTGCATTCTCACGCTGTCGAATTGGAGTCTGAAGAATCATCTTTGCGAATCCAAGCTATTGTGAGATCTTTCTAGTTTTGAGCATTGCATATCATTTAGCATAGATTCATATCATTGTTAGATCAATTTTCATATAGATTAGATTTCATATCAAGTTTATCATTCATATTGCATAGAAAATCCAAAAAAATATATAGATTAATTGCATTCATTTCATATCAGTTTTGCATTCAAATCCTTCATTTAGGTGTCGTCTAGGTCACTGATCTTGATAGCAATCTGAGAACATCGATCTCACACCTATTAGAAGGCAGTAAATTGCTTGGTTAGATTAGATTTCAATTTTGCATGATTTGATTATAGCTAACCTCTAATGTTTTATTGAAGTGTTGTGTCTACAGATCAGGTACAATTTTCACACACACACTAGTGACCCTTCAAAACTATGTTATCATGCAATCAGTGAGTGATCCTTCATTCTCCTGGTCTACCCTGCATCTAAACATATTGGAAATACACAATAAAATTATAACAAGTCTTTCACAATCCCCCTTCCCTCAAGGAACACTATCAACATCCAGAACTTGACTGTCCCCTCAACTAGTGACCCTTCAAAACTGGGTTATCATGCAATCAGTGAGTGATCCTTTATTCTGATGTTTTTCCCTGCATCCAAACATATTGGAAATACACAATACAATGATATCAAGTCTTTTACAATCCCCCTTCCCTCAATGAATACTATCAACATTTGGACCTTGACTGTCCCCTCAACCAGTGACCCTTCAAAACTGGGTTATCATGCAATCAGTGAGTGATCCTTCATTCTCCTGGTCTGCTCTTCATCCAAACATATTGGAAATACACAATACAATGATAACAATTCTTTCACAATCCCCCTTCCCTCAAGGAACACTATCAACATCCAGACCTTGATTGTTCCCTCAACCAGTGACCCTTCAAAACTGGGTTATCATGCAATCAGTGAGTGATCCTTCTTTCTCCTATCTTGCCCTGCATCCAAACATATTGGAAATACACAATACAATGATAAAAAGTCTTTTACAATCTCCCTTCCCTCAATGAACACTATTAGCATCCGAACCTTGACTGTCCCCTTAACCAGTGACCCTTCAAAACTGGGTTATCATGCAATCAATGAGAGATCCTTAATTCTCCTAGTCTGCCCTGCATCCAAACATATTAGAAATACACAATATAATGATAAAAAGTCTTTTACAATCCCCCTTCCCTCAAAGAACACTATCAACATCTGGACCTTGATTGTCCCCTCAACCAGTGACCCTTCAAAACTGGGTTATCATGCAATCAATGAGTGATCTTTCATTCTCCTATTCTGCCCTGCATCCAAATATATTGGAAATACACAATATAATGATAACAAGTCTTTTACAATCCCCCTTCCCTCAATGAACACTATCAACATCTGGACCTTGATTGTCCCCTCAACCAGCGCCCCTTCAAAATCAGGTTATCATGCAATCAGTGAGTGATCCTTCATTCTCCCGGTCTGCCCTGCATCCAAACATATTGGAAATACATAATACAATGATAACGCATGGAAATACTTTAATGAATATCATTCACTAGTAACACATGGACAGTCAAACTAGTAGTCTCCAAAGCATTCAAAAAGTGAATATAAATGTTTGAAAACTTTCCTCTCAACTTCCCCAACCACTCCTAATCAGTTAGAGGGATATTTATAGAATCTCCACTATTCCTATCCTTACCAACAATTGTTAAACATACTTTATCTGATATGATAATAACATGCTAAATTGAACCAATGGCATGTTCTTTGTGTGGCACAAGGAATATTTGGCTATCAAATCTTCCTTCGTGCAAGCTGAGCATGAGAGAAGGTATGTGATTTCTTTATCTTTGATTGGTATCTTTTAAGGGAAACATCTTTCAATCCTTTGGCATCATATTCAACCACAAATTTCAAATGCATTGCATTTTATTTGATCATGAATGCTCACTGAAATGATTGTATTCTATTGGTGTCATGCCCTAGCCCATGCTTTATCTCCATTATTTGATGTTATTGGTGCTTGTGCTCAAGGATATTGATTCACTATTTTGAAATGTTTGGATTCACATTTGTTGATATTACAATTTATCATATCAGATAAAGTATGTTTAAGAAGTTTTAGTGTCTCAACACTCAACTAATCCCTCTAACCAATTAGGAGTGGTTGGGAAAGTTGAGAGAAAAGTTTTCAAACATTCATATTCACTCATTGAATGCTTTGGAGACTGCTAGTTTGATTGTCGATGCATTAATGTTTAAAAGAGATCAATAAAGTATTTAAAGACATTCTTACATGCTTGGAGAGGTTTGAGAGGCACTTATCATGATTGTACCCTCACAGATAGTGGCATAGACTGGTTTTACTAAGTTTCCTTTCTCTATTTTGAGGTTTCCTTTCTCTGTCGCAGGGGTACAGTTAGAGGGTTCATTGACAAAATGATCCTTTGAATGGTTACTATAAATATGAATGATTTGATATAGGATATTTCTCATTTTACTTGAAGTTTGGAATAGCTTGTGCAAGGGTGAAAGTACTTTTGATCATTTTTGTCGTGACTGTTCCTCTACACAGTCAGGAAATGTAATTATCTAATGATTATATGTAATGTTGAATGGATTAAATGCTTTATTCTTGGTAGCAGTGAATGGAAGGAATAGTGTTGGTTTTAGGTTTCATTTATTATTGAATTCAATGGTTTCCAAGATGTGTTGAGGAGTTTTCTCCTTGTTTAATGTTAACTGTTCCTGCACAATCTACTCATACAACAATGAAATGCTATGTGATTGACAATTTCATACAACTGGTCCTTTGGCGTGTATTAAATAGAATAGAATTTTCAGCATATTATTATCATTCTATTTCTTTTTTGTAAACATGCCATTGGTTCAGTTTTGTAAAAAAAATTTGTGTTAAATTTTTTTACAAAATAGATTACAAAATACTCTTCAAAACAAATGAAAAACTTAGCAAATTTAGACTAACTTTTTGTAGATGAAAGAACAGTCATGCTAATAGTTCATCTAAGTCTTCCAAAACATTTATTGAACTCCCCTCAAGTCCTATTGGATCCCCAAATTTCTTAATCCAATCAACTTACATCAGGATCATGAGAAACTTCAAAGGATTAAAAACATTACTTGGAACAGTCACTAGTTTTACCAGTCAAAACGTAAGGAATAGAATTTTAAAGTTCTCACAATACAATCAACAATAAAATGAATGCTTGGAGATTTCTTACTATTCCATCCTTGAATTTAGAAACCAAAACAATAAGTAAAGAAGCCTTTCAACAATGCATAACACAATGGACTTGCAGATTTAAACTTCTATTTTAATTGAATCTATGTTCCTGCCATACACTCCAGGCTTAAGTATGTCATACAATGACTTCCAAAGGTTACATATAACTCCATCAAAACTTCCCCAACCATGAAGAACATAGGTGAAGAACTTGACGGTTTCATGCTTTAGTCTTTAAGAACTCAATCAATAACATAGGTTTTAATGAAATATCAATTTGATTTGCAAAGTTTGTGTTCTTTACAAATTTGAAAGGCTCTAATACTTACTAGGGCGGATGTGGATGTGCAACCTTATGCTTTTACTACTAAGTCTCTATTTGTTAGGCATACTGATTATAAGTACTTGACATATATCACAAATCTTGCTAATTAAGGTTGGCAGGATGATTATGCCTATCCTGAAAAAAGACTGTCAAATCATTATGCTTTCAAATCAATTACCTATCGACATATCCCTTGTGAGGGAGAGAAGCCAAACACATAAAGAACATGCACATAAACATGATAGTTGAAAAACTTAAATGGAATACACCAAGAAGTACCAAATGATGAATGCTCAATTGTTGTAATGGAAAATCATCAAAACTGTCCATTTCTAGAACTTGATTTTCTAGTCTAAATGATTTTTCTATAGTCATAATGGTTTTTCTAAAACTTGATTTTCTAGTCTTAATGATTTTTCTATAGTCCTAATGATTGTTCTGTAGTCTTAATGATTTTTCTTTCATCCTAATGTTTGTTGCTCTTGATAAATTAGGCCTTGAATTTGAATTTGTGTTCACTATTTTATTTCAGCTTGATATTTCATTCATTTTTCATATACACAGAGACTACACATGCTGATAAAAAAATGAGCTATTTGATTAAGGTTAACTATTCATGATTGTAAATAATCAATATTTTTGATGGTACTCCTTGGTGTATTCCATTTTAAAATAATCATGTTTCTATGGCTATGATAAATGTCCCTTTGTGTTGAGAAAATTAGAGTTGAAAAAATGGTTGCAAACAAATCATCTTTCTTCCACCAACATTCTAGTCAATGTACAAGTAATGAGTCATTCCATTCAAGAAAGACCATGTCTGACAATATCAACCCAGAACAAAATAAGGAGTATGCAGAATTTAGTGATTATATCTTCCATTAGAGCCACTTCATATGCACAGGTGATGAACATGCATATTTTCCTAAGTGCTATTGGGAGCTTACCTAGCAACACATGTACTATTGTGAAAATCACCACAAATCTATTAGTTGTTGGGTCTAGCTCCCAGTATTGCTTGGTCAAATATGCATGTTTTTCACCTGTGCATATACCTTCTATGATCAACTCTTATATGCACAGGTGATGAACATTCAAATTTTCCTAAGAAATACTTTGAGTAGTCCTCCAACACATGTACTATTGTGAAAATCATCACAAGTCCATTTATTGGAGGGCTACTCATAGTACACATGTTTGGAGGTCTGAAGGAAACAAGAGAATTTGAAGAGTCACAAGTCTTAAGATTGTACTTAATATAGCCAAGCTTCATTCAATGGTACATTCAAACATGAAACAAACCATTCTTAAACCAGATTAAACTAGTAAACCAAAGGACATACTGATTATAAGTAAACTAGTAAACCAAAGGACATGCTTTTACCACTAAGTCTTTGTTTGTTGGGCATACTGATTATAAGTACTTGACATATATCACAAATGTTGCTAATTAAAGTTGGTGGGATGATTACGCCTATCCTAAAAAAATACTGTCAAATCATTATCCTTTGAATGGTTACTATGAATATGAATGATTTGATGTAGCATATTTCTCATTTTACTTGAAGTTTGGAATAGCTTGTGCAAGGGTGAAAGTACTTTTGATCATTTTGGTTGTGACTGTTCCTCTACATAGTCAGCAAATGTAACTGTCTGATGATTATATGTAATGTTGAATGGATTAAATGCTTTATTCTTGGTAGAAGTGAATGGAAGGAATAGTACTGGTGTTAGGTTTAATTTATTATTGAATTCAATGGTTTCCAAGATGTGTTGAGGAGTTTTCTCCTTTTTTAATGTTAACTGTTCCTGCACAATCCACTCATACAACAATGAAATTCTATGTGATTGACAATTTCATACAACTGGTCCTTTGGTGTGTATTAAACAAAATAGAATTTTCAGCATATTATTATCATTCTATTTCTTTGTTGTAAACATGTCATTGGTTCAGTTTTGTAAATTTCTTTTCATGTTAAATTTTTTTTCTATTTTTTCCATTTTGATAACCACAGTCAACATTTTAAAATAGTGAATAACATCAAATAATGGAGATAAAGCATGGGCTAGGCCATGACACCAGTAGATTAAAACTGAACCAATGGCATGGAGAAATAGAATGATAATAATATGCTGAAAATTCTATTCTCTTTAATACTCGCCAAAGGACCAGTCCCAACAATTCTTAAACAATAAAGTATGTTTAAGAATTGTTGGGAGTAGTTTTCAAACATTCATATTCACTCATTGAATGCTTTGGAGACTAGTGGTTTGACTGTCCATGTGTTACCAGTGACTGAGATTCATTAAAGGATACAAAACCTTTCATTTTGGGTTATTGTGTGTGGATTCAAATGTAGGTTTGATTTGGTTAATGTTTAGAAGAGATCAATAAACTATTTAAAGACAATCTTACATGTTTGGAGAAGTTTGAGAGGCACTTATCATGACTTTACCCTAACAAACAATGACATAGACTAGTTTTATTAAGTTTCTTTTCTCCATTTTAAGGTTCTCATTGCCAAAGTGGCCAAAGACTATGTTAGGCTGATAAAATATGGGGATTCTCTTTACCACTGAAAATCTTTGAAGGTTGATGCACTTGGACAGATGTGGATGTGCAACCTTATTCTTTTACTACCGATTCTCTATTTTTTGGGCATACTGATTATAAGTATTTGACATATATCACAAATGTTGCTAATTAAGGTTGGCGGGATGATTACGCCTATCCTAAAAAAAGACTATCAAATCATTATTCTTTCAAATCAATTACCTATCGGCATATCCCTTATGAGGGAGAGAAGCCAAACACATAAAGAACATGCACATACACATGACAGCCAAAAAACTTAAATGGAATATGCCAAGAAGTACCAAATGATGAATGCTCAATTATTGTAATGGCAAAGTACCAGAACTGTCCATTTGTAGAACTTGATTTTCTAGTCTAAATGATTTTTCTATACTCGTAATGATTTTTCTAGAGCTTGATTTTCTAGTCTCAATGATTTTTCTATAGTCTTAATGATTTTTCTTTCATCCTAATGTTTGTTGTTCTTGATAGATTAGGCCTTGAATTTGAATTTGTGTTCACTATTTTATTTCAGCTTGATATATATTTCATTCATTTTTCATATACATAGAGACTACACATGCTGATAAAAAAATGAACTATTTGATTTGGGTAACTATTCATGATTGTAAATGGTCAATATTTCTGATGGTACTCCTTGGTGTATTCCATTTTAAAACAATCATGTTTTTATGGTTATGATAAATGTCCCTTTGTGTTGAGAAAATTAGAGTTGAAAAAATGGTTGTTCAGTGTCTATGTATCTGCAAGTTGCAAACAAATCATCCTTCTTCCACCAAAATTCTAGTCAATGTACAAGTAACGAGTCATTCCATTCAAAAAAGACCATGTCTGACAATATCAACCTAGAACAAAATAAGGAGTATACAAAATTCTATGATTATATCTGCCATTAGAGCCACTTCACATGCACAAATGATGAACATGCATATTTTCTTGAGCGCTACTGGGAGCTTACCTAGCAACACATGGACTATTGTGAAAATCACCACAAATCTATTTGTTGTTGGGTCTAGCTCCCAATATTTCTTGGTCAAATATGCATGTTTTTCACCTGTGCATATACCTTCTATGATCAACTCTTATATGCACAGGTGATGAATAATCAGATTTTCCTAAGCAGTACTGTGAGCTTTCCTTCCAACACATGTACTATTGTTAAAATCATCACAAGTCCATTTGTTGGAGGAAATCTCACAGTACACATGTTTGGAGGTCTGAAGGAAACAAGAGAATTTGAAGAGTTGTGAGTCTTAAGATTGTGGTATATTTTGGCAAATGAAGAGTGGAAAGAAGATGATGTTCCTGAGATCATGGATGGACAAATTGTTGCAGACTTTATTGATCCAAATATCTTGCAAAGGCTTGAAGAACTAGAGAGGGAAGAAGGGCTTAGGATGGTAGCTAAGGGTGATGAGGATGATGAGAGGGGGCAAGTGGAGTTCAATCCTAATGAAAAGGAAGCTCTAGCTGCAATTAGGAAGAAGAAGAAGATGATTATCATCAAACACAAGTTGAAGAAGAGTACTACAAAGAGCATGCCTACCGTACCAAGGAAGTTTGACAAGAACAAGAAATATGGCTTAAACAAAATGGGAAGACATCTTTCTAGCCTAGGCTTGGATCCTTTGAAGTTTGGTCATTGTGGATAAAATATACAGATCTGTCTAGTGATGTGAAATTAACTTCTTTAAGCCTTACCCTTGTTGTTTCAAATATATCATTTGGGTACGCACAGAGGGCATAGGAATTGGGGTATGCATAGTTCATTTATGGGATTTTTCTTGGGAAGTGAATTATTCATCTATCATCTACATTATTATGAAGCTAATTTCCAAAGGATCTAGGCCTAGGCTAGAAAGATTTCTTCCCAAACACATAAAAACATGCACATAAACACGACAGTTGAGAAACATAAATGTAGATTTCACAATAGTTGAGAAACATAATTTTAGGCATCATGGTCATAATTTTTTGGAGACAATGTAATTGAGTTGTATACCCAAGCGATGGAGAGAAACTTCTTCACCTCTAATTTCAAATTGAATACATTTGTGTTGGAGGACCTTGTATTCATGAGCAACAGATGTAGTCAACTTGGAATCGAAGGTGCAGGAGTTTCTCTCCATCATTTGGGTATACAACATAATTGAGTTGTATACCCAAATGATGCAAAGCAACTACTACTCCTCCACTTCCAGAGGAGTAGTGGTTTATTTGCATCATCTGTGTATACTACTCAATTATGTTATCTCCAAAAACTTGTGACCATGATGCCTACATTTATGTTTCTCAGCTATTGTGTCCCAGGACCCCTTATGACCCTTTACAACCCTTTACAACCCCTAAGAATACACATCTTAGAGGTCTTAAAATGTCATAAAGGGTCATAAGAGGCTCCTAGGAGGGGCTAGATGAGCTTCCACCTTCATGTGGTTGGCCCTATTAAGTAGAGAATGTTAAACTATTCTCGAAATAAAGAGAAGCTCAATAATTTAAGGTCTCAGTCCACGGAGATGGTGAAAAATGACGGGAATCAATGCTAGAGAGTTTTTAGATAATGAGAAGACGTATATGCAGTGGAGGCTAGAAGGGATTTTGTGGAGATTTACTAGATGTGGAGATTTTCTAGAGAGGGTTTCTAGATTGAGTACCGGTGTAGAGATGATGATTTAGTACTACATCTATAAAACCTTCACAAATATCCCTTTTTTGGCCTCCACTCATACCTCTTCTCAGAATCTAGAAACTTTGGATATTATTTCTCATCCATGCACGAAATGTGCTAGTGATTGTATAAAATTAATTTTGTGAGACTGGGATCAATTATGAGAAGGTAAACAACAAGATAATTTTATTGTATCTTTCATTTCTTTTATCCATTCATATTTTTTGCCTTCTCTTATATTGGATATTGTGCAGTGTACATAAAGGAAAGGTGGTGATTATTCTCAATGATTGATAGGTATAAGTCTTCCAGCCCTTACCTAGTAGCTAGGACTAAAGATAGTAGAGCTCAAGAGACCATCATAGTTGGTCTCCATTCTTGGTCCATAGACTGACAAAACATTTTACATTTCATTAGCTCATCAAGTGCGGTGATTTGAAAGAATTTAATGGATGATATTTTCATGTATAACATATATTATTTTAGTTTGACAGTGAACAAATTTATCTACTTCACGCACTTGTATACATCGAGCACAACCATAAAGAAGAATCCCCTCCTGTGGCTTGAGTAATGTAGGCCATGGGAGGACATGCTTCTTTATGGCTGTGCTCATAGTATACAAGTGAGCGGAATCAATAAATTTGTGCAACATCAACTTAAATAATATACATTATCATGAAAATATTCTATTAAATTATTTCAAATCCCCTCATTTGATGAGCTAAGGAAATGTAAAATGTTTTGTCAGTATATGGACCAAAGACAGAGACCAACTATGATGGTCTCTTGAGCTTTGTTATTTTTACTATGCTAATTCATCTATTTTTTGACATGTAGTAATCCTTTTCTAATAGAAGAGCTATTCCTTCAATGGCTACCTATGTCAGAACTTGATTACTTATCATAAAAAATTCCATAGGTAACCGTCGATGGGACCCCAATCTGATAGATGGGTGCGACAGGATGGCTATACCTCCAACAGATACTCTTGTTGGAGATCTACTGAATATTCATTGCCTTTTTGACTGACGAAATGTAGCAAGAAGAATTTTTTGACAGATCAGTCACATAGTAAAATTTCTATTTATGTGGCCAATTCCGATGGGTAGTGATGTCAGAATACCAACGGTTATCACTTTCGTTGCCATTTCCAATGCAAAAATGTCGATAGATAGATGTGTTGTAGTTTTGACATATGGCCATTGAAAATCCGACAAATGGCCATTAGAATTTGGCCTCAAATGTACTAGTGTGAGATGGATGTGGAAGATATGGATAAGGTATATATTGGGTAACTTATTTATGAGTCTATGGCATCACATTGTTGACTTGATTGTATTACATGAATTTATTATGTATTGAAGATCATAACTGAACAAGTTTATGTGGTTGGTAATTGAAGATTTATGTATACACTGAGCTAGTGTAGTGTATACTGAGTAATAATAATAACTGAGTTAGTTATCACCGACACATTTTGTATTGACCGAGTGAAAGAAACAAATAAAGTTTATAACAACTAACTAAATTGATGAGTTGGATAATTTCTTATGATTCTAAGGTAAAAGATAAAGTTTGTTATGATGATCTAACAGATGAAAAAATTCAAGATTGATCAAATGGAGAAGGATGAAACATATTATAGACATGTCTGTTGAGGAATCTTGAAGCGGAAAAAGGAACGATGGAGATTAAGAGGCAAAATCTAACGAATGATAAGAAAATGGTTTATAAAGTCTATTTAAAGAGACATGAGATTCATTATTGAGTCTAGAGCTTATTAACATTATAGGAGAATTTGTGTGAAAGGACTATTTTCATCCACCACTGATCAAACTGGTTACAGACAAAACTGAGCTGAACTGCAGGCATTACCAAGTGTCGGGGTATTATCCACTTGATGAACTACAACTGATTTGAATAAACTATATGACTTGAAGATCTGTGATTTAAGATTGCTAAGTTTTTTATTAGATATGTAAGATGGTTAAATCAGTAATATATTGCCATTGATGTCAATTAGTTTTGACAGTACTTATCTTGTAAGTTACTATACCCAAACATCTGTAGAAAGAAGAAGAGAAGAGATGAAGAACATATATATCTACATGAGGAAGATGGATATGATAGATAAGGATGAGGAATACATTGGGTAACTTATGAATGAGTCTATGACCTTATGTTATTGACTTGATTACGTTGCATTCATCTATGATGAAGGATAGAGAAAAATGCACAAAGCAGTGTTGTCAGTTAAAGAAGCATTTCGGTATACACCGACGTAGTGTAGTGTATACCGAGCATAGTATAAACTGAGCTTGTGTTGACCAACAAATTTCTTTGTTAACCGAGTAGAAGAAAAGAACTGAATGACTAGTTTAGCCAATGGAAGTTGATGAGATGTAAAGTACCTTGAAATTAGAGATAAAGATAATGTTTGTTACAAAGATCGACAGCTAACATAATTCAAAGAAGATCTAAGGGATTAAAACAAAATGTGTTACTGACATATCAACTGAGGAAGGTTAAAGCAGCAAAATCAACAAAGGAGATTAAACAACAAAATATGATGGATGGAATTAAAATAGTTTACTCATCTATTTAAGAGACTAGGATTTCATGATGAAATCATGCCAGAAGGAGACTGCAGATATATCATGTGAACAAGCTTCATGCATGCTTGATCAGACTGGTTAAGGAGAACCGAACTACAGAGCTTACCAAGCATCGGAAAGCTATAATGGAGTGACAGTAAGTTACTGAATATTGATTGAAATAGAATTGATATATTGATCAGAGGATTTGAATGAGCTTAACATAGATCTGATAATCTACAATTGAAGTTGTGTTGTAATCAGATCAACTGTTGTCACATTTTAACCATTGTAAATAGAGAAATATCTTAACAGAGTGGACTAGAAAGTCTTGTAATGTCATTCATAGAGTGTACATTTGTTATCCTATCAACCCCATAGTGAATTATGGTTGGATGATAATGGTTGGTCTAAAATCCTCTAACAAGGTCACACCTAACAGTGTGTTTGTAACCTTTAACAAGGTTGGGTCTTCACTGACCTCACTTTAGAAGAGTGAACAATTTTTAGGTGCCGGTCCTAGCTGGTTTTTCCCTTCACATGGTTTCCATGTTAAATATTTTGTGTTATGTGTTGATTGTGATGATTTTTTGTTGTCATACTTTACATGTTGCATATTGTATTTGATCAGTAATCATTATATGTTATTAATTGGTAATCAATAAAAGCACAGACAGAATACTATTTTATGTTACCGAGCTACAGAAGTTTTAGTAAAGTGTTTTTGGATATACATTTTGTGATTGGGACTATGGTAACTGATTCACCCCCCTCTTAGTTATTCTAACAATTGGTATCAGAGCTATGGTTGCTTTGAATAGAGTTTTAAGGACTTCAGCACAAAGATCTCAAAATGTATAAGAGGGAAGTGCCAAAGCTAAACAAGGATAACTTCACAGTATGGCAAAGCCAAATGAAGCTACATGTATCTAGAATTGGGAATTGTGCCCTTACACTAATGGAGAATGGCTACATTGCATTGCCCACTGGGCCCTTGACCCTTGATCAACTAAGAGACAGGCATGAACATAATGTTACTATGATGGAGATTGTTGCTAACTGTACAAATGCCAAATTTGAAGATATTAAAAATTGCACTAATGCTAAAGATATGTGGGATAAACTTGCTCAAGTTTATAGTGGTGATGTGAATGTCAAAAGAGCCAGAGATGAAATCTTAAGGGGTTGATTTGATGATATGAAGATGAAGGAAGGTGAAAATATTGTGTAGTACACAAATAGACTAAAAGAGGTAGTACATGCTATTAGAGCATCTGATGGTGTTATTGATGAAGAGATAGTGGTAAGCAAAGTTCTTAGAACCTTATTTCTGGGTTATGCAATTAGAATATTTGCAATTCATGAAACTAGGTCTGCATCTGGTAACAACCTTACTCTTGAGTGGTAAGCTTAGAACCTTTGAACTAAATAACTTTGACAATAGTGTTGTACCATCTGTTGAATCTGCTTTTATGTCTTCTATGAAGATTGGTAAGTCTAGTAGTAGAAATAAGAATGATGATAGTGATAGCAATACTAATGATGAGCTTGATGAACTTGAAGCTCTTATGGCTAGAAGGTTACCTAAAGGTAAAGGAAGGTATAGAGGTAAACTACCTTTAGCATGCTTTAACTATAAAGAGGTTGGTCATATTGTTGCTAGATGTCCACACGGGAAAGATGATGATAGAAACAAAGACTGATCTGGTGAAGGAAGCTATGGGAGAAGAGGCAATAGAAGTTACTGACACTACAACTGAGACAACTAAGACAATAATGATAAAGGCAAGAAGGTGTGCTACATTGTAGAAGAAGATGTCATCGATATTGACATTGATGAAGATGTGGAGGTAGTATCTATTGCAATAAAGGATGACTCAGAGGAAGATGAAAGGTATGTAGAGACAACACTTATCTCTAAGGTTAATAAAAATGGTACATGGATCATAGATAGTGGTTGTACACATCACATGATTGGTGATGAAGAAAAATTTGATCATCTTGAAGAACACAATGGAGGATCTGTTAGAATGGGTAATGATACAACTTGTATGGTTAGAGGAAAAGGATCCCTGATGATAAATGATAAAATTAGATGTGACAATGCTTATTGGGTAAAAGGTCTAAACTATAATTTTCTAA
Organism: Chamaecyparis obtusa; assembly: GCA_027943335.1. Classification (NCBI taxonomy): domain Eukaryota; kingdom Viridiplantae; phylum Streptophyta; class Pinopsida; order Cupressales; family Cupressaceae; genus Chamaecyparis; species Chamaecyparis obtusa. The sequence goes on along the minus strand of BSBK01001425.1, from coordinate 322,549 downwards.
GTGTGGCACAGCTAAACAATTAAGGCCACTGAGTTTCTTTTGAGAGAAAGAAAGTGAAGATATTTGATGATGGAGGAAGACTTATTGGATTTGGAATATAATCGAGAGGTAATTTGTTTTATCTTGATAATGATCAGTCTTCTTGTTTAATGATGAAAGATGAAGATGCATGGTTGTGGCATAAAAGGTTATGTTATGTGAATTTTGATAACATGATTAAGATCAATAAAAAGAAAAAGGTTAGAGATCTACCTAACTTATCTAAGCCTAATCATGTTATGTGTCATGAATGTCATAAAGGTAAAATGAAAAAATCTAGTTTCAAAAGCAAAGATTATTCAACAAAGAAATTACTTGAGTTAGTGCATACCGACCTATGTGGTCCTATGAGAACTCAAAGTTACTATGGAGATAGATATTTTATTCTTTTTGTTGATGATTATACTAGATTAATGACAGTCATGTTCTTGAAGGAAAAATTAGAGGCATTTAAGATGTTCAAGTGGTATAAAGAAAAAGTTGAGAAAGAGACTGGTAAAGAATTGAAATGCTTAAGATCTGACCGAGGTGGTGAATTTATTTCTGATGAATTTACTAATTTTTGTAATAAGCATGGTATTAAAAGACACATCTCTGCACTAAGGACACCATAATAAAATGGAATAGCTAAAAGGAGGAATAGGTCAATCATTGACTATGCAAGGACACTGATGTTGCAAAAGAATGTTTCTCAGACATACTGGAGAGAAGCAGTCAGCACAGCTATTTATGTTCTAAACCAAGTACAACTAAAGAAGGACACTAATAAGACACTCTATGAGTTATGGTTTGGTCACAAACCCACTATAAGTTATTTCATAGTATTTGGAAGTAAATGCTTTATTCTAAAAGATGAAAGAAATGGGAAGTTTGACTCAAAAGGTGATGAAGGGATATTTTTGGGATATTCCACTAAAAGTAAAGCATACAAGTATCTTAACAAAGTAACTAATAAAATGATTGAAAGTACTAATGTTCAAGTTGATGAGTTTGATGATAAGAATGCAAAGGAAAGCACAAAGGAACCAAAAGACTATGGTAGATTCAGTTACATTGAACAACCAGAGTACCTACCAATGTCACAGACAGTGACAACCGGTCAACATGAAAACAATATCGAGTAATGGGAAAAAGAAACTGACGAGTATGAAGCACCTACTGAATAAGCAAATGAACCTACAAAGGATGAACAAGAAATAAGAGATTGGATACTAGCAAGATTTGTCAGAAAACATCATCTCGAGACACAAATCATTGGAGACAGACAAGTTGGCATGCAAACAAGAAGTAAAGCAAGACAAGGTACATGTCTAGTTTGTGATTATGAACCAAAGAATGTAAAAGTTGCATTAGAAAATGATGAATGGGTTAATGCAATAAAAGAGGAAATAGAATAGATAGAGAAGAACAAAACTTGGAGTTTAGTACCCAGACCTAAGGACAAGAATGTTATCGGTACTAAGCGGATATTCATAAACAAGCTTAATGAGAATGGAGAGGTAACAAGGAACAAAGCTAGGTTAGTATGCAAGGGATATGTACAGAAGGTTTAGTTGCTTGATTTTCTGCAAACCCTAGAGAGTCACACATGATTTCTACAAAGAGAATCTTTAGATACCTAAAGAAAATTGAAGATTATGGACTGTGGTATCCTAAGAAAGGCAAGTTTGAACTGAAGGTATACATCGATGTTGATTGGGCTAGAAATGTTGATGATAGAAAGAGTACCACCGAAGGAGCATTCTTCTTTGGTGAAAGACTTGTTACATGGACAAGTAAGAAATAGGCTTGCATTTCCCAGTCTACAGCTAAAGTGGAGTATATTGCTACTGCTACTAACTGTTCAAATATTGCATATATCAAGCAAGTGTTAGAAGGTATGAATGAGGTAATCACTGCGTTGGTGATTATATATTGTGATAACACTAGTGCTTTTAATATTTCAAAGAATCCAGTGATGCACTCTAAAACAAAGCATATATCTATTAAGTATCACTACTTAAGGGAACAAGTATAGGAGAAGTAAGTGAAGCTAGAATTTTTTACATCAAAAGAACAACTTGCTGACATATTTACCAAGCCTCTACCGAAGGATACATATGAATACTTGAGGACTAGACTTGGGGTCTGTCCCCTATCTACTAGTCACTAAGGTGATCTAGAGGTTGCATCAGCCTAATCTTATCAAAAGATCATACATGTTGATGCAGTAGAGTTCACACTTTGGACTTCTGTCTAAGGTTGTGAAAGGTTGAAGTACTGGAACATATTTACATAATAGTATACTGAGATATAGAGAATGCACCAGACAATAGAGAGTTACATGGATACTAAAAAGTTGTATGTTTTTATTGCTCTTTGGCATTGCTATCAAAGGGAGAGAGATCAATATGAAGAATATGAAGCCAAATACAAAGGGAGAGAGATACAAAAAAGGGAGAGCATTGAAGATCAATTACTAAGAACAGAAGAAAACCTGCGAGCTGAAAAGAACATATCTGCAGAAGTTAGTCTGCACTCGCAAATGCTTTTATGTAACATAGTGATTAAACATATTAAGTTGGGGAGAGCTTGTACCATTACAACATTTGTTGACATAGTTGTAGAATACATGTTTGGTATGTGTATGACATATTTCATATTGCTTGTGTTGTCATCAATGCCAAAGAGAGAGATTGATGAACTACAACTGATTTGAATAAACTATATGACTTGAAGATCTATGATTTAAGATCACTGAGTTGCTAATTAGATATGTAAGATGGTTAAATCAGTAATATGTTTTCATTGATGTCAACTAGTTTTGAAAGTACTTATCTTGTAAGTTACTATACCCAAACATCTGTAGAAAGAAGAAGAGAAGAGATGAAGAACATATATATCTACATGCGGAAGATGGATATGACGGATAAGGATGAGGAATACATTGGGTAACTTATGAATGAGTCTATGACCTTATTTTATTTACTTGATTATGTTGCATTCATCTATGATGAATGATATACAAAAATGCACAAAGTAGTGTTGTTAGTTAAAGAAGCATTCCAGTATACATCGACGCAGTGTAGTGTATACCAAGCATAGTATAAACTAAGCTTGTGTTGACCGACACATTTCTTTGTTAATCAAGCAGAAGAAAAGGACTAAATGAATAATTTAGCTGATGGAAGTTGATGAGCTGTAAAGTTTATCGAAATCAAATATGAAGATAATGTTTGTTGTGAAGATCGACAGCTAACATAATTTGAATAAGATCTAAGGGATTGAAACAAAATGTGTCACTGACACATCAGCCAAGGAAGGTTAAAGTGGCAAAATCAACAAAGGAGATTAAATAGAAAAATTTGATGGATGGAATTAAAATGGTTTACTCATCTATTTAAGAGACTAGCATTTCATGATGAAATCATACTAGAAGAAGGAGATAGTAGAGATATCATGTGAACAAGCTTCATGCATGCCTGATCAGACTAGTTAAGGAGAACTGAACTGTAGAGATTACCAAGCATCAGAAAGCTATAACCGAGCGATAGTAAGTTACTAAATATTGATTGAAATAGAATTGATATATTGATCAGAGGATTTGAATGAGCTTAACATAGATCTGATAATCTACAATTGAAGTTGTGTTGTAATCAGATCAACTGCTGTTACATTTTAACCATTGTAAACAAAGAAATCTCTTAATAGAGTGGACTAGAAAGTATTGTAATGTCATTCATAGAGTGTACATTTGTTATCATGTTAACCCCATAGTGAATGATGGTTGGATGATAACGATTGGTCTAAAATCCTGTGACAAGGTCACACCTCACAGTGTGTTTGTAACCTTAAATAGGGTTGGGTCTTCACAGACCTCACTTCAGAAGAGTGAACAATTTTTGGGTTGCCGGTCCCAGGTGGTTTTTCCCTTCACAGGGTTTCCACGTTAAATCTCTTGTGTTATGTGTTGATTGTGATGATTTTTTGTTGTCATAATTTACATGTTGCATATTGGATTTGATCGGTAATCATTATATGTTATTAATTGGTAATCGGTAAAGGCACAGACAGAATACTATTTTATGTTACTGAGCTGCAGAAGTTTTAGTAAAGTGTTTTTGGATATACATTTTGTGATTGGGACTATGGATAACTGATTCAACCCCCCCCCCCCCCCCCCCCCCCTCAGTTATTATAACACCATTGAGCTAAATAAGTTGGAGGATATGAAGGATTTAATTGAATATTGATCAGAGGAGGTATTTTGAGCTTATCATAGATCTGAAAATCTACAAATCTTAGTTTTATTTGAATTAGATCATTATTGTATCAATTTAACCATTGTTACAGCAAAATATCTTAACCAAGTGGACTTAACAGTCTTTTTGTATTTCAATATGACATTCAAGGAATGTTTTTGGTTTTCTTGTTGACCCCATATTGAATGTTGGTCAAGGGAGAACTGTTAGTGATAAATCCTCTAACTAGGTCACAGCTTACAACATGTTTTGTAACCTTTGATAGGGTTGGCTCTTAACCAAGCTCACTTCAGAAGAGTGAATTATTTTGGGTTACCAGTCCTAAGTGGTTTTTCCCCTAGCAGGGTTTCCAAATTAAAACTCTATGTGTTATGTGTATTTGATGTGATTGGATTGTTATTTACTTTACACATTGCATATTAAGTTTGATTGGTAAACATAGTATTTAATTGTCTTTCAATTGGTAGATGAAGAGAAAGTTAATGTTGATAGCTTATCGAGTTGATAATTTGTTTGAAAAGTTTTAATATATACATTTGGGAGATTTGGGATTGTAGGATAACTAGAACTAACTGATTCACCCCCCCTCTCAGTTATCTAACAATTGGTATTAGAGAAAATTGGTTACTTGGAAGGAAATTTTAAAGTACTTAAGTTAAAGATCACAAGATGTATAAGAGAGAGGTGCCAAAGCTGAATAAAGACAACTTCTCAACATGGAAAAGAAGAATGAAGTTGCACATATCTGGAATTGGTGAATCTAAATTATTCTACTTGAGCAATGCTTACATCCAAATAACTGGACCTTTGACTATTGATCAGTTGAGAGATAGACATGAACATAATATGGAAATGATAGATATTATTGCTGCCTTAACAAACACTAAATTTGAAGATATCAAGACATGTACATCTGCCAAAGCAATGTGGGACAAACTTACACTAGTTCATAGAGGAGATGTGAATGTGATGAGAGAAAGAACTAAAAGTCTTAGAGGAATGTTTGATGATATGAAGATGAAAGAAAGTGAGAACATTTTTGAGTATAGTAACCAAATTAAGGAGATTGTCAATGCTATCTGAGGAGTAGGAGGTGTTATTGATGAAGACATTGTTGTGCGTAAAATTATTAGAACCTTGCTGCCAATCTATGCTATTAGAATCTCTGTTATTCATGAATGAGATATGTCTTGGGTAATTTTCTTACACTTGATAGCCTAATCAGTAAATTGACTACTTTTGAGTTGAATAACTATGATAACAGTATTGTACTGAATGTTGAGTCTATATTTTTGTCATCTTTGAAAATTGGAAAATCAAGCAATAAACACATGATAAGAAATGAGAGTCACAATGACAGTGATGAGGATGAACTTGGTGAACTTGAAGCATTAATGGATCAGAGACTGCAAAAAGGTAAAGGAAGATACAAAGGGAAATTACCTTTGGTATGTTTTAACTGTAAAGAGATCGGTCACATTGCAGCTAGGTGTCCTAACCAAAAAGATGATGACAAGGACAAAGAACCATCCGGTGAAAAAAAGTATGACAAAAGAGATAACTGAGATCGCAAAGGAAATCGACATTATAATAGAAGAAGTAACCGAGACTATAAAGACAAAGGCAAGAAGGCATGTTACCTTGTTGAAGATGATGATGACACTAACACTGACACCGATGAAGACATTGAGGTGGTATTCATAGCTTTGAAAGAAGATTTAGAAGAAGAAGAAAGGTATGTAGAAACAACACTTATTTCTAAAGTTAGCAAGAATGATACATAGATTATTGATAGTGGTTGTAGTCATCATATGACTGGTGATGAAGACAAATTTGAATACCTTGAACATTATAATGGAGGATTTGTTAAAATGGGAAATGATACACATTTTCTAGTAAAAGGGAAATGATATATCTTGTTGAACAATAAGATTAGATGTGATAATGTATATTGGGTTAAGGGACTTAACTATAAATTGTTGAGTGTAGCACAACTAAATAACTCAATTCATCGAGTTGCATTTGAAAATAGAAAGGTGAAAATCTATGATGAGACTGGAAAGTTGGTCAATACTGGTGAACAATCAAAAGGTAATATGTTCTATCTTGATAATGCTAAAACTTCATGTTTAATGGCTAGAACTGAAGATGTGTGGTTGTGGCACAAAAGGTTGTGTCATGTGAATTTTGACAACATGGTTAAGATCAGTAAGAAAATAAAAGTTAGAGGATTACCGAGCTTATCTAAACCTGACCATGTCATGTGCAAACAATGTCAAATGGGAAAAATGTCAAAATCTAGTTTCAAGAGCAAGACCTATTCATCTAAAGCTATTTTGGAGTTGGTTCATACCAACTTATGTTGTCCTATGAGAAATCAGAGCTATTATGGTGACATATATTTTATTTTATTTGTTGATGATGTCATGCCCATAAAATTTCACTCTAAAAACATGCTATTTTTTTTTTTGAAAGGTAATATAAGTCTAAGTTCATGTTGTGGTTTAACAGTTGACTAAGACAACAGTTTGAAAAGAGTTTGAAACAAGATTTCTTGCAAATGTTGGTGATTAAAGTTACTAGATGGATTAGTCCTATCATGGGATGATATAAAGATAGTGGAGTTGCAATTAAAGTCAGCCTAACATTAAAGTTCATTCAAGGAAGTAACAACTATAAATTTTGGCTATACTAATATCGAGTAATTGAGCCTAAAGCAATGCAATACTACAATAAGTCGTTAAGATTCAATTATTAAAGCATTGCAACTATAAATCATGAAATCTAATTAGCTAGTTAATAATTAAACCCAATTTCATCATTCAAAAGATAAGTGACAGCATAATTTTTACAAATAATAATTTTATTAATTATTAGTATTCAATAATTAATACAATTATTATTATATATTGTCAACATAGAATAAATAAATAAATTATTAAAAAGATAATAGTTATATTAACTACCAATTAATATAATTATTAAATCTTAAAATAATTAAATGATAATTATATATTAAATATTATCATCTTATTAATATAGCTACTTGTGACAGATTTAATAAATATATTATTACATAATAATTATGTTAATTAATATTATTAATTGACACAATTATTAATTAATAAAATATAAACAAATTATTAAATATAATAAATATATTAATTAGTATTATTAACATTAATTAATATACATAATAATTAATTTAATAAAAATTATTTATATTAATTAATATAATTAATATTAATTAATATTGATAATACATATTATAAATAATAAATAAATAAAACAAATTAAAAAAAATGGTGGTTGATGGTTTTTTTAAGTCCCTTGGGATTGCGCACAAGTGTGGGGCCCGCACTGCCTAGCCAGTGTGGTACCCTACCTCGACAATGTACCACGTTGCCTAGGTAGTGTGGGTACCTTGCCTTTAGTAGGGCCCATGCCTACCTAGAGCAAGGTGCCAAGGGAGTGGGGTCCTTGTACCACCCCCCCCCCCCCCCCACCTTTTAAACTTTAATTTAAAAAAAAAAAAAAAAAAAATTTCAGTTGAATTTTTATTTATTTATTATTTTTTTTGAAGTTTTTTTTTTTTTCCTCTAAAACAATTATGTTTCAACGTGGCATCTTATATTATATGTAATTTTTTGAATTAAAAAGGAATACTTTTTTTTTTTTTAAAGGTCTTCATGCAGTCCTTGAGGCTTCTTGGGGTGGGATCCCAAGTGGGCCCCACCTCCTGACTAGGCTTGTAGGCTAAAGGACTTAAGCTTTTTTTTTTTTTTTAATCAACATGGGTTGGAATATATTATATTTTAATGACTGTGTAGTGGAAAATGTATGGGAAATTTTTCCCATACATTTTCCAAAGACCTGTAGGTCTCTTTTTCAACTTTTCTCTAATATTTTTCACTTGTTTTGTTTTCTTTCTTCTCCATTAATTTTCTATTCTTCTCTAGTTTTGTTGGTCTCATTTTGTAAAAGGGGATGTAATTTAGGCCCAATATTAGAATGAATTCTAAAGCACAACTTAATAGAGAAAGGAACAATGATAAATTTGACTAAGTTACTCATTTCAATAGTCTATTATTTCCATCAACAAAGAATTACTTCCATAGAAATATCATACAACAACATTAACAGAGAGAGTAATGTGTTTGTTTTCTTTCCTTGCTTATCTCTTAGCATTTTTTTTTCAATGAAACTATTTCAAATGAACAACAATGAACTACAATAAAATTCTCCTTATAATATATCAACATGGTTACATAAAGGTTTTTCCATGAGAAGATAAACAATACTTTCACATAAACTAATCCACATAATCTTTACAATCCTTTTATAAAACAAATACAATGTATATTCCTTATTGTATAAAACTACAATACACAAAACTTCTCTTGAACCAAATACTACATTTTTAGAAAAATAAAGCTACCAACAAAATTTCCAAACAATTTCTCCACTACTTTGATGCAACATCACTATGATTCAAACACATTTCTTGGAGTGTTAACTCCATTACAAAACAATTACATTGAGCTCAAGGGTTCTCATGACTCCCTTACAATAACAATAATCTTACTACAAAAGTGATCCAACTCAAATATGAAAAAATCTTCAACTCTTCAAGATATCAACTCCAACCATGAAGTCTTCAATGGCTCCAAATTCCTGCAATAAGAATACATAGGCCAAGGAGTGCTCACCTCCCAACCTAGGCTTCTATGAAGCCACCCCTGAGCTAGGGACCATCACAAAGACAAGGAGACATTCAAGAAAACCCACAATAACAACACATACAACATAAAACATAAGGAAATCTCCCTTCCAAGGTTAACACAAAGAGTCTCAAAATGACTCAAACATAGGGGTGAAGGTGGAACCAATTCAAGAGGAGAAAGCACATCTCATGATAAGAGCTAAGCCATAACTTGGCTTCCTCATCATGTATCTTTCACCACAAACACAATCTCAATAACTCCTTATGCCCCCCAATATACAAAAAAAATAAAGGAGATGGCTACATGGAGCCCATACATCCATGTTTCATCCCTCTCCTATCCAAGGAGAGACTCTACACCCTTTAATGTCCCAACAATACCCTTCACCCCCAAGGCTACTCTTCCCTCCCAAGGGTGAGTATGGCCTTGAGAACTCCCTCAATAAAACACTACAACACATACAAGAAACTTTAAAAAAACAACAAATGAAACTACACATTTACAATGCTAAGAAATCATGCTTAACAACAAGCTCAAGATTCACATAACATCCATTACAAAAAAAAGAACAAGATCTCAACCACATACACTACAAGAAACAATAACTACATTTTGCATACAAATGAATAACATAAAAGAGAGCTCTTCCTCTCAACATGAAAACAAAATAAGAAAATGAAGAATACCACCAACCTTGATCCAAACTTATGGAAGAAAATTGATGAAGAGCTTTTCCACTTTCCCAAGTCCTCTCCAAAATAGCTGAGTCTCCAAATCTAGAGAGTGGGTGTCAAACTCTTCCAAAAGAAGAGTCCCCTTTAAAAAGGCCTCCACACACTCTCCTAGGAATAGGATCTATCTCTAATTGGATGACCTTCCCAAGCTTCTTACATAGTTTCCAAATAAGGATTCCTAAAAAGGTTGCCCAAAAAGTGGACCAAAGAATTACCACTTTATTGGATGAAACATTACCCAAGACCTTGCTTCAAAAGTGGATTTTCGGCCATTTTGAAAATCCAACTTTTGGAGGGGTCTTTTGGTCAACATGAGGTTGTCCTATGGTTAAAAATGCCCCTTACCCATAGGTATATCAAGTGGGCTTACTAAAAATGGCCCTAACACTTCCCTAGGCACCTTTTAAGCCTCTCAAAAACCTATGTGAAGCTCAAATTCGAAATTCCAAGACAAGACATAACCTCAAGCTCCCTAACTAGGTGATTTTAATGAGGATCCTAAAGGGTACCTTCCTAGGTTGGTGTTCAACCAATTCCCAAGTGGACATGTCATGGCCACAAGTACACACACATGTGTCAAGTGACATAAATAAAAAAGACACATCACAAGCCATGTGGCATATCCACTTGGGCATTCTCACATAAATCACAATTACAATTAACATATAAATCAATTACATTCATGCGGCATACTTTTACAAATTAAATATATTACAATGAGGTTTTTGGCTTCTCACTAGAAGCAACCTTGTCTCAAATGGATTTTCACATTAGTCTCTGCGATGGTTCCCTAAATTTACCATGGCCTATTTCCTTGCACACTCAAGTCCAATATCAGTAGTCCAAGGAAATAACATGTAAATTCTATAACTTTCATAATCAAATAATTCTCAAGAAATTAATCCTAATTAAGTTAAAGTTTCATGTGGCATAATCATTCATTTATAACTTACATAAATCTCATCATGAAATATACAATTCATCACTAAATTAAACTAGAAACATAATCATTGCATACCTATATAATTTAATTGCAAATTAAACTTCATCATCATAATCATTCATAAAATCCACTTAATTTCACATAAGGTTCCAAATAGATATAACAGTTCCATGAAAATAACATAACTTAATGTGCAACTAAACTCTCAGGTGATAAACCATAACATAAGGTATCATTAAAATCCATAGAGCATCAAAATATAATCATCAAATATGTCTATCTCAAATGCAGAACTGAATGGCTATGATAGTCTTAGTGTGAGGCCTCACGGATGACTAATCTAGGATGATGAAAGTTATTTTTTTGAAAGAGAAATATGAAGCCTTCAAGATGTTTAAATGGTATAAAGCTAAAGTAGAAAAGGAAAGTGGAAAAGAATTGAAATTATTAAGATCTGATAGAGGAGGTGAGTTTATTTCTGACATAGGATAGGTATGGAGGATCCAATTAAGGATAGTCCAAACAAGCAGCCAAACACCACAATGCAGAATAACACAATAAGACAATATTTACAACTAAATTTTCATTAACATGCCTAGTTGTAAGGCCTTCTGGGTTAGGGCCAAATGCAATCAAAGTATTTCAGCAATCTCTCAGCTAGTCTATATCTAAAACAAATCAGCAACTGATGGAAACCCTAAGGCAGATCTAAACTTGAGCTCGCAAACCTCCAAGCAATCTCCTTGTCTCCAAGCATGCAAACTAATAGCTCTGCTATTACAAACTATCAGATAACAATATGATCTTCAAGATCTCACAAGATCCATATCTAATCTTCTATCTTCCCACTAACTTCCTCTAAACAACTACCCAAACACTCCATAAATACTATCTTTAGCCACAAGTCGGCTAGAAGAAATAATTAACTCATAAGCCAAGTCAACTCCTATTACAAAAAAATATTAAATGCAACAATAGTCAGCTCATAAATAGCCTTACAAACATTTAATTGTTAGGAATGGGAACACTGAGAGGGGGGGTGAATCAGTGTTCACTGTATTTTAACTTTTCACTTTAATCTGAATACTAAATTATAAATGCTTAAGTACTAAATTAAACATGAAACATGAAATCAACACATGACACCAATATAGTTATGGGGAAACCCAAATAGGTAAAAACCCCGGTGGGACTTGATACCCACTAATAATCTGCACTAGTGTTTTGTGATCCTTGTTAGAAGATCATTTACCCAGTTAGGAATAGCTTTACAATGCTTTTAGTACAGTAGACCTTGTTAAGGGTTAGACCCTGTTAGAAGTCTTTTACAATGATCCCTATTAGGGGAGTGGACTCACTGTCCTAGAGCTCACTGCTCAAATGATGAAGGCTACAACCTTTTGAATCAGATACATACTATATTTGTAGGTGAACTATTATTGTGACACTGCTTGTCAGATTAGTTCCTTTGGTGTGCTGATGCTTTGACCTTTTGTAAAGCTCTAATACATCATATGCTCTCTTTGCATACCTCTTCTCTACTTCTCACAACTCTATTTCCACTTCCATGATGAATACAATGGGTGCACCTTATATTTATGCACGCATACCAATTATACAATTAGGTCGGCCCTATAACTAATTACAAATAATTCTTCCAAATGAATTGGCTTAAGCATGCTTGAAATTATATGTATACATATGTTAGAAACCTAAATACAATAGGCGCATAGCCTCTACAACATTAATTTATAATCGCAAACCAAAATAGTCACTATCGGCTCTATGATCTGTTCTCTGTTGGCACACACTGACTGTGCAACTTCAACTGACTGTAACTTTCACATATTTGCATATCTACTTATGCACTCTTAGAATAAGTAATAATATAGTCTAGCAACCTTAACTTCTAGGGCACATACAATAATTCATCCATACACATGGGCACAGCTGCTCTGAGTTGCAGGAACTCTATATGTTGTCCAGTCTTCAACACTTAACTAATTTCTGATCTTTACAGTTAGTGCGCTGACTCCAAACTGCTATATGACTTTGTTGCCATAATGAAAACACTATATCTAGTCATATACTTTAGTATAGACAACTTTCCAAAAATCTCCCCCTTTGTCATTGATGGCAACAAAGGAATATGGCCAAGTCTCTAACTGATCCTTTACACAAAAAACTTTTATCTTCTATATATTTTATACAAACTCTTCTATCTCCCTATACATATATGTACTCCATATTCTATACAACTCCCCCTTTGACATTAATGACAAAGGTGCATCAAAAAACTTTATCTACATACACTTATTGAGGGAAAACATCTGGATATGTAATCTTGAGTTTTTGGATCTCCTTCTTCCAAAAGGTTATCAGAGAATTGACTATTTGTAGATGGGTGCATAATGCATATTGAAGCTTCTCCATCTTCTCCAATTTTCTGCTCAAACCTTGATCATAGGTTATCATGGTCACATCAATCTCCTTTATGTTTTGACTGAGAATGTCTAGTGAGGGTGCAAGAGTGTTCCTCAATTGAGTCTATCTAGACCTTATCTTCTCCATTTCTTTCTATGCCTTCTCAATTATGTCCAACTGACCTTGATAGACATTGTTGCACATGTTTGCATCAGGGGTTGTGTCTAGCACTAAAATATTCACCTTCTCAATCATTGCCTCTACATCTTTGATCTTCTTAAGATGGGCATCAATGAACTTATCCTAATCCATGGATTTTGCAATGACTTTCCTTCCTTGATCTGCAAACTCCTTCAATGATGCCTGACCAGACTTAAGAGAGTTCAAGTCTAGTACAAAATTACTCATTAGTTCATTGAGTCTCTTCTTTAAGTATTTCTCCTCTGCCACTATGGCCACAGATTCTTCTAGGCTTGAAAAATTTACTTTGAAATGAGAGATGACTATGCTCACATCATCAACTAAATGTACATTTACCATATTCTTATCCTCTAGTAGCAAACTGTTCAAAATATTTATTGTTTCCACTAGGAGAGGATTCCTCATTACTTGCTTCTCCTTTTCCTTCTCCATAGCTAGGACGCTGAACTTAATCAAGTTGTCTTCCTTCCAGGAGTCCAAACTACTAGTGTCAGGTGTGAAACTTGACAACAATGCTGAGGAGGGAGTGATGGGAGTTCTATCCATCACCTCTTGCTTCACCTTGACCAAATCAATAGAAGATTCATCTTTCTTTTCCATCTCTTCTCCTTCTTTCTTTTCTTCATTAGATATATCTTCTAAGACTACTTCTTCTTGCTGAGTGGGAGGGGTATTGCTACATAAGATTTTTGCTTCCTCAGTGCTGAAAAATGCTTCCTCAAACTTGTCCAACTCCTTATTAGTATCTGCCATGGCTATTTCCACATTATCTATGATAATTGTGTTGTCTTTGGGTGATTCTTTCATAGGCACAGACTGATCTACTTTTGTTTGCATTTCTACTATGGGCACTAAGTCCTGAGGACCTGTCATTGGTACATTAGTGGGATCTACCACTCTATCTTCCTTGATGGGTGCATGAGTGATGGGCACAGTGGGTGGTTTGATCTGTTGCTCCAATAACACCTTTTCAAATATTTTTTCTATTTCCTTCATAATTAACTCATAATCTTTATTCATGATGTGAAGAGTCCTCATTTTAGTTCTTAGGTGTGGCTTCACCAAATTCAATCTCAGTTTCTCTTCTTCTTTAGAACATACAAGCAGAGTATCTTCTAATACTTTTTCTCTTATTCTTTGATCTTCCTCATTAGCTTGTCTCTTTAGATGTTCTAAAATGTCCCATACATTATTTAGAATTTCTATTTTCAACTCAAGAACTATCTTTCTGAACTTCATCATATGTTTCATAATCATATCATGAATTTCAGACTTATCAATCTCACTGTATGATTCATAGAACTTCCCTATTTGATCAATCCTTCCCTCATCAATAATTCTTGCATATAGAACTTTGAGGCTAGGTCTGAATCCTACCTGAGGAGGTGCTTGAGTGTTTTTCTTGCTCCTTAATGCTCATGAGGATGGTGTTAATATGATTTAGAACAATAAAGAGGGGGGGTGAATCAGTTGTTCTCAAGTCCTGATGTATAAAACAATCTCATAAACTTATCCTTAAATCAGATCCAAAACCAAAACAAACTCGGTCATCACTAATTCAATAATAGAAACATCTAACAATGCAGTCCACTATCCAGCTATGACTTAACTTGTAAAACATAGCAATGTTCAGATCTAAACATTCACACAAGTATAAACAATAGGATTTATAGTGGAAACCCAATTTGGGAAAAACCACTTTGTAACATGCTACTATTATTTTCACTCTTCTAAAGTGAGCTTGGTAAAAAGCCAACCCTGTCAAAGGTTACAATACACACTGTCAAATGTGACCCGGTTAAAGGATTTCAATCACCCTATTAAAAGTGAGCCTATTCATAAGACTTACATACACTCCATTAGAATGCAACCTTGTTCAAAGGATTTAACATATGACTGTTAGGTCAACTTCTGTTAAAAGGATTTTGACTATTATAATGGTTAGAAAGTAGGAGTAGTATTATCTAAAAAATATACAACTCACTTTGCAAATATCAGATCTAATTCCGTACACTAATGCTAGTTTACTGACTTTGAAACTTTGCCATTTCCATCTTTGATCTGCTTAGAAATTTTCTTCAAGCAATCACCACCATTCTCCTTCAACCTTTTCTACTTATTCAGTCAATAAAACTTTTCTCTTCCAGCATTCTCTGTTCACCATGTGCATACATATCACAATGTTTAGGTTTCCTTATATTTTCCTCAATTAGGTTAATTCATCTTTTGCCACTCAATCTCATTCGTAGATCTTATGGTTAGGTTAGATTCATTGAATCTACCCACTTCATGTTCTTCGGCTCCTTTTCTAGAATCATCTCAAATCTCTTGAAGATTTACAATAAAATATTTTACAAAGCATTTAATGCTTCCAAATAATCAATAAATAAAGTCAACACATTTTACATAATCCAAGAATTCAATAATGTCAGCTCCAAAATTAAATTCTCTTCAAATATAAAATTGTTGATGCTCGATCAATACCGTGATTGTTCACTCAGTCTCCATGTAGAACACTCGGTCAATACTAAAACTATTTCCTCGGCTTGCACTGTCTTCCTTGGCAATTTACTGGTGCTCGGTCAACACTATAATTTTGCTCGACATATACTAACTCGGTCGACACTAACATCACTCAGCTTAAATAAGATTTTTCCTTTCTTTTCTCGGTTAAGCCTACCAGTTTAGTCTTCAGTCTTACTAAGATAAACAATACATTATCTCATCATAGTGCAACATAGTCAAGTACACTTTGTACTATCAAGATAACTCAACCTTTCCCTAGGTGCTATTGTTACCAACTTTTCTTAGCCCCTTAGCAACACTCAAATAGATATAGTACTTTCCTAAGTAGCAAAAGTCTTACCAATTAAGGTTTGACATCAATGACAATACAACAATTGTTTCAATTCAGTTTCCAACAATCTCCCTCTTTGGCATTGATGGCAACACCATATGATATCATCTAAATAACACATGGATTACCAACCAATCCAAAATCTTATCTATCCATCAGAAACTTATTTATAATATCCTTAGCTTCATTTTGATTTAGAATCCTGTAAGCCTCACTCCTGTGACTGTCAGAAGTATTTAGATCTTCCTCTATCCTGATTCTTCATTTTAGTTCATCATCCCCTTTTCTTTTAGTTCCATTAGCTCATCAAATCTTAGTTTTCAGTATCATGTGTTATCATATCTCATGTGTTATCATATCAGTACATTCTCCCTCTTTGACAAAAATCCCAAAGCAACAACTAAAACTTACATCCATCAGATGTAGATAATATCTGTGCAACTCATTGTTTCTCCCTTGGTCATCTTGCTTATGACTGATTCATTATCTTTGCTTCTCTTCACAACTCTAGGCTAGCCCTAAAGTGTGACAATCTTCTACATCAATTTGTCAAATGTTCTATTGTAGCACATTTGATGCAGTGCTCCTAGCTTGTCTAGGCAGCCTCAGTGAGGGGAAGAACCCCTAATTGACTTCTTAAATACTCATGAGCTTCTCTAGGTAAAGCTTTAGTGAATATGTCTGCTATTTGTTCTTTTGTATTCACATATTCCATTTGGACTTCTTTGTCTTGTACTAATTCTCTCAAGTAGTGATACTTGATTGCAATGTGTTTGGTCTTAGTGTGCATCACTGGATTCTTAGAAATATTGATAGCACTTGTGTTGTCACAAAAAATAACAACAGGTTCAGTGATTTCTTCTTTCATGTCTATCAACAATTATTTTATCCATACCAGGTTTGAACAGTTCACTACAGAAGCAACATACTCGGCCTCGACAGTAGATTGGGAAATGAAATTTTATTTCTTTCTTGTCTAGGAGACTAATCTCTGTCCAAGAAAGAAAGCTCCACCACTTGTACTCTTTTTGTCATCTACATTTCCTGCCCAATCAGCATCTGTATAAACTCAGAGTTCAAATTTGTCATCCTTCTTATAATATAGACCATAGTCAGCAGTTCCTTTCAAGTATCTCATAATTCTTTTTATGGCCATCATATGTGTTTCCTTAGGATTTGTAGAGAATCTTGCCACAATCCCAATAGCTAATGCAATATCCAGTTTGTTGTGTATAGCATACTACAATTTTCCAATCATAGATCTGTATAGAGTCTGATTCACTTCTACAACATCATCATTCTTAGATAAATTTTGTCCAGTAACCATAGGAGTTCCCACTGGTTTAGTATCTTCCATCCCAAAAGTTTTCAGTATTTCATTAACATACTTAGACTATGTAATGAAAATTCCATTCTTCCTCTGATATACTTGTAAACCAACAAAGAATTTGATCTCACCAAACATACTCATTTCAAACTCAGTTTTCATTTCATTTGAGAAACTTTTACATAATGCATCTTGTCCACCAAAAATAATGTCATCAACAAAATTTTTTGCCAACAGGATACCTTTACCTTCTTCATCCTTCATGTACAAATTGCTTGTGTCATTTGTTCTTGAAAATCCAATCTGTATCAAGTAGTTGTGCAACCTCTCATACCATGCTCTAGGTGTTTGCTTCAATCCATATAATGCTTTGTTCATTTTGCACACCATGTGTCTTCTGTTTGGATCAATAAAACCTTCTAGTTGTTCTATGTAAACTTCTTCTTCTAGTATACCATTCAAAAATGCAGACTTGACATCCATTTGATATACCTTGAAATCTTTATAAGCAGCATATGCAAGAAGAGTTCTCATTCCTTCCAATCTAGCTATAGGGGAAAATGTCTCCCCATAATCTATTCCTTCTTCTTGTGTGTAGCCTTTGCATACCAACCTAGCTTTGTTCCTAGTGATTTCACCATTTTCATTCATCTTATTCTGAACTACCCACTTTGTTCCTATAACATTCTTATTTTCAGGGCTTGGCACCAGAGTCCAAGTATCATTCTTCTCAATCTGGTCAATTTCTTCATTCATTGCTTGTATCCAGTCTTCATTCTCCAATGCTTCTTTAGTTGTCTTTAGTTCAAATTCACATAGTAGACATGTTGGATCCTTAGTCTTACTTCTGGTCTGGATTCCAGTATCTTTGTCTCCAATTATCTGTTCAGGCTTATGATGTCTTCTCACATATTTTTCCAAAATAGGTTCAATTGTTCTCTCCTCTATTTCATCATGTTCCTCAACAAGATTGTCAGATTCAACTTCAGAATGCTCAGCAACCTCTTCCTGATACTCAACAGCATTCTCTTGTAGCTCGGCATGTTCTTGTTCTCTCTCGGCACTGTTTTCCTGATGCTCGACAGCTTCTGTCTGTCGCTCGGCATTGCTTACCTGAGACTCAGCATCAGGTGCAAGTCTATTACTTGCCTCTTCTTCTTCTTCAATGTACACAAAATATCTATAATCTTCTGGTTCTCTTTTACTATCAGCTTCATTTCTTTCTGCATACTCATCAATTTTGACATTCACACTTTCCACAATTTTGTTAGTGTTAGAGTTCAAACACTTATAAGCTTTAATTTTTGTGGAGTACCCTAGGAATATGCCTTCATCACTCTTAGCATCAAACTTTCCATTCCTAGTGTCTTTTAATGTATAGCACTTACTTCCAAAGATTCTAAAGTATTTAACACTCGGTGCATGTCCATGCCATAATTCATAAGGTGTCAGATTTGTACCTTTATTGATCTATACCCAGTTAAGAGTGTATACAACAGTGCTTATAGCTTCTTTCCAATATTTTTGTGCCATATTCTTTTCAATCATCAATGTCCTTGCACAATCTAAGATAGATATGTTTCTCCTTTTTGCTATACCATTCTGTGGAGGTGTTCTAGGTGCAAACATCTATCTTTTAATTCCTCTATCATTGCAAAATAGATTAAATTCATTTGATGTAAATTCTCCACCTTGGTCAGATCTAAGACATTTTAGGTTCCTACCTATCTCCTTTTCAACCTTAGCCAAATACCACTTAAAATATCGAAAAGCTTTAGATTTTTCTTTTAGGAACATCACATGCATCATCCTAGTATGATCATCAACAAATAAGATAAAGTATCTAGCACCACAGTAACTTTGTACACCCATAGGTCCACAAAGGTCAATATGAACCAAATCTAAAATGTTTTCAAAAGTAAAGGATTTTCTCTTGAAACTTGACTTTGTCATTTTTCCTAACTAGCATTCCTTGCACATCACATTCTCAGGTTTCTTCAATCTAGGTAGACCTCTTACCTTTTTCTTCTTACTTATCTCTACCAGATTATCAAAGTTAACATGACACAACCTTTTTTTCCATAACCAAATATCATCAAGTTGTGTAATCAAACATGTTCCTTCAAATAGGTCAAGATAGAACAAATTACCTCTAGTCTGATCTCCACTTCCAATCAGTTCTCCAGTAGTATTAAATATTTTAGCTTTCTTGTGATGAAATTCCACTTGGTAACCAATTTTGTTAAGCTGAGAAATACTTAACAAATTGTAATTAAGACCTTCAACCCAATATGCATTTTCACAAGATATCTTATCAGTTAGTTTAATCAAACCTTTTCCTCTAACAAGACATGGTGCATCATTACCAAATTTTACACTTTTACCTCTGTAATGATGTAAGGTCTCAAACTTATTTTTTTCACTAGTCATGTGATGTGAACAACCACTGTCAATAATCCATTTATCATTCTTGTTCACATAGGATATCAATGCAGTTTTCTCATCCTCATCAGATTCATCTTTCATTGCCACATAAACTACCTCAATTTCAAAATCATCACTATCAGTGTCAGTCTCTTTTTTAGTAATGTAACAAGATTTCTTACCTTTTCCCTTGTAGTCTCTATTCCATCGATAGCTTCCATCATCTTTTCTATCTTTGTGTTTACTTTTCCTTTCATCATCTTTATCCTTCCTGTTAGGACATCTAACAGCTATATGACCAACTTTATTACATGCAAAACATATAATAGGGAGTTTACCTTTATACTTTCCTTTTCCCCTTCTCAGTCTTCTAGCGATAAGAGCTTCTAGATCTTCTAGGTCTTCATTAGAAGTGTCATTGTCACTTTCACTATCACTTTCACTTCCACTTTCATTTATGCATCTTTCTTTTTCTTTCTTTGGCTTAGTCAAAACTAGCTGTGACTTAAAAGCAGACTCAACATTTCCAATGCTTCCAATAGTGAAATTATCATAATTAGAGAGTTCAAAAGCAGTCATCTTCCCAACCAAACTTTCCAAAGTAAGCACATTAACAGAGTTACATCTAGATTCCTAAATAGCTGAGATCTTAATAGCATATATAGGACGTAGGGTTCTTAATACTTTCCCAAGTATAGTTTCATCATCAATAGTCCCATTAGCTCCTCTAATAGCATTCACAACTTCTTTTATTCTACTACAATATTGTGCAATGTTTTCACCTTCTTGCATTCTCATTTCATCAAACTTACCTCTAAGACTCTCAGCCTTTGCTTTCAGCACATTCAAGTCACCACCGTAGATCCTTGCAAGAGTATCCCACATATCCTTCATAGTTGTGCAGTCCTTAATGTCCTCAAATTCTAGATAGCTTAGGGAAAATGCAATTTCTAGCATTGCCTAATTATGTTCTTGCTTAATTCTCATTTCTTTGGTAGTCAAAGGTGCGACAGGTGAGACATAATTGTTCTCAATGTAGTATTTTGTAGAGTCACCAATACCGGCTAGATGCAGCTTCATCAAGCTTTGCCATGCAAGGAAATTTTTTTTGTTCAACTTCGGTACCTCCTTATACATCCTGATCATTTGCTTCAAGCCCCTTTAAACTTAATATCTATCAACACTAATAATAAGGAACAAAGCTCTGATACCAATTGTTAATATGATTTAGAACAACTAATTCACCCCCCCTCTCTATTGTTCTAAATCATATTAATATCTTTGGGTGGAGAAGGAGTATTATCTTCCTTATCCTTCTGACTGTCATCTTTCTCAATTTTTATCTTCTTTACCTTGGGATCTTCTTGTTCTTCTACTGCGCTCTTCAATTCTAGAGAAATCTTCTCATCCCTTGCTTTATCAAGGTCTACTTGTGATACACCATGAATCCTTAGAATCTCTGATGTGACCTTTGCAACCTTTCTTTTTGTTGCAGCACTGTTCAGCTTAGCATCAACCTCTCTAGTCTTTTCTTCATAGGTTCCCCACCTAGGTTCATTGACATCTTTGGGAACTGATAGCAGTACCTTTGCATAAGCTTTAAGAACTTGTTCTTCAACCTCATACCCAAGTGGATGAATCCACTTAGTCCCAGGCTCAACAACTTCCATACAAGTAGTATCAATCTCCACCATGAAGCATATTGTATCCTTATACTTCTCTACAATACTCTCAGGAATCCTTTGCCTCATCTACATTCTTTCTTTGAAATTCTTCAATTCTAGGGTAATGTAATCTCTAAGTGTGCTTTCTATGGTTTCCTTGTTTGATATCTAATGCATGGTAGGAATGGTCTTGTCTAGATACAAGTCTGACACTTTACCAACTATATGAAGGTACATATAGATGATTAGGGACCCAAACCTGAATACCTGAGTCTTATCATGTTTTATAGCTTTGATATTGTCTATCAACTATGTGCGCAAAATCTCACACAAGTTGAACTCTCCATCTTCTTGCACAAGACAGATGGCTACCAGAATAGTGCCTGTAGACACACTATTCACCTTGCTAGTATGATGAAATTTGTAACCCAATATCATTGATATCAATTTGATGTCTAGCTTCTCTATAGGATCAATGGTCATGCCGCGCTTATCACTCCTTGATTTACACAATTGATCCACCATTTTCCTGACATCCTTACCCATAGGAAGGATGGTGCCTATCTTAGAAAGGCTTGTCATCTCATGAATTAGGTCTCCTATTATTCTTACTGGTCCATCTCCAATCCAAAACAAGTCATCATGGATTTTGCTCAATAATATCTTTATCCATTCTTCCTCATAGAACTCATATGCTATGGCATATTCAACAATGGGGTGATCATTTCATTTGGTGTATTCATCCATGAACATTTTTTTTGGTTTCAACATTATGTCCATGTGCGCCCTTAACCTATCTAGTCCAACAAGTTCCTTCTTACAATAGATGTAAGCCCTTATGTCTTCTACATGCATGACACCCATAGGCGTGTGGGAGAAAGCTCCCTCTAAATCATCTAGGGTTGACTTAAATGGGTGCCTCTTAAAAATATACCTCTTCTTCTCAGCAACATCAAAAACAATAGGAGTGGCCATGACTTACTTGATATTCACTTTCCAAATCTGAGATGTTTTGACGGCTTCTAAATCAGCGCAACGAGCTAGGGTTTCTTGCAACCAATCAAATGCACTACAATCACTGATAACTTAATCTCCAACTCTTCACAAGAACTTCCAAGGCTCAATCTTCTCTCCAATCACTCTGAGTATGAATGCAATGAGTAAACAAACATCTTTTTATGTGCTTAAAGTAAGAAATTTTCCATTAATGCAACTCGCGTAAACCAGGCTGTCACTTCAAATTTTCAAACTTGAGGTCTGCTAACAATCAGCATGTGTGCTCTTACACAAAGTTTCCAATACACTCCAATAGCTTAAGTCCAAAGGTGCATACTCTGAGGATGAGTATACCAGCCACACAGGGGTCTAGAGCTAAATTAGCTCCCCCTATGACCCTGAGGGCCATTTATGAAAATCTAGAGGGTGTGTCCACTTGGGATGCATCCAATACATTTTGAACATCATTGTCCTTCTTTTCTTCTAACCAAATCAAGCTTGCATCTTCTGAGGCCTTCACAAACTTGACTTCTACTTCAGGATCCAAAACTAGTTTTTTAGTCTTTTTAGGGCTTTCCTGACCTTGTGTCCTTGATCTACAAAACTTTGAGATATGTCCAGCCTTGTTATAGGTGTGACAAATCACTAGAGGTCTATTATTCCTCAGCACATTGACATGAGTCACCATTCTACATGTTCTAGCTGAATGAACATTATAGTTACATATCTGACCTGTAACATTTTGAGAACTTCTAACATTTTTCTAATTATGATTTCTTTGATCATGTTGAATCCTATTCTTCTTACTAGTCTTGAAATTTATTGCTCTATGACCAAATCTATTACATGTATAATAGTAACCATTAAAAGGTTTTACCTTTGTATAGTTCCTTGCAAAGTGTCCATGCTTGTTACATACAAAACGTCTGTGTTCTACTAGCTTGCACTCATTCCTAGGAGGACTACCATTGTCTTTGGTTTGATCTTCAATCTTCCCAGTACCAGTATAGTTCTTTTGTGAATCTTTTCTTTCTTGCATACTGTCAATCTAATTATGTGCTTCATTGTACCCAATACAGCTAGTGTCTCCTTTGATTCTTCTTGCATACAACTGTGATTCTACTAATTCAACATTGGTGTGTAATTTTTCAATATGATCCTTTGACTTCTTTAATTCAGATTCCAAGCTTGCTTTGCAATTCTTCAGATCCAAGATTTCCAAATTTTCTTCCCTTAACTCTTCATTGAGTTGAAGGTTCTCCTTTACTTGTTCATTGTAGACATCTTGATTGTTCATCAGTTTTTCATCAAGTTCTTCAAGCTAACTCACTAAGGATGCATTTTCTTCATTCAACTTCTTGAATTTTTCTTCAAGATCACTATTAGAGCATCCCTTCAAATCTTTTCTTAGTCTCTTGATAACTAATTGAGCATCACTGACTTTTTCTTTTAGTTTTTCAATTTTTCTTTATGAGTTGTCCAGGTCTTCAAGAGCTACTTCAAGATTCTTCTTCAAATCTTCTTTTTCCATGATCTCCTCAAGTGGTTAAACTTCTTTGCTGAGGACCAGAGCTCTGATACCAATTGTTAGGAATGGGAACACTGAGAGGAGGGGGTGAATTAGTGTTCACTGTATTTTTCACTTTAATCTGAATACTAAACTATAAATGCTTAAGTACTAAATTAAACATTCACATAAACATGAAACATGAAATCAACACATGACACCAATATGGTTATGGGGAAACCCAAATAGGTAAAAACCCTAGTGGGACTTGATACCCACTAATAATCTACATTATTGTTTTGTGATCCTTTTTAGAAGATCCTTTACCCTATTAGGAGTAGCTTTACAATGCTTTTAGTATAGTAGACCTTGTTAAGGGTCAGACCCTGTTAGGAGTCTTTTACAATGATCCCTATTAGGGGAGTGGACTCACTATCCTAGAGCTCACTGCTCAAATGATGAAGGCTACAACCTTCTGAATTAGATACACACTATATCTACAGGTGAACTGTTACTGTGACATTGCTTGTCAGATCAGTTCCTTTGGTGTGCTGATGCTTTGACCTCTTGCAAAGCTCTAATACATCATATTCTCTCTTTTCATACCTCTACTCTACTTCCACTTCTATTTCCACTTCCCACAACTATATTTCCACTTCCATGATGAATACAATGGGCGCACCTTATATTTATGTGCTCATACCAATTATACAATTAGGTCGGCCCTATAACTAATTACAAATAATGCTTCCAAATAAATTGGCTTAAGCATGCTTACAATTATACATATACATATGTTAGCAACCTAAATACAATGGGTGCATAGCCTCTACAATATTAATTTACAACCGCAAACCAAAATAGTCACTATCAGCTCTATGCTCTGTTCTCTACTAGCACACACTGGTTGTGCAACTTCAACTAACTATAACTTTCACATCTTTGCATATCTACTTATGTGCTCTTAGAGTAAGTAATAATATAGTCTAACAACATTAACTGCTAGGGTACATACCATAATTCATCCATACGCATGGGCACAGGTGCTCTGAGCTACATGAACTCTATATGATGTCCAGTCTTCAACACTTAACTGATTTCTAATCTTTACACTTAGTGCGCTAACTCCAAACTACTATATGACTTTTTTGCCATAATGACAACACTATATCTAGTCATATACTTCAGTATAAAAAACTTGCCAACATTAATTCTCCATGTTAGCCTCAAGATCTACATAGAAGAATACAACAAAAGCTACCAAAAATAAATGCACCAAGTCGGCCAACCAAATCTCTAAGAACTCTAGTCGATAAGTTAGAAATACTAAGTGCTAGAGAAATAACCAAGCATTAGTGAAACAACCAACCACACCAAGAAACACCAAGCAACACAAGCATCAACGAGCACAAGTTCCACTGAGCATAAGAGGATTCACCGAGTTCCTTCAGCGACCGATCTCCCTTCAATAACTGAGACCATGAATTAAAGTTACAACTGAGTAACACATAACCAAAATAACACACCACCATGTAGATTCAACAACTACCCTAGAATGCCCCTACATCAGACACCCCAGGTTCAAAAAGATGTTCTCATAGGCTGGAAGAACATCTTTTCAGATTCAGCACATAAACCCCAAACTGGTTCTTCACATACAAGTCCTCCAATGTTTTAGCTTGCATACTCTTCCACTTCAATTTCCTCTATCTTTTCAAGTCTTTCCTTGATAACACACATGCTTTTTCTCCATACTAATCATCATTCTTCTGAGGATCTGACAACTCAACTCGGATACCAATACTCAGATTGCTCCTACCAAGTGTTGTATCTAGCAAAGGCATCGAGGAAAACTTCCTGTCATCCTTCTCAATAGTAAACACATTCTTAACACAATCATACATAGCTCTGCAATCATATTGCCAAGGTCTACTGAGTAATATATGAAAACTATTCATCTCCACAATATCACAATACTAGATCCTTATACTGGCCAATTTGAAAATCAACAAAGCACTGCTCCCTCACTTCTCTAGCATGAACATTTTGTAACCAACCAATCCTATAAGGATGAGGATGTTTCATTCTATTCAAACCAAGTTTCTAAACCATGTCCTTAGAAACAAGGTTATCAGTACTACCACTATCAATAATTACATCACAAAGTTTACCTCTAGACTTGCACTAAGTCCTGAACAAGTTACTCCTCTAACCAGGTTCATCCTTTTCACCGAGCAATGTTCTCCGAACCATCAAGTTCTCAGATTTAGGTTCATTCTGAATGTTCTCATTTACTACAGGAGTCCGTCGGTCACCAAAATTCTTCTATGTACACTCAAAAGAATGGTGTCCTTCTTCACCACAATTATAACAAGTAGCCTTAAAGATAACCCTACCTATCTTCTTCTTCAATTTTATAGGTTTCCATTCATCTTCAACAATCGGCTTATCCTTCACTGAGTGATCAATTTTCTCCTTCCCTCAGGGATTACTATGTTGTCTCCTTTTGAACTTATCTTCTGCCTTCATAGCATACTGATAATCATCTTCAATTGAATCAATATTCACCATACCAAGCTCATCCTAAATATTAAATCTCAAACCACTCACATACCGAGCTACTTTTTCTTTACCAAGTTCTCTGTGTCCAGACCGGATAGTCAACTTATAAAACTCCTCGGTATAGTCTTCCACAGTCAAATATTTTTTCTTCAAATTCTGCAACTTCTTTAACAAGTCAAGCTCATAGTCAGCAAGTATGAACTTAGCTTTCATTTAGTCACCATCAACCTCCACCAATTGATCTTCATTTCACCTTCATCTTCTCTATCTCTTTGTAATTCTTTCCACCAAGGAGCAGAATGTACTTTCAACTTAGTCTATGCCAATCTTACACAAAGAGGATCTTCAATTTCTTCTAGCTTAAAGAAATCTTCTAATTCACCAATCCAATCAATCAAGTCCTCGAGTCTCAAAGTACCAGAGAAAGTAGAAACTTCCATTCGATAACTAGTACTTAACTGAGTTCCAGATCTATGAAACTGACCAATTCTATCTTCACTAGATCTATATCTCTGGTCATCCCCACTAGATCCAATAGCTTCAAAGTCTTCAGCAGCTTCCTCATAACCATCATCAGTACCAAGATTCCTCGACAAACCAGCAATAGCTCTCATGACCTTAGTGATCATGTAATTCTTCATCAATTCCATCTCAGATCTAAAAACAACTTTAACTTTCTCTATAATCTTCAATTCCACAGCATCACAGATATCTAAAATCACTAGGGGTCCAATCTTCTCGAAGGCATCCTTCAAGATTTTTGAAAACCCAAAGCAATAAATCACCAACAAGGTCCCGGTGCAAACAGCCTCAACCAGAGATCAGTTTACACACTCAAGATCTTCAAGCTCTGATATCACCTGATGTAGGATAAATAAGGAGGATCCAATTAAGGATAGTCCAAACAAGTAACCAAATACCACAATGTAGAATAACACAACAAGACAATGTTTTCAACTGAATTTTCATTAACATGTCTGGCTATAAGGCCTTCCAGGTTAGGGCCAAATACAATAAAAGTATTTCTACAATCTCTCAGCTAGTCTAGCTCTGAAACAAATCAGCAACTGATGGAAACCCTAAGATAGATCTCACCTTGAGCTCGCAAGCCTCTAAGAAATCTCCTTGTCTCCAAGCATGCAAACTACTAGCTCTTCTATTACAAACTATCAAATAACAATTTGATCATCAAGATCTTGCAGGATCCATATCTAATCTTCTATTTTCCCACTAAATTCCTCTAAACAACTACCCAAACACTCCTTAAATACTAATCTTTAGCCACAAGTCGACTGGAAGAAACAATTAACTCCTAAGCCAAGTTGGCTCCTATTAAAAAAAATATTAAATGCAACAATAGTCGGCTCATAAATAGCCTTACAAACATTTAATTCTTCATGTTGGCCTCAAGATCTACATAGGAGAATACAACAAAAGATACCAACATTGAATGCACCAAGTCAGCCAACCAAATCTCCAAGAACTCTAGTCTGTAAGCTAGAACTTGATGAACTATAACTGATTTAGAACTTGATTGAAGAAACTATGATTTAAGATCACCGAGCAGATTGATTAGATATGTAATATGATTAAATCAATATTATGTTGTCATTAATGTCAACTAGTTTGACAACACTTATCTTGTAAGTTACTATACCAAAACATTTGTAGTGAATGAGTGAAAGAGATGAAGAACATAAATATCTACATGAGGAAGATGGATATGATAGATGAGGATAAGGAATACATTGTGTAACTTGTTGATGAGTCTATGACTTCATGTTATTGACTTGATTATGTTTCATTCATCTATGATGAGGAAAAGAGCTGAAAGGCACAAAGCAATGTTGTCAGTTGATGAAGCAATTTAGTATACACCAACGGAGTGTAGTGTATACCAAGCATAGTATTAAACAAGCTTGTGTTCATCGACACATTTCTTTGTTAACTAAGAAGAACAAAATGAACTAAACGACTAGTTTAGCCAATAAGATTGATGCGCTGGAAAGTGTATGAATTCGAGGTAACATATAAAGTTTGTTACACAGATCAACGGCTAACAAAATTTAGGAAAGATCTAAAGGATGAGAATCAAACATTTTATTGACACAAGTGTTGAGGTATGTCAAAGAGGAAAAATCAACAAAAATTATTAAGCAACAAAATCTTATGGAGTAGAAGAAAATGGTTTACATGTCTATATAAGAGACTAGAGATTTCACTACAAGGTGGTGATGCCGGAAGAGAAGAAAACTATAGAATAATCATGTGAACAACTTTTCATGCATTCTAATCATTATGGTTATGGAGAACCCTACTGTAGAGCATTACCGAGTGACATAGAGTGATTACCGATGGACAGTAAGTTGATATATTGTTGAGATGGAATTGATTTATTGATCATAAAGATTTGTATGAGCTGAACATTGATCTATAATTTGCAATTGAAGTTGCATTAAGTCAGATCACCTATTGTTACATATTTAACAATTGTACATAGTCAAATATCTTAATCAAGTGGACTAAGAAATTCTTATTATGTATCATTCATAGAATGAGAATTGTTATCTTGTCAACCCTAAAGTGACTGTTGGTTGGATGATAATGGTTGGTCTTAAATCCTCTAACAAGGTCACACCTAATAGTGTGTTTGTAAGCTTTAACAGGGTTGGGTCTTCACTGACCTCACTTCAAAAGAGTGAATATTTTGGGTTGCCGGTCCCAGGTGGTTTTTCCCTTCATAGGGTTTCCACGTTAAATCTCTTGTGTTATGTGTTGATTGTGATGTTTGTTTTGATGTCATATTTACATGTTTCATATTTGATTTGATCAGTAACTATTATAAGTTTTAGACTGGTAATCGGTAAATGCACAGATAGTAAAAGTATTTTAAGTTACCGAGTAGTAGTAATTGAAGTATTTGTTTTTGGATTATACATTTTGTATTGGGATAGTGATTAACTGATTCACCCCCTTCTCAGTTATTCTAACAATTGGTATCAGAGCGTTGGTTGCTTTGAATAGAGTTTTAAGGACTTTAATAAAAAGATCTCAAAATGTATAAGAGGGAAGTGCCAAAGCTGAACAAAGAGAACTTCGTAGTATGGTACAACCGGATGAAGTTGCACATATCTGGAATTGGGAATGTTGCACTAGAATTGATGGAGAATGGTTATATAGAACTGACACCAGGTCTCCTGACACTTGATCAACTGAAAGACAGGAATGAACACAATGTTACTATGATGGAACTTGTTGCTACCTACACCGATGCCAAATTTGAAGATATCAAAAGTTGCACTGTTGCAAAAGATATGTGGGATAAACTTTCTCAAGTTTATAGTGGAGATGTGCATGTTAAAAGAGCCAGAGCAGAAAGCCTAAGAGGCCGATTTTATGATATGAAGATGAAAGAAGGTGAGAATATTGTGCAATATACAAATAGACTAAAAGAAGTAGTACATGCTATTAGAGCATCTGATGGAGTCATTAGTGAAGAAACAGTTGTTAGCAAAGTACTCAGAACTTTATTGCCGGTTTACACAATCAGAATATCTACTATCCATGAGACAAGGTCTTCATATACTAATGTACTTACACTTGACAATCTGATTGGTAAACTCACAACCTTTGAGTTAAATAATTTTGATAACAGTTTTGTACCATCTGTTGAGTCCACTTTCATGTCTTCTCTAAAGATTAGTAAGTCTAGCAGGAATAATAAAAATGATAGTGATAGTAGTACTGATGATGAGCTTGATGAACTTGAAGCTCTTATGGCCAGAAGATTACCCAAAGGTAAAGGAAGGTATAGAGGTAAGATACCTTTGGCATGATTTAATTGTAAAGAGGTTGGCCACATCACTACTAGTGTCCACATAAGAAAGATGATGATAGAACCAAAGACCGATCTGAAGGAAGCTATGGGAGAAGATTCAACAGAGGCTACCAACACAACAAAGATAACCAAGATAGCAATGACAAAGGGAAAAAGGTATGTTTCATAGCTGAAGATAATGGATCTGAATCTGATTCTAACGATGATGTAGAAGTTGTATTTGTTGCTATGAAAGATGACCCAGAGGAAGAAGAAGAAGAAAAAAATGAAGAAACAACACTGATCTCTAAAGTCAACAAAAACAATACATGGATCATAGATAGTGGTTGTACACATCACATGACTGGTGATGAGGAGAAGTTTGATGTACTTGAAGAATACAATGGAGGTTTAGTTAAGATGGGTAATGACACACCCTATATGGTAAGAGGTAAAGGAACCTTAATGATAAATGATATGATAAAATGTGATAATGCTTATTGGGTAGATGGATTGAACTATAACTTGTTAAGTGTGGCACAACTAAATAATTCAGGTCACCGAGTTGCTTTTGAGAGCAAGAAAGTGAAAGTCTTTGATGATGGAGGAAGACTAGTTGGAATTGGAGCACAATCAAGAGGTAACCTATTTTATATTGATACTAATGAGTCTTCTTTCTTGATGATGAAAAATGAAGATGCTTGGTTGTGGCATAAAAGGTTATGCCATGTGAACTTTGATAACGTGATTAAGATCAGTAAAAGGAAAAGAGTTAGAGGGCTGCCTAACTTGTCAAAATCGGATCATGTTATGTGTCATGAATGCTAGAAAGGTAAGATAACTAAATCTAGTTTCAAAAGTAAGGATTACTCAACAAAGAAGATACTTGAGTACCAACCTATGTGGTCCTATGAGAACTCAGAGTTATTATGGTGATAAATACTTTATTTTTTTTGTTAATGACTATATTAGATTGATGACATTTATGTTCTTAAAAGAAAAATATGAAGCATTTAAGATGTTTAAGTGGTATAAGGCTAAGGTAGAAAAAGAGACTGGTAAGGAATTGAAATGCCTAAGATTTGATAGAGGAGGTGAATTTATCTCTGATGAATTTACTAACTTCTGTAATGAGCATGGAATTAAAAGACATGTCTCAGCACCGAGGACACCTTAGTAGAATGGGATTGCTGAAAGAAGGAACAGGTCAATAGTTGACTGTGCTAGGACATTGATGCTACAAAAGAATATTTCTCAGACATACTGGAGGGAATCTGTCAATACAATAGTTTATGTGCTTAACTAAGTGCAATTGAAGGACACCAACAAGACACCCTATGAGTTGTGGTTTGGACACAAACCTACTATAAGTTATTTCAAAATTTTTGGAAGCAAATGTTTTATTCTGAAAGATGAGAGAAATGGAAAATTTGACTCAAAAGGTGATGAAGGAATATTTCTAGGATATTCTAGTAAAAGAAAAGCATATAAATGTCTGAATAAAACTACTAATAAAATGATTGAAAGCACTAACATTTGTGTTGATGAGTTTGATGAAAAGAACATAGATGAAAGTATAAAGGAACCAAAAGACTACGGTAGAATCACTTACATTGAACAACTAGAGTATCTACCAAAGCCTCAACATGTGATAACCGGTCAGCAGGAAAACAATACCGAACATCAGGAAAGAGAAACCGATGAGAAGAATGGCCCTACCGAGCAAGAAAATGAATCTACATAGGATGAATAGGAAAGGAGAGATAGGATACTAGTGATTTTTGTCAAAAGATACCATCCTGAATCACAAATCATTGGAGACAAACAAGCTGGCATGCAGACAAGGAGCAAAGCAAGACAAGGTACATGTCTAGTTTGTGATTATGAGCCAAAAAATGTGAAAGTTGCATTAGAGAATGATGAATGGGTTAATGAAATGAAAGAAGAAATTGAATAGATAGAAAAGAAAAAAACTTGGACCTTAGTACCCCAACCTAAAGATAAGAATGTTATTGGTACTAAGTGGATATTCAGGAACAAGCAGAATGAGAATGGAGAAGTAACCAGAAATAAAGCTAGATTGGTATGCAAAGGATATGCATAGGAGGAAGGCATAGACTATGGTGAAACCTTTGCACCTATTGCTAGATTGGAAGGAGTCAGAATGCTACTTGCATATGTTGCACACAAGAAATTCAAGGTATATCAAATGGATGTCAAGTCAGTGTTTCTGAATGGAATACTTGAAGAAGTCTACATAGAACAACCTGAAGGGTTTGTTGATCTAGAAAAGAAAGACATGGTATGTAGACTACATAAAGCTTTATATGGCTTGAAGCAAGCACCAAGAGCCTGGTATGAGAGGCTGCATGCTTATCTATTAAGTATAGGATTTGTAAGAACAAGTGAAAACAACAATCTGTATATGAAAGGAGATATTGATGATACAATCCTTATTGCTGAAATTTTTGTGGATGATATCATATTTGGAGGTCAAGATCAAATATGTAAAGCCTTTTCTAATGACATGAGGAATGAGTTTGAAATGTCTATGTTCAGAGAGATTAAGTTCTTTCTTGGACTACAAGTGATTCAGCAGAGTGATGGGATATTCATCACACAGTCTAAATACATAAAAGAAGTATTGAAAACATTTGGCATGAAAGATGCTAAACCTGTGGGAACACCAATGGCTACTAGTTGTAAATTGACTAAGGAAGATGAAACTGCAGAGATAAACCAGACACTATACCAATCAATGATTGGTAAGCTAATGTATGTAGTTCACAATAGACCAAACATAGCTCATGTTGTGGGAATAGTTGCTAGATTTTTTGCTAATCCTAGAGAATCACACATGATTGCTACTAAAAGAATCTTAAAATACCTAAAGAAAATAGAGGACTATGGATTATGGTATCCTAAGGAAGGCAAGTTTGAACTCAGAGTCTATATCAATGTTGATTGGGCTAAAAATGTAGATGACAGAAAAAGCACCACCGAAGGAGCATTCTTCTTTGGTGACAGACTTGTTACCTAGACAAGTAAGAAGTAGGCTTGCATTTCTCAATCTACAGCCAAAGTAGAGTTTGTTGTTGCTACTACAAACTATTCAAACATTGCATACATTAAACAAGTTCTTGAAGGTATGAATGAGATAATCATTGAGCCGGTGATTATATATTGTGATAACACCAGTGTGATTAATATTTCAAAGAATCTAGTGATGCATTCTAAAATGAAGCATATATCAATAAGGTATCACTACTTAAGAGAAAAAGTACAGGAGAAGCAAGTTAAGCTAGAGTTTGTTACATCAAAAGAACAACTTGTAGATATATTTACAAAAGCTCTACCGAAGGACACATTTGAGTATTTGAGGACTAGACTTGGGGTCTGTCCCCTATCTACCAGTCACTAAGGTGATTCAGATGTTGCATCAGCCTAATCTTATCAGAAGATCATACATGTTGATGCAACATAGTTCACACTTTGGATCATGTCTAAAGCTATGAAAGGTACTGGAACAGATTGGCATATCAGTATACCGAGATACAAAGTTTGCACTGGACAACAAAGCTCTTCAGTAGTATAAAGACTGATCACACAGACAAAGCTGTTTATTTATTTGTTTCTTTGGCATTGTTGTCAAAGGGAGAGATAAAAAAATATGAAACAAATGGAGAGATAATCTAAATATGCACCAATGAGAACTATCTAAGGGAGAGGTAATTGAAGAAAGGGAGAGCACTGAAGATCAGTTACTGAGAACAGAAGAAGGAATCCAAGAGCTGAAAAGATCATATTTGTAGATTGACAAAGTTGTATTTTGTAATGTTGTTAAGTAATGTAGTGATTAAACATATTAAGCTAGGGAGAGCTTGTACAACATTTGTTCACAAAGTTGTAGAATATATGTTTGGTATGTGTATGGTATATTTCATATTTCTTGAGTTGCCATCAATGCCAAAGGGAGAGATTGATGAACTACAATTGATTTAGAACCTGATTGAAGAAACTATGATTTAAGATCACCGAGCAGATTGATTAGATATGTAATATGATTAAATCAGTATTATGCTATCATTGATGTCAACTAGTTTGACAACACTTATCTTGTAAGTTACTATATCGAAACATCTGTAGTGAAGGAGTGAAAGAAATGAAGAACATAAATATCTACATGAGGAAGATGGATATGATAGATGAGGATAAGGAATACATTGAGTAACTTGTTGATGATTCTATGACTTCATGTTATTGACTTGATTATGTTTCATTCATCTATGATGAGGAAAAGAGCTGAAAGGCACAAAGCAGTGGTTTTAGTTGATGAAGCAATTTAGTATACATTGACGGAGTGTAGTGTATGCAAATCATAGTATTAACTGAGCTTGTGTTCACCAACGCATTTCTTTGTTAACTGAGAAGAATAAAATGAAGTAAATGACTAGTTTAGCCGATAAGATTGATGAGCTGGCAAGTGTATGAATTCAAGGTAACGGATAAAGTTTGTTACACAGATCAACGACTGAAAAAATTTAGGAAAGATCTAAAGGATGAGAATCAAACATGTTATTGACACAAGTGCCAAGGTATGTCAAAGAGGCAAAATCAATGACAATGATTAAGCAGAAAAATATTATGGAGCAAAAGAAAATGGTTTACATGTCTATATAAGAGACTGGAGATTTCACTACAAGGTGGTGATGCCAGAAGAGAAGAAAACTACAGAATAATCACGTGAACAATTTTTCATGCATTATGATCATATTGGTTAAGGAGAACCCTATTGCAGAGCATTACTGAGCGACAAAGAGTGATTACCGATGGATAATAAGTTGATATATTGTTGAGACAAAACTGATTTATTGATTAGAAAGATTTTTATGAGATGAACATTGATCTATAATTTGCAATTGAAGTTGTATTGAGTTAGATCACCTACTGTTACATATTTAGCCATTGTACATAGTCAAATCTCTTAACCGAGTGGACTAAGAAAGTCTTATTATGTATCATTCATAGAATGAGTATTGTTATCCTGTCAACCCCAGAGTGACTATTGGTTGGACGATAATGGTTGGTCTTAAATCCTCTAACAAGGTCACACCTAACAGTGTGTTTGTAACCTTTAATAGGGTTGGGTCTTCACCAACCTCACTTTAGAAGAGTGAATATTTTGGGTTGCCAGTCCCAGGTGGTTTTTCCCTTCACAGGGTTTCCACGTTAAATCTCTTGTGTTATGTGTTGATTGTGATGTTTGTTTTGATGTCATATTTACATGTTTCATATTTGATTTTCTTAGTAACTATTATAATTTTTAGACTAGTAATCGGTAAATGCATAGACAGTAAAAGTATTTTAAGTTATTG
Source organism: Chamaecyparis obtusa (assembly GCA_027943335.1). Classification (NCBI taxonomy): domain Eukaryota; kingdom Viridiplantae; phylum Streptophyta; class Pinopsida; order Cupressales; family Cupressaceae; genus Chamaecyparis; species Chamaecyparis obtusa. The sequence continues at coordinate 286,714 of BSBK01001425.1, read as the reverse complement.
AGCAGTAGTAATTGAAGTATTTGTTTTTGGATTATACATTTTGTATTGGGATAGTAATTAACTGATTCACCCCCTCTTAGTTATTCTAATAGAACTATCGAGTGCCAGAGAAACAACCAAGCATCAGTGAAACAACCAACCATGCCAAGCAGCACTGAGCAATACAGGCATCATCAAGTATAAGTTCCACTGAGCATAAGAGGTTTCACCAAGTTCCTTCAATGACCAAACTCCCTTTAATAACCGAGACCATTGATTAAAGCTACAACCAAGTAACATAGAAGAAAAACAACACACCACCATGCAAATTCACTGAGTACCCTAGAATGCCCGTGCATCAATTTTTAATAAGTTCACTAATTTTTTTAATGAACATGGAATTAAAAGATAGGTTTCTGCATCGAGAACACCATAGTAGAATGGAATTTCTAAAAGGAGGAATAGATCTATAGTTGATTGTGCTAGAACACTGATGATTGAGAAAGATGTTGTACAAATGTATTGCAAAGAAGCTGTTAACATAGCTGTATAGACATTGAACTAAGTACAACTGAAGAAAGATTCAAATAAGACACCTTATGAGTTATGGTATGGGTACACACCTAATGTAAGTTATTTTACAATATTTGGAAGTAGATGTTACATTCTAAAAGATGATAGAAATGGAAAATTTGATTCTAAAGGTGATGAAGGAATATTCTTAGGATACTCTACTAAGAGAAAATATTACAAATGTTTGAATAAGGTTTCTAACAAAATGATTGAAAGTATAAATGTGAGAGTTGATGAGTTTGCTGAGAAAAATGATGAAGAAATTAAAAAAAGGAACCAGAAGACTATGGTAGATATACATTCATTGAGCAACCTGACATTCTACATGAGACACAGGTTGAAGCTACTAAGCAACAGGATAAAGATACCAAGCATCAGCCTATAGATACCGAGAATCAGGAAGTGGATACTGAGGAAGCTATTGATCCTACATCGACTGATGAACAAAGAAGAGAGAAAGTGTTAGAAAAATTTGTGAGAAGACACCATCCACAAAACTAGGTTATTGGTGACAAGCAAGCTGGCATGACAACATGAAGTAAGTTGAGACAAAAAACATGTTTAGTTTGTGAATTTGAACCTAAAAATGTTAGAGATGCACTTGAGAATGATGAATGGATTAAAGCAATAAATGAGGAAATTGAGAAAATACTAAAGAACAAAACATGGGCATTGGTACTGAGACTAAATGATAAAAATGTTATTGGAACAAAATGGATATTCAGAAACAAGTTGAATGAAAATGGTGAAGTCACTAGGAACAAAGCAAGACTTGTATGTAAAGGGTATGCACAAGAAGAGGGTATTAACTATGGTGAAACTTTTGCACCAATAGCTAGACTTGAAGGAGTTAGAATATTACTTGCATATGCTGCCTACAAAGGATTTAAAGTATATCAAATGGATGTTAAATCTGCATTTTTGAATGGGATATTTGAGGAAGAGATTTACATTGAACAACCTGAAGGTTTTGTTGATCCAAATTTAAAAAAAACATGGTACGTAAGTTGCATAAAGCATTGTATAGACTGAAACAAGCACTAAGAACATGGTATGAAAGATTGCATTCATATCTTGTTAGTATTCGATTTGTAAGAACAAGTGATAATAGCAATTTATATTTGAAAGGTGAAACTAATGACAAGATTCTTATTGCTGAAATTTTTGTTGATGATAATCATATTTGGAGGACATGATAATCTTTGCAAATCATTTGCTAATGAAATGAGAAAGGAATTTGAAATGTCAATGTTTGGAGAGATCAAATTCTTTCTTGGTTTGCAAATTCTACAATAAAATGAAGGGATATTCATAACATAATCAAAGTACATCAAAGAAGTGTTGAAGACCTTAGGAATGGAAGATTCAAAACCAGTAGGTACACTGATGGTCACACAATGCAAATTAAAAAAGGATGATTAGTCAACCGAGGTAAATCAAACACTATACAGATCAATGAGTGCAAAACTTATGTATGTTGTGCATAGTAGACCGAATATTGCACATGCAGTTGGGATTGTAGCAAGATTTTCTACTAATCCTAAGGAATCACATATGACTGTTGTTAAGAGGATTCTAAGATACTTGAAAAACATAGAGAATTATGGTTTATGGTACAAGAAAGAGGGAAATTTTGAACTACAAGCTTACACCGACGTAGGTTGGGCTGGAAATATTGATGACCACAAGAGAACTACCGGTGGAGCATTATTTTTGGGAGAAAGACTAGTTACTTGGATAAGCAAGAAACAATCATGTATTTATCAGTCTACTGCTGAAGCAGAATATGTTGTTGCTGCTACTAATTGTTCAAACATTGCATGGATAAAACAACTTTTGGAAGGGATGAATAAAGAGATCACTCATCCAGTGATAATATATTGTGACAACACAAGTTCTATAAATATTTCTAAGAGTCCAGTGATGCATGCAAAGAGAAATCACATATCTATTAAGTATCACTACTTGAGGGAACAAGTGTTACAAGTAGTAGTTGTCATTGCACCAAAATATCGACCTGTTAATGCTCGATACAACCACTAGACTTATAGAAGACACAGGAGGTAGTTAAGCCATGTCACAAATCCTGAGGGGAGCACTAACCATTATGCCAACAATATCCCCCTCATCGCTACCTGAAGGGATTCAAACCTGTGACCAAGCTCTAATACCACTTGTTACAAGTAGTAGTTATCGTTGCACCAAAAGATCAACTTGTTAATGCTCGATACAACCACTAGACTTATAGAAGACACAAGAGGCGGTTAAGCCATGTCACAAATCCCGAGGGGAGCGCTAACCATTATGCCAACAAAAAGTTCAAGAAAAGCAAGTGAAATAGGAGTTTGTGAAATCAAAAGAACAACTTGCAGACATATTTACCAAACCCTTACCAAAGGATATATTTGAGTGCTTGAGGACTAGACTAGAGGCCCATCCCCTATCTATCAGTCACTAAGGTGATCAGGAGGTTGCATCAAACTATACTTTATCAAAATATCAAATGATGTTGATGCATATTGTTCACACTTTAGGCTTCCTAAGGTTGTGAAAGCTAGAATAGAGAACATTGTATATTAGTACATGAAGGTACTTAATCTGAACCAAACAAAAAAGATATTATTTTGGCTACTACAAAGTTGTTTACTCTTTTTGGTATTGTTGTCAAAGGGAGAGAATGAATCAATGAAATATCTATCTGGTGGGAGAGAAGGAATTAGAAAAAGAGAGAAGAATCATAGCAAAGAAGACCAAATCTGCAGGGAGAGTCTACATGAAATGTTGTGTAATGATTAAACATATAAAATGAACAAGCTAGGGAGAGCTTACCGAGCTACAACATTTATCTAAAGAGTTGTAGTACAGATGTTTGGTATTCTATAAAATATTTCATATTTGTGTCACCATCAATGCCAAAGGGAGAGATTGATGATCTACAACTAATTGAGTATCTTGATGAAATGAATGGACAAGTGAAAGATAGTGATTAGAGATCACTAAGCTACTAAAGTGATATGTAAGGCAATTAAATCAGTCAATGTATTGTCATTGATGTCAACTAGTTTTGACTATACTTATCATAACAGTTACAAACATTTGAAGAAGAAAAATGGCAAAGGAATGAGGTATCTACATGAAGATGAGATGGATCTGGAAGATATGGCTAAGGTATACATTGGGTAACTTATTGATGATTCTATGGCATCATATTGTTGACTTGATTGTATTACATGATTTTTTTATGTATTGAAGATTTTGGTATACACCAAGCTGTGTATGTGAAAATTGTACCTAGTTGCGGACACAACACTTTAGTAAAACATTAGAGGTTAGGAAAAATTGAAATCTGCAAATAATTGAAACTAAGCTAACCAAGTGATTTACTGCCTTCTAGTAGGTGCAAGTATGGTGTTCTCAAATTGAAATTGAGATTAGTGAAAATGCAACACCTAAACGAAGTATTTGAATGCAAAAGAATGAATATAAAATGAAAAAGTATATGGATGTAGATTAATCTATTTTTTTGGATTTTATATGCAATAGGATGAAAAATTGGAATGAATCTAATCTAGAATGAATCAAAATGATATGCAGATTATTCTAAGAACGATATGAATAAATGCTATGATATAAAAATTATGCAAAAACTATGACCAATAATGAAAGATCTCACAAATCGCCTGTCGCAAGTGCTTAATCCTTCAATCGCAAATTCGCTAGAGTAATTGTGCAAATTCGAGGGTGGTTAATTGTGAAGAGCTGAGCCTTGATTTTATAGAAATCCAGGGCTTGAGGATGCATTTAGAAAAGCCATAAATCACTCTTGATAAACTCGGGTTGATTTTTAAGTCAACAAGAAATTAGAAATAGATTAACTCACAAAATCATGCAAATCATGCAAGAACAACTTTTTAACTGAAATCAGAAGTTTAGATCAATTTTCAACTCAAAATAGATGTTGAGTTTCCAAAAGATAACAACTTGAATTGATTTTACGATTTAAAGTTTAACTGCTCTTTCAAATGTGCATAGATAATTATGAATTAATTTTAAAACAAAGTGATTTATCTTCAACTTAACTGATTTTAAATTTAAAACAATTGATTTATGGGTTAATCAATTATTAAATCAAACTTTTATTCAAAAATTATATTATTAAATATTGACAACTGACATTAATTAATTAAATAAGAATTTAATCAATCAGTCATGAGATTTTTGATTTATTGTCAAAATTAAATAATACAATTTAGGAATAAATAGAATTAAATCTAATTAAATAATTAAGTGGCCAAATTAAATCTAATTAATTAAATATTCAAAATATTCAATTAATCAAACTTTAGGATAAATAGAATTTATCACCAAATAATTATTAAATTAAAGATAATTAAATTAGGATGAATAAGGAATATTCAAGGAATATTCTATGATGTAGAATTTAGGATAATCAATTAGGTTTTGATGATTTGATGTGTAGATGTGCCTTAGGTTAGGACTTCGATTGTCCATTTCGTTTGAATTGATGATGTAGGAAGTTAATGAACCTATAGCCCATTTTTGGGGTATTACATGAGCTAGTGTAGTTTATCCCAAGTAACAGTAATAACTAAGTTAGTTATTACCGACACATTCTGTATTGACTGAGTGAAAGAAACAAATAAAGTTTATAACAACTGACTCAATTGATGAGTTGGACAATTGCTTATGATTCTGAGGTAAAAGATAAATTTTTTTATGATGATCTAATGGCTAACAAAATTCAATATTGATCGAATGGAGAAGGATGAAACGTGTTATAGACACATCCACCGAGGAAGCTTAAAGTGGCAAAATGAACAAAGGATATTAAGAGGCAAAATCTAATAGATGATAAGAAAATGGTTTATGAAGTCTATTTAAAGAGACATGAGATTCATTATTGAGTATGGAGATTATTACACTACATGAGAATTCATGTGAAAGGACTATTTTCATGCACCACTGATCAAACTAGTTATAGATAGAACTGAGCTGAACTGCAGGCATTACCGAGCGTTGGGGTATTATTCACCGAGCTGAATAAGTTGGAGAATATGAAGGATTGAATTAAATATTGATCAGAGGAGGTATTTTGAGCTTAGCATATATCTAAAAATCTACAAATCTTAGTTGTATTTGAATCAGATCGTTACTGTATCAGTTTAACCATTGTTACAACAAAATCTCTTAACCGAGTGGACTTAATAGTCTTTTTGTATTTCAATATGACATTAAAGGAATGTTGTTAGTTTTCTTGTTGAACCCATAGTGAATGATGGTCAAGGGAGAACTGTTAGTGATAAATCCTCTAACCAGGTCACCTTACAATGTATTTTGTAACCTTTGACAGGGTTGGCTCCTAATCAAGCTCACTTCAAAAGAGTGAATTATTTTGGGTTACCGGTCCCAGGTGGTTTTTCCCCTAATAGGGTTTCCACATTAAAAATCTATGTGTTATGTGTATTTGAGTGATTGGATTTTTATTTACTTTACACATTGCATATTAAGTCTGATCGGTAAACACAGTATTGAATTGATTGTCAATCGGTATATGAAGAGAAAGGTATTGTTGATAGCTTACCGAGTTGATAATTTGTTTGAAAAGTTTGAATATATACATCTAGGAGATTTGGGACTGTAGGATAACAGGAAATGACTGATTCACCCCCCCCCCCCCCCCCTCTCAGTTATCTAACAAGAAAATGGAGTTTGAAATAGAGGGATATGACTATGATATGTGTTTTTTCAATGAATATATCCATACTAAAAAGCTAGTACAAGATGAAGGAAATACTATAGGAAATGTCAACTTGGACCATTGGGAGTTAGGAATCGTTAATTTGTTGAAAGACTCAATGGTTGGGTTAAATTGTTTTAAAAAGTAATAAAAATTAAGCATTATGATATTGTATTTGTGATAGTACCAAGAACATATGTAAAATGAAGGATTAAATGATAGGATATATGATTATATCTCTTATGATGTTTACAATTAATATCAAAAAAACTTTTAAAAACTTTCATCATTTGATCTAAACTAAAAAGGCCAAGGTTAAAGAAACTCAATAAATAATGTTAAAAGTAAATATAACTAAACTATTATATTCAAATTTTAATAAATTATAATAAGTTTTATTGATTAAATGTTTGTTTCAAAATATTTAATAATTGGGTAGTTTTCTTGATTAAAAAATCCTAGCATTTTTTAATTAAAGTGGTTGTCCATATTCTTCTACTTGCATCATAAGGGGATTTTATTCAATATTGGAAAGAAATATAAAAATTATCACTTAATCCTATGAGAGAGTTAGAAGTTATCAAATCTATGTAAATTTTAACATAGTTTCAATAAATAAAACAACACTAGGAAATGACCGGTAATAAAAACTAGATGAAGATGATGAGGAAGAAGAATGAAAACAATACAAAATAAGAGTGTCATTTATATATCTTGGGAAAAACCATTCAAAGTGACAAATCTAGCCATCAAGATATCAAAACCAATGCATCATTAACAATTATAGGTTACAATATAATTTCAAGGTTCAAACTTCATATGAAATCAATGTTGTTAATTAGTGAAATTTTAACAACGAACAATTATATGAAATTAGACATATTGTATCCCTCCTAGGCCTTCAATCTATAAGCTAAGGAGACATAAGAAAATAGGAACAATATTTCAAGAATATGAGCTCAAAACAATGATCCAAAGACTAGTTAGGGTAGTCTACATTCAACCCTTAAGACAAATCTACATGTGTATCTCCTCATCGAATATAATATAATTGTCATTGACTCATTTTCCAAACAAGACCAAGTGAGCTCAAAGTAGTTCCCAAGTGCTCCATGTAGTTGTAGCTAATACCACTCACAAACTTCTTCACACACTATAAATAGCTATTCAAATAGTTTATTTAAAAGCATCCTCCAACTCAACTACTTGTTACAATTACCATAAGAAAATGACACGTGGAAAAAATTGTCAACTATGGAGTCTCAAAATATAATCTAAGCGTCATACTATTTATACTATTACAAATACATAATATTCCTTAGGCTTAGGAATTGTAAGATGTACAATACACAGTCTTATAGTCCTAATAAATTATCAAAAAAATATTTTAAATATCATTATTTTTATTAAAAATTTATATCTATGCATATTTTGAATCAAATACGTTAATGGGGTCAATCATAAATAAGGCTAATATCATATTCATATCTAAGGTTGGAGATCCTAAGCTAATATACAATTAGACTAAGTATCACTATGTTGAATATATCCTCAAAAATAATTGCCTACTTGGTATTTCTCAGTTGTACTCTCAATTTTATAAAAAGAGACACTAGACATATTTGATATTATAATCTAGTGTTGTATCTACTTGTTTATCAAAGTCATAAGATAAAACCATTTATAACTTAAATAACGAGGATAAATGAACTTTCCAAATGATAAATGAGGCACTGACTCTTCCATGTTTGCACAAAATCTCTGTGCAAGCATACCTTGGTGGAAGGATTGTAAGTGATGTTATGATACCTCTTTCTATAATTACACTCCTTGAAATGTATACTATGTTGGCATTAAGTATGATTGTCATCAGTGACAACACTTATTCAGACTCTGTGTGCTTACCGAGCAGAACAGTGTTTACCGAGTGACACTATATCTACCGAGTCTCCAGTATATACCATGTTCAAAACTACAACCGAGTGGTTAGTATGGACCGTGCCTCCACTTCTACCGAGTGCATGATGATGTCGAGTAATGCAGTGGATGCCGAGTATCAGAAAGTCACCGAGTTAGTTTGCAATAACCGAGTCACTATACTTGGGCCGACTTAGTAATATTTGTGTTAGCTTGTTTAAGAGCCGACTTTGTAATTATGTTGTAATTGTTTTAGATTGATATATAAACAATGTTTTATATCATATCTGAAGAGAAGAAAAATAGTGAAGTATGAAAAAGAGAGAAAGGCAGAGATAAGCGAATTACAAAGGGCTACAGCAATATAAGAAGCAACAAAGATCTATCCAACACAGAAGGTGATCAGTACATCAGAGAATCTCAATCAACAAATACAGTTGCAAGTAAGAGATCTACTATTTCATCCTAACAAGTGAATCAGCTTGAAATCCTTTAATCGGGTAGACTTAACAGTCTTTGTAAAATCTCTTAACCGAGTGCATACTTCATTGTATGTTTGTAAATCCTCTAACAAGGTGGACCTAGCAGTCCTTATTGCTCCTAACAGGGCAGATCATCAGAAGTGATCATTGTAAGCCTTAACTGACAAACTTTATACTGCAGTATTGAAGTTTTGTGGGTATCATCCCCACCCCAGTTTTACTTTCTACTTGAAAGGTTTCTGGGTCACCAAATCTCTGTGTTCAAAGTGTTATGAATGTTTTATTCTTTCTATTACTCATGCATGCAGTCAAATTATCAATCTAATATTATTAAGATCTGAATCTGTTAAAAGTTTTGAAGTTACTGATTCACCCCTCCCCTCTCAGTAACCTAGATAGTCTTGAATATTTCCAACATACTAGTGGGTTCCTCGGCCCTTATGCACATGGTTGAGAAGTCAAATTCAAAGTAATCTCTCTAACATCCATATTTTATTTTTGCCTAATATTTCTAGACAAATTTGAAAGCTACCATGGAATCCAAGATTACTTTGTTTTTATGTTTAGTATACCAAGATCTCCCTATTAGAAAATGATTAACATTAATCATATATCTCTATTTTATGGATAGTTTAAAATAATTATGTATTTATTTTAGTTATGCTCTCACGCATAATTAATTTGGTTTTAAATTTATGATTTATTCAAGCCTTTTACTTGGTAGAACATTTCATTCGGATATGGGACTTCATTTACAATTAAATTCACCTAGCTATGGTTTGCTTTTATTTTATACTTTTTTAAATGTTTTTAAAATACATAAATGAATTGCTCTACTTTTTCATTTTTCTATTCTATTTTTTATTATTATAGCCATAAATGGCATATAATTTTCTCATACAAATTCAAGTTTTGGCCAAGAAGGTGGCCTTGGAGGAGGCACACCTCTAGAATCTTTTCAATCACTAGGTAAGTGACCCTTGTACTTTGGCTAGTATCCACCCTCCTTTCCTTAGGCTAGATCCCCCTACTAGGGACAATAGTGTGAGCATTTCAATTCTACTATATGTCACTCGCAAAGTTATTATAGGTCCAGTCTCCCCCATGTTAGTAGGGAAACCTTTTAGTTGATCACCACTAGCTAGGTAGTAAATGATATGAATTATTCTTGCACATCACTTGTCCACATACTCTAAATAATATGGATGGTCCCTTCTTTTAGGTTAGAACAAGTTCCCTTGATTGTCTATGTCATTTCATTGTAAAGGAATAACTTTCAAATTTAGTTGCAACATAGAGTTTTGAACAAAAAAACCTTAAGAAAAAATGAAGAGATTTCTCTTATTGGTTGGAAGTCTATAGATGTTGGAAAATATTTATCTAGTATAGGGTTTATAGTTAAAACTACTTCATTTTTCATCATTTTGACATGATGATTATGTGATTTTATTAAAAGTTATTTTCTTTTTGGAGTCGAGATTTGTTGTTATGACTATCTCCTTTTTTAAAGCTACATTCTACTTTATTACAAGAATCCTACCAATTTTATGTGACTATCATTCTATTTATATCTCTTTTAGAAAAAAAAAATATCTCTTTTCTATTAAAATGATATATAAATTTATATAATTAAAAAATAAAAAATCAAATAACTACTGTATTACAAACATTACAAATAACCATAAGAAAGAAAAGCGTGTAGCTAACAAATGTAACCATTACAAATGTCTACGAAAGACAAATGATTTTTTCCATAGAAAATGGAGACAACCATTTATTACTATTTAAAAAAATAATACAAAATATGGTGAGATTCATGGAAGAATGTATAGATTTGAATATCATGAGGGCAATAATCAATTATTACTAAAAAATAATGCAAAATATGTTGAGATCGGTGGAAGAATGTTTAGAATTGAATATCATAGAAACAATCATCAATTACTAGAATTGAATATCATAGAAACAATCATCAATTACTATTAAAAAAGAATACAAAATGTGTTGAGATTTATGAAAGAATGCTTAGAATGAATATTATGGAGAGAATCCTCAATTGAGAATACTTAGAACTGAATAACATGGAGACAACCCTCAATTGATAATGCTTAGAATCTCACAATTAAATTTCATGGAGGCGACCCTCAATTAAAAATATATAGAATTGAATATCTTGAAGACTACTTTCAATTGAGAATGCATAAAATTTAATATCAAGAGCCAATCTTCAATTACCATTAAAATTCAATATAAAATATGTTGAATCTACAGAAAAATGCTTAAAATTGAATATCATATCTATAACAATTAATGAACGATGTAAGAAAACTAAAAACTATCTTAAGAAGTATGATAAACATATATTTAAATATACAATTTTCTTTATAGAAAATACAAATAAATTATTGAAAAAAATTAATAAAAAAATTATGATCATATTATTCCTTTTCTTATCACTAAGCCATATTATATACACTCAACTAAAGAGAAAAAGAACTAAAATAATATGTACCTAATTGTCAAGATGATGTTAGGACAATCTTAGTCTTTTTAAAAATTAAAAGAAAAAAAAAAAGCATAAAAATAATATATACTTAATTCTCAACATGAAAATAATATATACTTAATTCTCAACATGATATTAGAACAATCTGAGTCTTTTGATCTTAAATGTAGCACTTAAAATCTGAGAACAAATTATATACATAACTCATAGTATCTCTGAAACCTGAAAACATTTATAAAATATTCCAAGGAAAGTGTTAGACAAATCACCTTCCCCATTCACATACATTAAGATCCAATCCCCTTCCCTTATATGGCATGGTTCCATCTCCTGATATATTTAGATCCCATTCCCTTCCTTTGACTGCATTTCTACACTCACTCAACTCTAATGTTGGGGAAGATTTATATATCTCTTCTCCGTCTTCATGGTAATCCTGAAATGCAGATGCATTAGAATGAGAGATTATGGTGTCATCTGGTGCATCAGGAGCTAGAACAGTCAGATCCTTTGAAAGCTTTTTCAGTTTATCCTTATCTCTTAACAAATCATCTGTCCTAGCTTGCCAAACACCACTTTCTTCTGTTTCAGAGAATTCCCACAATGGTCTTCTTGAAGAAAATGACTCAACAGCTAGAGGTTCTTTTCTTGAAATCTTAAGGCACAAGTCTTGAAGTTCAGAAGTACCTAGGTCTTCATAATAGTATGTTCTGGACCTTTTTCTACAACTATGTTTATCAGGTTCATCTACCTTTTGTTCTACATGATCCTTGTCAACAAAGTCTTCCAAGTAGTTTTGATAGGAATAATGTGTAATACAAGACTGTTCCTGTCCACTGTAATCTTCTGATTTTTGTCTGTAAACATGAGAATCCCTGCAGTCTGTGATAACCCTTTTTGCTAAATCTGCAAGCTCTGTTCTTGCAGCTTCAAGTCCTTCTGAAGGACAGGATTGTGATGCAAGTGTTCTCTGTGCTTTCTCCAATATTGCTTGCAAGTACTTTCCTTGTGATTCTATCCTCAACTGCAAGTGTCTCTGAACCTATTTCATTGTCAAATTAAGGAAATCTTAGGGTTTATACCATATACAAATCAAGGTATGCAGAAAAAATTAAGGAAAACTTAAAGGTTTTCTTGATTTCTTGTACCTACTGAGATAGTCATACCTCTAGTTGTTCATGTAACCTTCTCTGTACCACTATCTGAGCATTCAGGGCCTCTGCAATATGCATTGCCCTGCCAGGCAATTTAAGGAGTTATTCAATTTCTACCAATAACTGCGGAGTAGAGAAATTGATCTTAATAAGACAGTTCCCAACAAAAACAAAATTTATGGCTTACTCCTGATGGTTTGGTGTGATATTGCTGTCTTTTGTCACAATGTTCTGATCATGCTCATCCAAGCTTCTCCCTGTGAAAAGTTAACAAAGGAAAGAAAGATTTAGGGATGAGCATTAGGATTCTACTCCTTTAACTCTATATAATTCTGAAGATGGATTATGGAGAATGATCTGAACGTTGATGCTAAACAAATCAGACACAGTTAAAACTAAAAATGATTCGTGACTATTCCTCAATGAAATTCTTGTGTAAGCTCAAAGCTTACCATTTTTAGCTGTCTCAATATTCACTTCTTTGTGTGGCTGTTTTCCAAGCCTGAATTTCTGCAGTGACAATAAGAGCGAAATTCTCAGCTTATGATGCAAGCTAAATTGCAGGGCTTCTATGTCCAGAATAAGAATGACAAGATTATTCACCATACCTGAAGATGGCTCTTCAGATGGTATAGTGTAAGTCCTTTAACACCCATCATTCTCATTACTGATTTTGGAGTGGCTTCTGCAGGAGGGCATTGACTACATAATGAGAACTTTAGAAATTCATCTTTGAATGGATCATTTAAGACCAATTCTGACTTCATAAACAAACTTGAAGCTTTCTTGCTTAGTTCAAAAGTGTTCTAATTGTAAGATCTATGTCTTTATCATGTGTTACATGCAATCTACATTTCCTTACATAACAGAAATGGTTAAGCTTATTAAACTAGAATGCAGATCACAATAATACCTACTTCTGGATATGGGGCAAACGGAAATGGCTATCCGATCCCTAAGATGCACCAATGCATAAGTTATGATATACAATAGTTAAGATGCATTAGTGCATCCTAATGGCTATGTGATCCCTAAGATGCACCACTGCATAAGTTATGATATACGAATAGTTAAGATGTATTAGTGCATCCTAAGGACTGGATAGCCATTTCGGAATCAAAGAAGGGTCTTTGATTAAGAACCCACACACTACTACAGGATCTCTTTCACCTACTTGGGTTATTCATGGACATTACTACTATTGTGTTTCTTTCTTAACTAAAAAGCTTAGTTACTATAATGGCATGAAGGTACACTTACTTTCTGGGCCACCTAGCTGGGCCACTGCACTAACAAATCTCTCATGAAGCTCTGGTGTCCACCTTAGTCTAGGCTTGGGCTCCGCACAAACAGCAAGACCCATGCCAAGAGAGAATTTTGGGGGCTGAGATGTAGGCCCTTCAAGCCGTAGTAGGATCCCTGAATTAGACTGTTCCATTCTTGGCAGCAAATTCAAGCCTTTTCACTCACATACGTTATCCTTTATGTGCAAGGTCCTGAAACTATATATAGAGCATTATATTGATATTCCAAGTCTCAAAATGCCAAAGGAATAACGGGTTCAAAGATAAGGGGGAATCACTTTCTTATTGGGAACCACTTCACATAAAGGGAACAGAACATTCCTCAGCTTCTTCTTAGTTAGAAAGCCCAGAATATGTTCTATTTGGTACACTCTGCTTTAATTCAAGTACTTGAAAGGGCCACGACCATTTAAACAGAATGTTCTGCTCCATTTCATGAAAGAGGCAACAGAATCACAAATTTAGACCTCAAAAAAGACATGATAGAGACCTTAATCATAAGTCTCTATTCTCTGGCATGCCTGCAGATTCCATGAGGACGCTTAAAACATTCCTAATGGAATATCAAAAGCAGTACAAGCTTTTGTAGTCAAGCCCATGAAGGGTATTCAGAGAGTATCTAAATGAAGGAATTACAATAGTCTCAGAATGCCTAATGAGACTCACAGCAGGAGGTGATCCATATCTAGAAAGTTCTTTTGGGTAGGTACATAATATAGGCCTGCATTAATTGAGCTAAAACGAATTGAGAATTGCAAGTATAAGATGCCCTTTCTTCCCTGTATATTGATACCCATTTGTTCTGATTAACAAAAGCAGGAATTTTGATCAATACCCATTTGTTGTTTTCCAAACCCATTTACAGACAAACCAAGAAAATTCCTCCCTTTTTTGACATAATAGGACCAGGAAATAGATCTAGCTGTACCGACATCCACAAATGATGAACAACTGGATTACAGGAAGCTTATAAGAGACAAGAAAATCTGGACCAGGACATGATCAGGTTCCAGAGTTTGTTTTGAAAAGAAATATGCACTTATATAAAATCTTATTGAGCATTAGTGGGAACTATGTTAAGCTTCCTTGTTAAACAAGTATATTCCTTTCTCTGTTGTATTACCGTAGTTAACTGTCATAACTGTATCTTATATTTTACAGCTTATATAATATCACAATATATTCTTGTCTTCTGTAAGAGAGAAAAGATGCCTCCTCCGAATCTCATTATCATGATTAGCTTCAGAACACTCGAGTAAGGAAATTAAAAAGAACGATTATACAGTAATTAAGTCTAAATCGGACAGAGAGATGGATTATGTTTTATTCTCTTTGTCTTACTCTTCTTGCAGGAGACCTATAAATATTCTAAAAGATAATAAATCTTTGACTTCAGAGCCATTCCAGCTAAGAGAAGTCGGCAATAAATCTTTTGAAGATTTCTTTAAAAAAAATAACTGAATAGTGTTCATAACAAGTTTGTAAATTTTTAAAATGTTTAAAGGAAGTCTTCCAGTTGATAGGGATATATAAGGTTTAGGAAAGGAGGTCATTTTATAGTGTTGTGACTATTTAGGTTTATAGCTCTTTGTCAAAAGTGTTTCACAAGGGTTACTAGGTAAGATAAAAAAAAGTTTATTCAACATTTTAGAAAGACGTTTAAAAAATTTATGAGGTAGAAATCTATGACCTCAACAATATTATTTAGAAATTTTCTATTTAAATTCAAATTTTTAGACAAGTGGAGAGTGACACGGGGCTATCAGACCTTCTATTGGGGTAGTTAGTTGAATTGAGGTGCTTTTGTACTCGTCAATGCTATCGGATGTCAAGTGTGCTTTTTTTGGATGGCCAATTTTCTCTTATGTACTCTCATTATACTTCTAATAAAAAAATTAGTGGCTCTGACACTTTTATCAAAACAAGAAAAACATAGTGTTACACATTTTCATGAAAAAGGGGTATGTGGAGAGAATAAAAATGGCATCCACTCAAAACAAAACAACAATGCACAAAGCTACCATGAATTGGCAACAAGAGCATTGGGAGGAAGAAACGGGTCCCCATCATACAGTTTGCCCCATAACATTATCATCTTCTTTTATCTTCAAAGTTTTCATAAACAAGAGAAATAGTAAGGTCCAATCAAACGAACATGCTAGAGTTTGGCCAATGAATAATCCCATGGACAAAGACTAGGAGAGATGTACAATAGTAGTTAGTGGATCACAACCATCCTTGTTGAGCATGATCACTTCTCAAAAGAGGCAAAGAAGCCTAAAAATGAGCATCCCAATTGCCATGAGCAGACTGACTATGCCTTCAATGATATGCACAAGGTGGTGAATGAGATTGATTGGAAGCAAGATTCAGAGGGACTTAATAGAGACTATAGAAGCCATCATTGGTTTGAGATAGGCACCATAGGAAAATGGAATAAAAGAGTCAAGAACAACCCTTTTGATTATTATAATTGTGAAATGGTCTTTTAAGGTAGCATTCCCTAGCACCAATCTTTCCACCTTGCTTTGGAAGACAGAATCCATTTTCATGAACCATATTTGGAGGAACCATATTAAGAACAATTTCAAAAGTTTTGGGTAAATGAAAATTTATCTTTGACTTTAAGCTAGGTTTAAAAAAATCAAGTCATCTTGGAAAAGAGACACAAAATAATATTGACCCCCCTTCTAAAAAATCTCAAAACATAGAACCAAGGAGTCTTAGCAAGAGCATATCCTAGTAATTTAGAATGAGAGACCACTATATGGTCTATTAATTGATGGAAAGCCCATTGCAAAACTCATTTCCATTCTAAAGAAAGCAAGGTTTAATGACTCCCCAAGCTCTCCAAATTCTTTTCATCAAAAAAGCCCCTAGGATTTGAATGGGACATTTCATAATCAAGAGGACCTCTAAATTATCTTCAAAGTATATTTCCTAAAAGGGAGACCAAAAAAATGCATTTGTTTACTAATATTTTTTGTGCTTCATAACCTTATAAATATTGAATGATCCAATCACACAAAAATAAAAAAAAATGGTTCTAGGTATAAAATTGAAACTAAACCTCAAGAATCATGTAAGAGAAACCAAAACTCTTGTGATACATGATGAAAGACTATGATTCTTGGAGGAGGCCCAAATAAAGTCTCTAAGAATAATTTCAATGTTCTAATAGGAGGCTTTAGAAGGACCCTGTCAAGAATAATAGTAAATTTGAGTTTCCACCAAGATCTTTAAGAAAAATAGGAAAATCCTTGTTAATGATAAAGGCTTACTAATCTAGTAAGTCAATTGTAGTGTCATAAATTGTAACCTCTTATAATTTCACACTCATTTTTGTGCCCTTGCCTTAGTGTGTTTCCTCATTTCTCTTTCCAAGCCTATTTTTGGCCACTTCACTATATAACTATTGTTATCTGCCAATATAGAGATCAAATCATGTGCCCTAAATCTTTGTATTCCCTATGTACCACTATTCCGCCCTTTTTGGGTGGACTATGGTGCTTGTCACCGTAGTCTTGTTGGATGAGTTAACTAGGCACCATGGTCCCAGTAGAATATCCTTCCAAAATGGGCCCAAATTTGAATTTGATGTTACGTTGGTTCCTACAAGTTATAATTTGATCTCAATATTTGCATATTACTATTGGAAGGCCATTCTTGTTTATGAAATACCTTAGGAACCCTATATAAGAGCATCCTCTCCTCTTTCATTTTCATCCTCAAGAATTCAAATCTATGTATTAAGGAGAAACAAGTTGCAATCTTCTTCATATCAAGGAGATTTTATGTTTGATCTTGTTTTGAGTTGTCATGTTGTAGCATCAACACTTAGATATCTTGTCAATAGAGCATTAGCTTTCATCAACATCATTAATATTTAGGTATAATCTTATGGTATTCAACATTATACTTCAAATCATAGAGAAAAGGTGGATGATGGGCGGAGAGAGAGGAGAGAGTGGAGCGGAGGGAGGAAGCAAAATTTTGAATGTGGCGTCGAGCAGGAAACCTGCAGCGAAGGGACAAGATGACCAGTCTGCAGGCCTGGACCAAGGCAAGGACCAAGGAAAGGTGGAAGCGATAGAAGATGAGGACCCATGGGCCATGCAGCCAGATCCAGGTAAAAATGAGGGAAATGCTCCAAAAACAAGAGCATCTGGAGGCGCCCTAGGTCCTTTGGGACAATGGACTAATTTGTTTGGACTCAAACCCTTGAGTAAATCCTCTTTCCCTAATATTATAGATATTTCAAACAAAGAGAAGGGGACTTTTTCTTTAGAAGTGCCTTCTGAGCTTATTGATCATAATATTTTGAGTATGGCTACAACTCTAGTTGGCAAGTTCATAGGTCCAAGGCCAAAAATAGATTTGGTTTGAATCGTTGCTGAGAACAAGTGGGATCTGAAAGGACAGGTTGAAGTTACAGCTATGGCCAAAGGGTTTATGTCTTTTGAGTTTTCTTGCCCTGAGGATTACTCAAAGATTCTCTATGCGAGAAATTGGTCGATGGTGAGATCCACTCTCATTCTTCAGAAATGGCCCTCTAACCTTGATCTCAACAATGATTTCTTGACCCAGGCCCCGGTCTGGATAAGGCTTCCAGAACTTCCCCTAGAATATTGGCACGAAGATGTTTTTGATGGCATCGCAAGTTCTTTTGGGGAGTTGCTATCTATTGATCCAATTACAACAGCCAAGAAAAGAATCACCTACGCTAGAATATGCGTAGGGGTGGAAGAAGGTTAGGATATGCCAGAAGTGATTGAGTTCCAATCAAGACTGGGAAGGTGTGTGCAACAGATAGACTATGAAAATGTGCCTTTTTCCTACTTCCATTGAAAAAAGGCAAGACACAAGGCCAAATTGTGCCCTATTTTCATAGAGAAGGAGAAAGTTCAGAAGGCTCAAATCAAACAAGGAAAAAGAAAAGAGAACCAAAATCAGCCAAAGGGATCAAATCAAGTAGAGGGAACCAAGAAGGTGTGGAAGGAGAAAGCTCCTAATAAAAAGAACCCTAAGGGAGAATCTCTAGGGGATAGACTCAATGACAAAATAGTGAACCATCCTAATCACCAGAGTTCGGAAGGGAAGAAAATCAATGAGGACAAAGAATAGCAAAAGGACCAGATGGGAAAAGGGAACAATGGAAAGGGAGACGTTGAGGTCATCCCTATTGTCCCAGCTCTTGAAGTTGGGGAGGGGGACAAAGGAGGTAGGGATCATCCTAAAGAAGGTGAGATCATAGTGGAGGAAATCAATGAGGTCTCCTTCGTTCCGGTTACCCAGGAAAATGGGGGGACTCTGGAGGAGAAGAGCCCTTCTTAATCTCAGGAATTGAACTTAAGCAGAAGCACTTGGGCGTCTCCAAGGAAAATTAACAGAATTCTAGAGATGGTATCTGCCTCTACTCCTTGACAAAATGGAGGCTCTTTTTGATAGCTGCAAAGATGAGAATGCGAGACCTTGGATAACAGTGAAAGAAAAGAAAAAGAAAAACAACAAGAACGCATCCCCGGTCTCTCCTATTGCTACAAGGAGTACAACTAAAGCTAACACAGGAATTAAATCCAGCACTCTAGGTAGGAAGAGAAAGAATCAAATCAAAAAGGAAGAAGCAAGAAGAAATATAGTAGATGGAACCCAGAAAACCATCCAGGAAACATGATCCCAAAACAAATTATGAAGGTCATATCTTGGAAAATTTGTGGACTCAATGGAATCCACAAACAGGAAATTGTTAGGAATATGATAAGGGATCATAGGCTAGAAATATTTTTGATTTAGGAAACAAAAATGAAGAAGGAAAAAGTCGAAAGCATTATTTTCAATAAAGGGATGAAGACTGCGGCTATCGATTCTGAGGGTGCTTTAGGAGGTTTGTTAGTGTTATGGAAGGACAACTTAAAAGTGGATATTATTTTTGATGAAGGTAACATTTTGCTTATTCGATTCCAAAATCTCAAAGATCAGGAAAGCTGGTTCATTATGAATATCTATGCCCCAAGCACAAAGAATGGTAGAAGACTCTATTGGAATAAAATTTGTAATCTGATGGCCAAGTTGGGAGATCCTAAGGGCATTATTATGGGGGATTTCAATACCCCTCTTATGGCCACTGAGAAATTAGGAGGGCTTCCACCGAACCTAGAAAGAAGACAACAACTGGCAGATATGATCAATGACCTGGTCCTTATAGATGTTGAGCTAGGAGGTGGTAAATATACTTGGCCTAATAGGAGAGTTGGGATGGAATGTATTCAGGAAAGGTTGGGCAGTGCCCTAATCACTTTGGAATGGATGAACCATTATCAATGCAAACTTTCTTCTATGGTGAGACTTGGATCGGATCACTCCCCTATTTCTCTCACCTTAGAAACTATCAATAGGAAAAAAGCTTTCCCTTTCAGATTTGAGAAGATGTGGTCTGCACACCCTGGTCTTTTTGACAAAATAAAGGAATGGTGGGGAATTGATGTGGACGACACAACTATGTATAAGGTGGCTAAAAAACTCAAAAACATTAAAATGGAGATCAGAAAGTGGAACAAAATGGACTTTGGGAACAGTTTTCAATCAAAAGAAAGGATTATGGTGGAACTTGCAGAAGTGCAGGAAGAGATGCAAAATATGGGTTATGATGAAAATAGTTTGAATGATGAAAAGGCTATTCTGGCTGACCTTCACAACATTGTGGGAAAAGAGTAAATGTTTTGGAGGAAGAGGTCAAGATCAGTGTGGTTAAAGGAAGGGGATAAAAACTCTAGATTCTTTCACCTATCTACTATGAAACACAGGGCTACTAATAGAATTAGTGGTATTAAAAAGGGGGATGATACTATAGGGGAAGATAAAGAGATTGCTAAGGAAGCAATTAAGTATTTCTCTTCGATCTTAACCAAAGAGAAAAACCTGGGAGATGAGGACCAGGTGGAAATTCTCAAGACCATCCCCAGTGTGATAACTACTAGCTAGAATAAGGATATGGTGGCTATTATGGACTTTGAAGAAATCAAGGAGGCTATTTTTACCCTGCCTGGCGAAAAAGCTCCTGGCCCTGATGGGTTCCCTACTTTTTTCTTCCAAATGTATTGGGAAGTTATAAAAGATGACCTTGTTAAAGAGGTTCAGGATTTTTTTGGGGCTAGAAGCTTTCTTAAAGAGATCAATGTTACTTTCTGGTTTTAATTCCTAAAGTCACAGGTGTGGATTCTTTTGAGAATTTCAGGCCTATAAGTCTTTGCAACTCTTTTTACAAGATTATTTCAAAGGTTTTAACTAATAGACTTATCAAAATTCTTCCAGAGATTATTGTGCCTCAGCAATAGAGATTTGTCCCTGGTAGACAAATTCTCGATTCTATCATTGTTGTACATGAGGTGATTCATTCCTTAGAAGAAGGAAAAAGGGAAGGCTTTCTACTCAAACTTGATCTATCTAAGGCTTATGACAGGGTGGACTAGTTGTTCTTGGATAAAGTTCTGGAAGCTTTTGGTTTCAATGATAAAACTAGAAAGATTATATCTCAACTGATCTCCACCCCCACTTTCGTGGTGATGGTTAATGGTTCTCCTTCTAATTTCTTTAAATCTTCTAGGGGTCTAAGGCAAGGTGACCCTATTTCCCCGATCCTCTTCATCATTCTGGCAGAATGCCTGGGAAGACTTATTCATGACAAAAGGAGCAGTAGAGAAATTACTGGGTTAAAACCTTCTTCTGATCCCTTTATTTTCTCCCATCAGCAATTCATGGATGATACCATTTTAGGGGGAGAGGCATCAGTGAAAGAAGCTAGAAATGTGAAGAAAATTCTCAATATCTATTCCAATGCCACGAGACAAATTATTAACTGAAGCAAGAGCTCAGTGTTCTTTATTAACACCCCTGTTGGCAGACAAAGGAAAATTGATGGCATTTTGGGTTGTGGTATAGGATCCCTCCCTTCTACATACTTGGGGCTTCCTCTAGGGACCAAACCTCCTGACCTCTTTTGGAACAATCTCATAGATCGATTTAATAGAAAGCTGGCGGGCTAGAAAGGCATTACCCTAAGTCAGGCTGGGTAAGTGCTTCTGATCAAATCTACTTTGCAGAATTTTCCAACTTATGCTTTAAGCCTTTTCTCTATACCTACTAAAGTGGTTGATACTTTGGAATCCATCCAAAGGAATTTTCTATGGGCTGGGACTAAAGGAAATAAGAAGTACCCACTGGTGGCTTGGGAGACTATTTGTAGACCCAGAAAGCAGGGGGGGCTGGGGATAAAAAATCTTAAGCAATTCAATAGGGCTCTGCAAGAAAAATAGATATGGAGGATTTTCAACTCCACAAGGGAATGGAGGAATATTTTGAAGGATAAATATGCAGCCAATATTAACTTCAAACAGTTCATCAATAGGGACTATGACCCAAGGGGATCCAACATCTGGAATGGCATTCTAAGGACTAAGGGCATAGCCACTGAGAAATTTATATGGAAACTAGGCAATGGTGAAGATATAAATTTTTGGCATGATGACTAGATAAGACAAGGGCCCTTATGGAACATTGAGTTGTATAATAGATGGGCAAACATATGTATGGAAAGATTTGGCTGTAGAGTGAGTGACTATAGGGTCAACAATGAATGGGTGAATCTGACTGAGTTGTCCCAGGAGCTAAAGCTGCTGATGGACATGATTATGCATATCCCTCTGTCCCTCAACAAGGATGTTATTATTTGGGGGGAGACTAAGGACAACAACTACAATGCTACATCTAGTTACAAAATCATGCAAAACATTGATACTATCCCTGTTTGGGCCAAGGCCTAGTATCTTGGCCTTATTCCCAAAATCAATATATTTTTCTGGATAATTCTTTAAAACCACATCTTGATGATGGACAACCTTACCAAGAGGGGTCATCTAATGCCAAATAGGTGCATTCTTTGCAAAAACCAAAGTGAGAGTGTTGACCATATTATTATTCATTGCCAGTTCACCAAAGATATATGGTCTTATTTCCTATCTTTTTTCAAGATGACCTGGTGTTTTCCCAATAAAACTCCTGATCTCTTTGAACAATGGCACCCTATAGGGGATGTGAATAAGGGCTTGTGGGAATGGACTATGCCTCATGTCTATTGGGGAGTGTGGAAGCAGTGGAATAATAGAATTTTTAGGGAGATAGAAACAAATGCTAAAGTTTTCTTCCACAAACCCTTAATGCTTTGTTAGAGAACTATACTATCAATAAAGGTCATAACCCTCTTCTCAGCACAAAGGAAAAAGACAGAAATAGGAGGGAGGACTACAAATGGTCTCTCCCACCTGAGGGTTGGTGTAAATAAAACTTTGATGGGGCTGCTAAAGGCAACCCAGGTAAGGAAGGGGTGGGTGGAATCATCAGAAATGCCCATGGCAAAGGAATTGTTGCTATTTTTGCTCCTCTAGAGTTGTAAAAAAATCACTATGTGGAGGTGATTGTGGCACATCAAACCATCAAACTTGCTCAAGATATGGGAATTAGAAAACTATGGCTTGAAGGAGACTCTAAGAATATAATAGATTGTCTTAATGAGAAGAATGAGCCTACGTGGACGATTATGAATATCATTGAAGAGTGCATTCAGATCCTTAATTCCTTTGATAATATCTATGTGGCTCATGAGTATAGGGAAGCCAATCAAGTGGCTGACATGCTGGCCAACTGGGCAGTTAAGAATGATGAAATGAAAAGGTGGACGAACAGACAAAATATTCCATCGAAAATCTTAGATTTGATAGTCAAAAGGGAACGGATCCTGGGCAGATTGGGAAACATCAAATGTTAATTATGAAAGGTTATGGTTTATGGGATAAGTGCTGAAATATGATGTGTAAGTATGATATCCAAAGTATGAAACACCTTTTTAAAACTCATCAACACACTTTGAGGCATGATTTTGGGTATAACTTCCACGAGGCTATAAGAAGTTTCATGAAAACCATCCATATCAATTGGAATCAGGATTCAAAAGATATCACTACCAGGAGAATTTCTTGTAGAGAGGATGAAAATATGGTGGGGGAAAGACATAGGAGGGAACCTGAGAATGAAGAAGATAAATGGCATCGACCCTCTAAGGTTTGGAGCATTTTGAAAAAAGGGGAAGTAACCACGTTCATCGACTGGCTTCATGGGTAGAAACCCTCTGTTACGCGTATCATGGTTAAGAGTTGGAATGAGGGGATTGTAAAAATTGATGGGGTGGATTTCACGGTGATGGAGGAGGTTATCTCTATGGTGATGGGCATACCCATTATTGGGAAGAAATTCTACAGAGATAGATGAATTTTTGGGTAGGCTGTGAATGAATTTGCCAAGGATGTGGAGGAAAAGAAGGTGTTAGTGAAGAAAAGTACCTACTACTTGTCGAGCTCTATCAAACCATTGTGAAGGTTTGTGTTGAGGGGTATTATCAAGTACATCTCCCTGGACACAAGATTTGACCGCCTCTACACTCACCACTTTGTGCTTGTAAACCATTTTAGGTATGGGGCGTAGATTTCAATCCCTTTCTTCCTATATTCGTCAATTAATGAAAATATCAATGACTATAGGGAGAAGCCCATTGGTAATCTAGCTTTCCATGAGGGACTTTTGCTATTAATTTATGAATTTTTTAAAGCTAGGAGTATGGGGAAATAAATTAAGAATAGGAAGGTGGGTAAGGAGGGTAAATGTGAGTCGGATGAGTTGGGAGAAGAATATATCTCATCTAATACAGAGGACAGTCAAGAGATGCATTTGGAAATGGATGAGGATGCTACCCCACAGACCAAAAAGGGGAAAAAGAAAATTAAAATGGAGAAAAAGGAGACTCCCATCCCTAAATAGAGCATTGAGATCTCGTATGACAGAGACTACAGTGAGAGAGTGGAGGGCATGGAAATAGAGGGAGACAATGCTGATGGGGAGGAAGATACCAATTTTAGACAAGAGGAATATATGGAGAGGACGGAAGGAAAGAGAACCATTACTATTAAGATGTCTATCAACAAAGAGGAGGATTCCTCTGGCAAGACTTTTGGGAGGCTAAAAAGAGGGAAATACATCGATAAGGAATCCAAGGAGGAGAGGCAAGAGGGGAGGAATAGGGAAATCAAGGGATTGGGGAAGAGATGAGTAGGGATTTGAAGAATATGGGTCTGGACATTACACTTGCAAGATTTCGGGCAAAGACATGAATGTGGTTTGGAGGAATTTTGACACTGTTTTCTGTGAAGATGGGTATCAAGAGAGAGTTGGTGAAAACTTTGGTTAAGGAGAATGAGTAGGGCAAAATTCAAATGGAGGAGCTTATTGATCTTGCCCTTGTTATTTTGAGTGACATCACTAAGGAGGAGCCTCAGATGGATGTGCTTAATAATGCAAAGAATAGTGCAATTGACTGCTATAGAACCACAAAATGGACTTTCCATGAACTTCGGGAGCTGAAATATAGAGTGGGCAGACTGGAGAGGGACAATTGCAACAATATGAATAGGAAAACTGAGGAGGAAAAGGAGATGGAAAATAGAGTGGAGGAAGTGAAGAGGAGAGTTTAGAACATCGAGGGCACCCTGCTGAAAATCATAGATCAAAGCTATAACATTCTTAAATTTTCTAATGACAACATAAAGGTGCTAATAACCAAAATTGAGGAACATGGGGGAAGTAAGGAGAAGACCAATCTCCCAATAGTGGAAAAGATAAGTCTCCTGAGGAAGGATTGAGGAAGAGGACCAGATCCAACACAATTAAAAAGGACATCCAGGAACTTGATAAGGATCTTTCTGACCTTAAGGAGGCAGTTGGAAGAATGTCAGAGCTGGAGATTCATGCTGTGGAAATTCTCAGTGAAATTGCCTGAGCAGTTCTCCTAGCTTTTGGCCTTTCTTGGTTTTATGTTCTGCTTCCCTATTTTCTTTTTCTAGTTTTATCTTTCTATCTTGTGGGGGCTATTGTTTAGCCTGTGGCTTTTGTGTTGTTAATTCTTTAAACGCTTTATCTATGTTAATCTTATAGTTCTGTAGGGTTTTAGGGCCCCATCAAAACCTATTTTCCATAATAAAAAACATTATACTTCAAATTTCCTTATCATTGTCACTGTTAGGAGGGTTTAATCCTCTTGGGGCTTGACTAAGGAAAGCCCTTATACAACACAAACACCATTTTTCTCCCTCTTGTGTACAACTTCGAAGATCTAGAGGTAGAATGTTGCAAATATAGAGAAGATGGACTAAAATGAGAAGATCCATATTTTGAAACAAGGATTGGGATGCTTCCAAATTTCACACATAGTCCACAGTCAAAGAATTATTGCGAAACTTTTGGGGGGATTTTTCTAAGGAAGCATCAGAGAAATGTTTTAGTTTCGAATATGAAAATGATATTAGTTTTGGGTCTCCTAGGACAATTGTTCCTAGAAAATTAGTCCTACCATTTTGAGCCTGAATTTCAATGATAGGTTCTTCTCTGAATCATCTTTCTAGATTTGTGGTCTATAATATTTTTTCAAATCTATAGCTCTTATTTCATGTTTATTATAACTCAATTTCATGACAAATCAATAAAGGGGAGTGCATCATTCCAAACCACTTTGTATTTAGCTCTTGCCTTCCTCTATTAGCTTGGTTTTGAATGAAGTGTTGATCCTCCCTAATGAAAATAAGTGGAATGAGAGTAGGTTTAATATCTAGTCTGCATGATTAGATCCACACCTTTCCCATACCTTTCACCAACTTATTCTCAATTCTAGATAAATTTACTTGTAAAAGAAGAGTAGCTAAAGAATATTGAAAAATAAAGGGAATTCCCAAAAACTTGTCCATTTGCACCAAGGAGGAAAGATTGCCAATAATTGTTTTTTCCATTGAATGTTAGAATGAAAAGATTAACAAAAAATATTGATTTTATTTTCATCTTCCAAAAGAGTAAGAATGGATTCATCAACAAAATGATCATTCACTAATTTAACCATGGAATTGGATAGAGACATACGTATGACCAAACCATGTAATATTGAATGGGCCAAAATGTATCCAAAAGCCATTATAAAAATACATAAAGAGTAAAATATAATGTACACACTTCATGTATAGCCTTGAACAGACAATAATAATTGGATTGATGGTCCTTGATAGTGAGTGATGCAAGAGCATCTTGGGTCTTTGAGCAATCTTGCATCAACCAAAAACATTTCTTATTTTATGTACCTATATGTTGTTTGCATTATAATCATTGCAGTTGTTTGGTTTCATGTTATGCAAAGCTAACACAATGTTGAGGACCTATTTTGGAACCTTCTCCTATGAGCGCATAAGGATTGGATGGATCGTGTCGAAGTTAGAGTTCTTTTACCTTGCTACTTGAGGCGTATTTTCTTGCTTTTTGCATGCTGATTGCACATTGTGTAGCCATTGATCCTTAATGAATCAGCCTTTGCAATCTTGGGGTCTGAAAGAGGACCTAAAATAATATCTTCACCTAAGGCCGCAAATCCTAATTCATGATGAGTTGGGAGTTATCATCGTTTTCCTTGGGTATCAATTTTCAGCCAGTTTCACGTGAAACATGGAGTTTTTCATCTTGCACGGTTCCATATGTTGAAATGGGATCTTGCTAAGTTAGGATTATGTTCTTGGGTCATGTGTGGACCTAAATGTAACCTCGCATCAATTTTTGTTCATTTTTTCTTTAGTTTTGGTTTACTCTTCAAGGTTGGACCTATAATGTAATTAAATGCCTGGCTAGCCGACTTGTGGCTTTGTTGGCTATATATTTGGAGCTTGGGTTCATGTAGAGGGAGGCCTAGTAGGTATATGAGTAGATGAATCATTGGAGATAAAGATAGGATGTAAGATGAGACTCTAAATTCATAATTCTCTTTGTATAATGCCAAAACCCAAAAGTCCTCGCAGTCGGGCATGCTGACTAATTTATTTTACTCACACCAATTTGGTTGTTGGTTTCCTTGCCTCATATACATTGTGTTTTCATTGTTCATGTGAATTATATATTACTTCCATGTGTAACTCTGAGCAGGGCTTATTTTTTGGTTCAAGTTGAGTCAAATCTGCTTGAATTTACCCTGCCCCTGTGTCAGGTGGTATTAGAGTGAGTTCTTTCTTATGGATTGGATCATGGAGAACCTTATTGGATTGGTTGTAGGGTGGTAGATTTGAGATCTGACCTATAAATTACAAAAGGTTACGATCTTGCTGGAACCCAATTGTCAAGATGGTTCATGGTAGAGGAAATGATAATGCTATCATGGATATGTTAAGGTAGATTGTAACTAGGTGTGAAGCTGTAGAGATAGCCCAAAGAAGAGGCACACATCTTGAAGATGTTAGTGATGAAGAAGAGGTAGCACCTAATCCTAAACCTGAAGTTGAGTAGGATGAGGAAAGACTCTCGATAGTTTTGTCTAAAGCTAACTCCAGACCTACAGTTGAAGTTGCTTTCTATGATGGAAGACTTGAGATTGGTGCACTTTTGGATTGGATCTCTGAGATGGATAAATACTTTGAGTATGAAGGTACTCCTGATAATAAGAAGGTTAAGATAGCAGTCACAAATTTGAAAGGTCATGCATCTCTTTGGTGGGATCATTTGCAAATTGAGAGATAGAAGAGAGGAAAAGAAAAGATCAAGACATGGATGAAAATGCTTGGAAAGATGAAGAAGAAGTTTCTTCTAGATAATTACCAAGTTAGTTTGATGAAAAAAATGCAAAATTTGAGACAAAGGGACATGAGTGTGAAAGAATATATTGAGGAATTTTACAAATTGGATATCAGATCTGGACATGTGGATGATGAAGTGGAGAAAGTGGCTAGATACCTAAATGGCCCGAGGACATCGATTCAAGATGAGATCAATTATGTTAAAATAGATAGTGTGGAAGAAGCATACCACAAACACATAACAGAAATAGAGAAACCACAACAATATGCAAGAACAGAAAATTGGCTTCTTATTATCTCCACAAATGTGGAATTACAAACTTTTAGAATTACAATATGCAAAGCCACATGGGCATTCCCTTACAATATTCTTTAGGACAAAGCCTCGAATCAATACCCAGATCTACTACCCAGAACTATTCTGAACTGCCTAAGACAATAATACAGCCTTCCTCATATAGGCAATTATCCACCGCCTGGGAAGGTTCCATAATTTTAGCCAATAAGGCCGACCAAACTTAGAATTATTTTATTTTACATTTTATTACATCATAGTCGGCTCAAGATAACCTTTGAAACCCGAACAGAAATTTTGAAGAAAATTATTTTTCGCCATTTCAGGTGGCCCAACTTCCGAAGACCATAAGTCATCACCAGTTGACCCGATCGGCTATTATAACCCCATTTCAGAAAAGCCACAAAGTGCTCTACAGGCTTGACTCGCGCAAGCGCCCGTCACCCAAATTTTTGACCTCATCCGGGGCCTCTAAAGCCTTCAAAATTGAGTTCAAAGTTTCTGTACCCTGCTGCCAATACCGAAAATCTTCAATATCTTCCAATATACACTTGATCTGGCAATGAAACTTTACTGGCAGACTTATATGACCAACATGAACCTCCAAGAAAGAAATCAGATCATTCTGAGCACATACAAAAATTACCAAAAATAGTAACTTTCCATAAATAGCAGCTCTGCACTAAAATAGCCCTTATTGAATATAAAAATAGAAATATTTTTGGGTGATGCAAGATTGCTCTTACACCCAGGATGCTCCTGCATCAGATTAATAAAAGACATGATCAAAGATAAAGAGGAATAGGTGGCAGATTTTAGAGAAGCAGAGGTAGAACTTATGGAGAAAGTAGCAGATCTGACAATGCAGTACAAGATAAAGGATGGAAAGATGAACCTGCTAGTAGAAGAGGTAATTACTCTAGAGGTACCTATATTGGTTACTCTAGGAATAACAATAGTGGGAAAAGAGAAGAGAAATCTTGGTTTAGAGGTACTTGTTACAAATGGTGAAGAAGGACATAGATCCTTTGAATGTACTAACTCTGGGAAGAAGACTAGAGGTAATGGCAGAAACAATTTGGCTTGTGAAAAAGTTGAGGAATTATGTAATGAACCTGAACATGGTGAGAACTTGATGCTAAGAAGGATCTTTTGGAATGAAGAAGCTGATGAGGAACCTATTCTAAGGAAAAGTTTGTTCAGAACTAGATGTAAGATCATTGATAAATGTTGCAAGGTAATCATTGATAGTGGAAGCTCTAACAATTTGGCATTCGAAGAGCTAGTTAACAAATTGTAGCTGCAAAGATTGAGACATCCTAAGCCTTACCATATTGATCAGATCCAAAAGGAGCATAAACTACTTGTAAGTGAATAATACCTTGTTAAATTCAAAATTGGGAATTATCATGATGAAGTCTTGTGTGATATTATGCCTATGGATTGTTGTCATATTCTTTTGGGTAGACCTTGGCAATATGATAGGAAAGCTTTGCATGATGGTAGATTGAATCAATATACTATTTGGATGGATGGAAAGAAACAAGTATTATTGCCTTTAGTAGAGAAGTTTGATGAAGGGTGATGTACTACAATCAAAGTATGCTTGGTTGATGGTAAAAATTTTGGAAGAGAAATGAAAGAAAAAAATGTTTTCTATGCTTTAATTCCAAGGAAAAAAAAGAAACAAGATGACTTAGAACATGCACCTGAGGTTAAACCTTTGTTGACTAAATTTCATGACATCATTTCTGATAATGTACCTGATGGTTTTCCTCCTATGAGAAGTATAAGTCACTGTATGGATTTGATACCTGGAGCTAGTTTGCCTAATAAAGCACCACATAGGTTGACACCTGATGAAAAGACTGAGTTGAATAGACAAGTGCAAGAATTTCTTGAGAGAGGTTTGATTAGGGAAAGTTTGAGTCCTTGTGCAATACTTGTTGTATTAGCATTGAAAAAGAATGGAAAATGGAGAATGTGCATTGATGCTAGAGCTATAAACAAGATAATAGTAAAGTACAGATTTTCTTTGCTTTGGATGGATGACATAATGGATAGTTTGAGTGGAGTAAAGTATTTCACAAAGATTGATTTGAAGAGTGGTTATCATCAGATTAGGACTAGAGAAGGGGATGAATGGAAAATTGCTTTTAAGACTAATGAAGGTTTGTATGAATGGTTGGTTATGCCTTTTGGTCTAACTAATGTACCTAGTACTTTCATGAGGCTGATGAATGAAGTTTTGAAAAGATTCTTGGGTAATTTTTTGATTGTTTATCTTGATGACATTTTGATATTCAGTAAGAGTAAGGAAGAACATCTTGAACATATCAGACAAGTATTGCAAAGATTGAAGGAAGAAAAGTTGATTAATTTGAAGAAATGTTCATTTATGAAAGAAGAGATTGTGTACCTTGGTTTTTTAGTTTCAGTTAATGGATTAAAGATGGATCCTGAGAAAGTGAGAGTTATACTTGATTGGCCTACACCAGAGAATGTTGGAGAGGTAAGATCATTTCATGGATTGGCAAGTTTCTATAGGAAGCTCATCAAAAATTTTAGTTCTATTTGTAATGTTATGACTGAAACTATGAGAGGAGATAAAAGGGATTTCAAATGGACACATGGAGCACAAATGAGTTTTGAAACATTGAAACAAAGAATTGTAGAGTTACCTACACTTGCTTTGCCTGATTTCAGTCAGGTTTTTCAAGTTGAATGTGATTCTAGTGGAAGTGCAATAGGAGCTATTTTGAGTCAAGAAGGAAGACCTGTAGCTTTCTTTAGTGAGAATTTGAATGATGCTAAGAGAAAATATTTAGTTTATGACCAAGAATTCTATGCTATTTTTGAATCTTTGAAGAAATGGAGACATTATTTGATGCCTAAATATTTTTTGTTGTATACTGACCATAAAGCTTTGCAGTATTTGGGAAGTCAAAATAAATTGAATCAGAGACATATGAAGTGGGTTGAGTTCTTGCAAAATTTTTCCTTTTCATTGAAGCATAAAAGTGGACAGTCAAATAAATTTGCTGATGCCTTGAGCCAAAGAAGAAATTTTCTGACATAAATGAGAGTTGAGGTACTTGGAAATTGATGATTTGAAGTGTTTGTATGAAACTAACCTTGATTTTGCAGAGCCTTGGAAAGCTTGTAAGGAACAAACAGTAAATGACAAGTGGACTGATTATTTCATTCAAGAAGATATGTTGTTGAAAGGAGTTTAGCTGTGCATACCTAGAGGATCTATGAGAGAGAATATAATAAAGGAGAAACATAGTGGTGGACTTGGTGGACATTTTGGGATTGATAAGACTATGAAACTAATTTTAGAAAGATACTTTTGACAAAATATTTATAGAGATGTACAAAGAAAGGTTAGAGGTTACAAAATTTTCCAAACAACAAAAGGAACCAATCATAATTTGGGATTGTATAAACCTTTTCCTGTACCTAATAAACCTTGGGAAGATGTAAGTATGGACTTTGTTCTTGGATTGCCTAGAATGCAGAGAGGTAATGATTCTATTTTGCTAGTACTTGACAGATTTTCAAAGATGGCTCATTTCATACCTTGTAAGAAGACATCTGATGCATTACATGTAGCTGAATTATTCTTCAAGGAAGTGGTAAGATTGCATGGTTTGTCGAAAACTATTGTTTTAGACAGAGATACTAAGTTTACTGGTTACTTTTGGAAAACACTTTGGAAGAAGATGAATACAGAATTAAAGATTAGTTCTACTTTTCACCCTCAGATAGATGAACAGACTAAAGTTGAGAACAAAAATTTGGGAAAATTCTTGAGATGTTTAGTTGGAGATAAGCCTGCTAATTGGGATTTAGTTTTGGTGCAAGCAGAGTTTGCATATAATAATTATGTGAATAGGAGCACTAAGAGGACACCATTTAAGATTTTTACTGGATTTCATCCTAAGGGAACCATAGAGTTGAGAGATTTTCCTACTGAGACAAGAAGTGTTGAAGCTGAGGATTTTGCAGTCTTCATGAGAAATTTACACGACGAAGTCAAAAAGAATTTGGAGGACAGTAATCTAAAATACAAATAGAGAGCAGATAAGAGAAGGAGACATAAATATTTTGAGGTTGGAGATGAGGTTATGATTCATTTTAAGAATAATATATTTCTAGTTGGTACCTACAACAAGCTAAAAATGAAGAAGTTTGGACCTTGTAAGATTCTGAAGAAGTTTGACAGTGGAAATGCTTATGAAGTGGAATTACCAGAGGACATGGATATATCACCTATATTCAAAATTGCTGATATCTTTGAGTACTTTGAATCAAATGATGAAATAGAAGATGATCTGGATTATCCTAAGAAAAATAAAGACAACATTGAGAAGATCTTGAATAGTAGAGTAAGCAAGAGTACAAGAGGAAAAGACTACATGGAATACCTAGTTTAGTGAGAAGACAAGCCAGTTGAAGATAGTTCATGGATTACACAAGCTGAGTTGGATCTTTATGATTCAAGTCAGAATATGAGTAGTGCTTGATGTGGACATCAGTTCTTTATTTACCCCAGGTGTCTGATGTAGGAGCATCTTGGGTCTTTGAGCAATCTTGCATCAACCAAAAACATTTAATGTTTTATGTACCTGTATGTTGTTTGCATTATAATCATTGTGGTTGTTGGTTTCATGTTATGTGATGCTAACACAATGTTGAGGACCTATTTTGGAACATTCTCCTATGAGCGCATAAGAATTGGATGGATCGTGTTTAAGTTAGAGTTGTTTTACCTTGCTATTGGAGTTGTATTTTCTTGCTTTTCGCATGTTGATTGCACATTGTGTGGTCATTGATCCTTACTGAATAAGAATTTGTAATCTTGGGGTCTTAAATAGGACCTAAAATAATATCTTCACCTAAGACCAAAAATCCTAATTCATCATGAGTTGGGAGTTATCACCATTTTCCTTGGGTATCAATTTTTAGCCAGTTTCACATGAAACGTAGAGTTTTTCATCTTGCATGGTTCCATATGATGAAATGGGATCTTTCTAAGTTAGGATTATGTTCTTGGGTCATGTGTGGACCTAAATGTAACCTCGCATCAAGTTTTTTTCATTCTTTCTTTATTTTTGGTTTACTCTTCAAGGTTGGACCTATAATGTAATTAAATGTCTGACTGGCTGACTTGTGGCTTTGTTGGCTATATATTTGGAGCTTGGGTTGATGTAGAAGACAGCCTAGTAGGTAGATGAGTAGATGAATCATTGGAGATAAAGATAGGATGCAAGATGAGACTCTAAATTCATAATTCTCTTTATATAAGGCCGAAACCTGGAAGGCCTCACAACCGGGCATGTTGACTGATTTATTTTTAGCACACCAGTTTGGTTGTTAGTTGCCTTGCCTCATATACATTGTTTTTTCATTATTCATGTGAATTTTATATTTCTTCTGTGTGTAACTTTGAGCAAGGCTTGTTTGTTGGTTCAAGTTGAGTCAAATCTACTTGAATTTACCCTGCCCCTGCATTAGTGAGACAAGTTGAGGCATGAAAAAAATGTAGATAAATCTCACAAATTGAGCACCAAAACCTAAAGCCTAAAGCATGCTAAGGATAAAAGGCCACTCAAAGCAATCACAAACTTTATCAAAATTAATTTTGATGAAAATAAATTGTTGATTAGATCATTGAGCCCTTTTCATACCTTCCTAGACCATAATAATATTATATAAAATAGATCTAGACTTAATAGACACTCTTTATTGGGGCACACAATATGATGTAGATGATGGTGCAACTCCAATACCAAAGCTTTGGCTATGCTATTTTTAATTAAAAAAATCAATAAAATAATCAACCTTTAATTATGGATATCCTTTGGGTCACTAGATTTAGGTGTGAAAATAATATTTTCTATGTTAATAAAAAAATGAAGAGCTTCAAAGTAAATATTAGGAAAATCATCACTAGCACAATTTATAGAGGATCTTGCTAATGTTGGCATGGTGTGATGGTTAAGTGGCGATGTTTTTGTTCTTTCCATGAAGGTTTGAACCCAGATGGGGTGTTATTGTTAAATTTTTATATCTATAATGAGGTCCTTCATTGGTTCATAGCTCAAGATCAAAAGTGTTTATTCCTTTAATTAAAAAAATCCACAGGATCTTGTAAAATTCACAAGTAAAACCCTCATAGCTATGAACATTTCCATTGACCATAATAAAAATAACTTCTTAGAGACCAATAATGGAGAGAAATTGGTCACAAAAATCTCATTAAGAATAAGAAAACTAATAAGGAACAACCTTGAGACACTATTGTAAATATTTCTCTTAGTCAAAAGAATTATATTGAGCTAATTTGAAAACCTCCTCATAATGACTAAAAAAGGCTTGAATAACATCAAGGAACTCTTTAAGAAAATGATAGTCATCTTTAACATGTTTGATACCTTCAGAGGTGTGTCAGGTATGAAGATCTTGAATAACACTTTGGCATTTATATCAACCATCTTCAACAATGCAATTCAGATTTCATTTGGGTAGATTAGTTGAATGATTATCAATAATTTTATTTTTTTGGTGAATTTTATATATTCTCAACTACAAAACATGAACAAAGGGGTTGGTTTCAAGCTTGATGATTTCTTGATGGATATATGAGGTGGTGACCATAGACTCAAAGGAAGAGTAGGGTGAATTTTATATCTCCATTCTACTAGTCAATCCAACCTATCTACTACGAGGCTTGGAGTCAATATTCCACACACAATGGGTGTGGAACAAGATGGACTAATGAGTTAGTAAATCTATGTGTTGAGAAAAAGACTATGACATTCTACTCTTAAAATGATAAATTTTCCATTCAATATAAAATTAGACGAGACTATGATAAAAAGAGAATAAATTTTGTAAAAGGCTCCATTGAAAAAGGAAATAATTGAAAAGGAGATAAAATATTAAGTAGAAATCATGGCACGATCAACCAAATATTTGTGCCACTTAGGAGAGAGAAGAGTGACAACCCCTCCATGACCTACATTGTGATTGATACAAAAGAGACTAGTTGACCAAATAACACAACTAGCAAAAAGTAAAAAACCATTGGTCTTAACATCCTACAAGAAAATGATAATACAATGCTACAATTTTTGTCAAGCATCTCTCACAACATGATTCCTAGGTAAGTTGTTAGCACTCAAAAAATATAGAAGATAAAATTAGATAACAACAATTAAGAGGGATTTTATCAGTATTCATATCATCACTATCAAACTTGTCAATAGAAGAATGTTGATTTTGTAAAATTTTATCTCAAGAGAATCTTCCCAATTGAATATTAAAAAATTTATCCTTCCTTTTCTACAACATACTCTTCTTCTAGATGCCTTGGTAGGCACTTAGACTAAAGCGGGACCATACGAGAAGAAGGAAAATGATCAATACCCTTTGAATAAGAAGATACAATAGATTCCAATTGAGGTATTTTGAAAAATTTAGATTGATTGGATAGCTCACCATTAGGGGGAGTCATCTCTTTGCCCTTTTTTTCAGATTTGAAGATGTACCAAATTGTAACTTAACAACTTGAGTACAATTATTAGTTGGGATATTGTCCAGAGGTCTATCATTATTGGCATTGTGGTTAATTTTGTAATTTATTATTGTCCTCCACCCTTCATAATTTTTATGAGTCTAGATGGGATAAGAATAAGGATTATTGCAAGGGAAGACCAAGAGATAATCATTAATTTTATGATTACAAAATTAACACTTAATATATATTCATAAAATTAAGGTAAAGGTTAAGTTGTACATGAAACAAATGACCAATTTGTATAACCATAATATCTTGAGTCCTTAGAGAGTTCAATCTCAATATATACATGTTTTTCTTGTGGACAAGCCAACAAATTCTAACAAGATCAACATGAATAACTTTACCAAGTGAGACAATAATTATGGTCAAAATATTCTAACAAGGTAAAGGATTACTACAAAATTCTATCTAGATTATCACACAAAGATTTTTTTAAGAGAGATCATAAAGTCTTAGGTCCAAGGTTGAAAAACCAAAAGGGATGCATTAACATACTATGAATTATGTTTATGAATGAATTTTGCATGACTAGCTTCAACAAAGTGAAAAAAAAATCCTTGGTGAGGTTTTGGACAACATCAAGGTGGACCCCCTATGAGATCCAATCCTTATTGACCCAAACCCTAAGCATACTTTTAGAATGAGCTATTTTAACAAATTACTTTATCAATGTAAAATGTTTAAGTAATTTATAGAAACTATCTAATATGGAAAGGGTAAAGTCATATATTATTGAGAATAAAAATTCATGACTCATTACAAACCTTAGGAACAAGTTTTTGAGGAAACTTGATTTGTGGAGCCATTATTTAGAGTTAAATTTTCAAAATTAGTATAAATTACTAGGTTGATAAAGTTTGAGGCCATTAAAAATATAATTAAAAAACAACAATAAATGTGGTAGGATAAAATATCTCCTTTTACAAAGTTCAAAATGACATCAAATAGTAGCACACCATGAGAAAATACCAAACCCTTGATGGTTACATAATATACTGAGGGGGGTGGGGTGAATTAGTTTATCCTAGTTTCAACTTGACTAAACATTATTTCCTTAAAACATTAAAGAAACATTTATAAATCTCCACAATGGTGTAACAATTAAACAACACATAAAACACACATTCACACAAAAAACCCTAGATATACATGGAAACTCAAGATGGGCAAAACCATGGTGAGAATATCTACTTGGATATACTATCCAAATGAAGCCTCACAAAAATGATAGATTGATGTATTTATGTTGACCATGATGTTTACATGATACAAAAATAGGGACTTGCGGATCAAGATCCCTCTCTTGAAAGAGTGAATTTAACCACTCCCAAAGTTTTGAAAGATAGGGTCACAACCATGTTGGATAGTTCAATAAAGATTATGTAAATATCACAAAGTAGGCCTTTGTTGGTTTGATAGGTGATAGTTGGAAATGAATTTAGAAAGCTTATATTTTTTGTCTATGTTGCAAGGTGTGTTCCCTTGGTCTCCTTGTGTTGTGTAGTGCAACACTCAGGTTTATGACATGGCTTAACCACCTCCTATGTATTTTATAATTCTAGTTGTTGTATCGGGCAATGATAGGTCAATCTTTTGGTGCAACGAAAATCACACTTGTAACAATATATGACTTATTTTTTGGTTTTTTGGAACATAAAATACCTGCAATACCGATCTATAATGCAACAAGCTAACTCTAATCTAAACTAATTTATAACTCTATATTTTCAGAGAAAATGCAAAAGATAATGGGTTACAAGAGATTTCAAAAGAAAATTAAACAAGTAACAACAACTAAGGACATCGGTCATTTGGAAATTTAAAATTGTATATAGAAGGTTAGATTTGATCAAATAACCATTAGAATATGAATTAGGAATCAACAATTCATAAAATCACAATGCAATCATCAAAGGAGATAATCAAAAGAAAAATTCTCAAAGTTCGCCATATTGTAAAACCATACCATCTATTCGCATGAGCAAGAAAAACTTATCCTTCAAAGCATGAAAGAAGTTGATCAAATCATATTATTCTACACTTTGGTCACCTAATTTGTTTAATTTCTTTTAAAGGACCTTAATGTAAAATGGGGTATTATTTGCTATGGCATTAAGAAAATAGCTTTGGTAATTATATCCGTGATTTTGGGCATTACATTAACTTAAAACTAGTTCATTAATTTAAAACTTGATAATGTTATTTTTATGGGGCCAATATGTGTGGCTAGTGTACTGGCCAACGTAAAAATACCATTACAACTTAACCTAGTATTATGTTGAAATCTTTAGTACTCTTGGAAATTAATGAATTATTTATATAAACATTAGGTTCCTTTTAATTAAATTTTTATAAAGGAGTAAAGACATTTTCTCACCTTTAAACTCTATTAGTATATATTATGCCATGCTTGGAGAGCTCAGTATCCCCATCTATTTCGATGAAATCCAAGAGAAAGTTCATGCCTAGGGGGGGAGGATGTGAGGTCCTACCCCAACCTATCTTATCTCGACAGTTGTTTTGACACTTGGTTAAACTTGATGATGCATTGTTTAGAGACATTAGACCTATTTTAGATTATGACTTGCTATCATTAGATTTTATGAGATATTTTTTATAGATTTATATGATGATGACGTTAGTCGTACTCTTTACTTTCTCATATTGGTTTCATGTTTACCTTATGATATATGAAATTCTAAATTCTGCACTTGTTATGTTATGTTATACAATAGTAAAATGTTGAGTGTAATGGTTCAATGATTTAACTTAGGGTTGCTTGTTTATGTGAAAATTGAAATCATATTTCGATGTTTGAAGAATTAGGGTATAATGTGGATTACGTTTATGATTCATGAAATGTAGTTCCTTTTATTGAGTTCATATGTTATTATTTCACTTTTGATATGATTATATATGTAT
Organism: Chamaecyparis obtusa; assembly: GCA_027943335.1. Classification (NCBI taxonomy): domain Eukaryota; kingdom Viridiplantae; phylum Streptophyta; class Pinopsida; order Cupressales; family Cupressaceae; genus Chamaecyparis; species Chamaecyparis obtusa. The sequence goes on along the minus strand of BSBK01001425.1, from coordinate 247,537 downwards.
TGAGTTTATGAGGTACTGACATCGGAATCAAGTGTGCAGGTTATGACCATGGTTGTAAATACGGGGAAACAATGATGGATCTATGTGAAAATCAGTTTAAAACCAAGGTCAAATCTAAGAAGAGAATGACCTCATTGTCACGTAATTTTATTTCATAAATGTGATGCATGTATTTAAGTGGTTGTAAATTTTTGTAAATGCATTATTAGATGTAATTTCATTTTGTGAAAATGTTAATGTTAAATATCCACAAGGCATGCCAAGTGTGTAATGTGATGTGTACTTTTGTGAGGTGTCACTTGACACTATTGTGATGAGATGGCATGCCTAAGTGGAATGAGGACCCCACCTTTTCCTTGAGTTATCTTGTGATTCCCTAGGCTTTGGCAGCGGTTTAGGAAACCAAGGTTTATGTCATCATGATTCCATTTTCGGATGCAAGCTTAACTAGGGTTTTTGAAGGGTTATATGGAGCCCTATGGTGTAGTTAGAGTTAGTTTTTAGTGCCCCAAGTCATTTACATGGGTTAGGGGGCCTATTTTTACCATTTCCACTTTCCTAGGCCTCCACATTGCCTCTCTAACTGGGCCATTTTTGGTAATGACGAATTTGGGAATATTTTCTAGGATATCTCACCTTTCCATGTTTTGAATTGCATTTCATTTTCATAGCAAGGGCAAGTGTCATGTTAGCTAGGATCTAGAAACCTAACTTGCTTTGGGATGAGGGATTGAGAGAGGAATATTTTAGAGTCTTTAGGAAAAGAGACTAAGGAAGGAGACACTTCTTGAGCATGCTAGTTGGGATTTGAGAGAAAGAGATTTGGAAAATTCTAGTAGTTTTTGAGAAGGAAGGAAAAGCTAGAAAGGAAAGCATTATCTCTTCTACAAACCTCCATTACCATTGCATAGGAAAAAGGTTGGTGGTTCTTCCTTGTTTTGTTCATGTTGTTGTATTGTGAAGATGGATCTTTTGTGTGAGTATGTGATGTTTTGTTTTCTTTATGCAAATGTATTTTGTCCTTGTTTCTTTTTTTTGTGTTTTTCAATTGTGAAATGGGTGTGCAATATAATTATCTTCCTTGGGAGGATTTGAGAATATCTTGGGGTGAAGGGCTTGGTTGGGGAAACTATGTGTTTGAGAGCTTGCATGTATGGGCATCCTTGAGGCCTACATATGTTATACTTTGGGGGCCATAAGGGATGTTTTGATGCTCTTGTGATGAGCCGGTATGTTGGAAGGGAGCTTTGTGAAGGCATGTAAGAATTTGTTTAAGTATGGCATCTCCATATGAGATAATTCCACCTTCACCCATATTGGGATCAATTATGAATTCCTATGTGCAAGCTTGGGAATGAGATTAATAATGTGATTGTTCATGTCTCATAATGTTGAATGTATGTTGAATGTGTGTTGAGTGTTTGTAACCTATCTATTCTTGTTTCCCCTAGCTCGGGGGTGGCCATGAAATGGCCTAGGTTGGGAGGTGAGCCTCCATGGTCATGTGAAAAAGGTTTTTCTATTGTAGGTTTTGCTTGCAAGGTGTGAAGATGAAGTTTAAGTTTCAAGTTTCAAGTTAAAGTTGAAAAATTTAAAGAAATGTTTTAAGTGTATTAAGCTTAAGTGATTTTGCTCTACACATTTTGTTTTCTAAAAGAGAAAGGGTTGGAATTAAGGCTTATATGTTATCCTCTTGGAAGAAGGTTTTATTACTAGTTGAATTTCAAATTTAATTCTCAGTAAAATTATTGCTTCTTTAAAAGTTAAATTTACTACAACTATAATTGAATTTTAAATCAGTTTCTTGCATTTATGTTATATGAAATTGTTATGGGCTAAAAACATTTAGTTTAATAATTGACTTAAAATCCTGCAAAATAATGCATGATATTACATTATGATTTTATTTTCTGAATAAGAGATGAAATAAAGGATCATACATTTAAAACACATTTATCAGTTTTTCCTAATTGTAATAAGCATCTAGATTTATTTATTTTTAAAGGGTTAAATTTGGTTGTGTTCTGCCCAGTAGTTTTTGGGCATTACAAAAACAAACTTCTAACAGCTAACACCAATTTATTGAATGATAGAGTAAAATTTCATGTACACATATGGCTATTAAATTAGAAAATTGAATCCAATTTCACAAAGCCAGTAGCTATACACACTAAATTTTTGACACCAAATGTATTATGCCAAGAATCCAAGATTAAATAGAATTTACAAATCTGCAAACCTATAACTATTGTTTTTGTGTGTTATTTTTAGGTGTAACAAAAATAAACTAGGAAATTAACTACCTAAAATTACTCCTAATCCATTACATTATGTTTTGACAATGAATTCCATGAGTTTTTAACTCAAAAAGACTCTTATTCCAGCAAAAATGACTCCTAAAATTTTAGGATGAAGCTCCAATTCGAACTACAGCAACTCATCTCACTCAATTCCACTTTTTGTGTATTTTCTTGAATTCTAACATGAGATGAATGGAGACATAAAAACATGAATTTAAAAGAAGATTCTTTGTTTGAAAAAATGTGAACACTTCCTAGCTATGTTTTCCTTTATTTTGCGACCAAAATCTACAGCATGAAATTAAAAAATATCCTCATAACTTCAAAGATTCACCATGAGGTCTAGGAAAGCATCTATTAACACCTTTACCACCTCAACTACATCATTATATTATGGATTTGGGTATATTCTGGTTTAGCTTGCTGATTTTTTCTAAAGTTTTTCAACTTCTTACTTTTGTGCTTGTGTGCATATTTCCTAGTTCCTATTTTATTTAGGTTATCCAATCAATGGAATCCTTAGTATTAGCCACCTCTAGACTTTCCTTAAACATTTGCACTATTTCATCATTACTTCTCATAGCTATATGTTCATTTGTTTGAATGTGCATGAGAGGGATGCCACAAAATCTTGTGTTATTCGCATCAAAGTATCTATTGAATCACCTCTAGACAAAAGGGGGTTTTGTTTTTTCTTCAAATCCTTCACCGTTATCTTTATTTTTCATGACCAAATTTTTGGCAAATTGGTCATTTTTTCTTCCAAAATTGTTGCTACAAGAAACTTATCTACATTTGTTATCTTAATTATTATCAAAATTGAGAAGAAATCCTCCCACAATAGCATAGCTTGATCAATCCTTGTATCTCAGTCATTCATGAGAATACTATAAAAAATAATCAACTCCTTAGCCATTGACTAATAAAATAACAAATATTTTATTTTTACTTCTTCCCCTATTTTCTAAATTTCCTCTCTCCAAGCTATACATGCCTTAAAAAATGGATCCACTTGGGGAACCTCTTTTCAAACATCAATTTATACTCAAGAATGCTCGTTGTTGTATCATTTGAGTCAATGTGACCCACTAGATAAAAAATGATGGACTTTGGATCCTCATTTTCTACTTCCAAATCCCTATCCTTATCTAACCTCTAGAAGATGGACGTTACATCTAGGCTCATTAGAGCTTCCTCTCTTTCTAGTTGGGACCTTCAAATCTAGCTCTTTCATAAGATAATATTATAGGGATAGCTTGTCTATGGGCTTATCCATTGTTTGGGTTGCAACTTGGGCCTTCAATTTCCCTTGCCTATCTATGATGACATATGAAACCTATTTTTCTTTCCTCTAATTGGATTCTCCCCTATGAAATTCTCTCCTAGCCACATAGAACTCATGTTCTTCTATTTCTTTGTATGTCATCTTTCATGGCCAAATATATTTGATTAACCACATAGGCATTGATTCTAAAGAGAGAGGCTAATATGTTTACATTCTGAATACACCCTCATTTTCTCTTGTCTCTTCTTATTATTGGGAATATGACACTTTTTGCAGTAGAGGCATGGTATCGTGCTCAGATGGAGAAGAAGGTTCTTGTTTTTTCTCTTCTTGTTGAGGAGGGGAAGTTTTATTTTCCTATTATTGTTCTTGTAGAACTTCATCTTCCTTCTCATTTCACCTTCCTCTTTTTTTATTTCTTCTTCTTCCATAGGTTGTTCACATTCTAAAATTATTCCTTCTTGGGTTTCTTCATCAGTACTTATCATAACTTATTCTTCCTTATTCTCTTCTCACTAATCATCCAAGTTTTTAAGCATGTCCTGCATTCCATCATCTCCATGTACATTCTCTTACAGAGGCTCTCCAACCTGTTCACTCATCCCTTCAAGATTAGAAAAATAGATAGATAGAACTCATATGAACCTAAGGGATCTTCTTTTTCCTATTATTATTATCTTGATAAACATTTTTTTCATCTAATGATGTTGCCTTATCCTCGGTCTAGAGAGGAGGTTTCAACAAGTATTCCTCCAAAGAAGACTGCTAAATCCAAAGTCCTAGCATCATCTATGATAGACCTAGTTTACCTTCTTCTTCTTGTTAGTAAAGAGGACTTGGTATCTTATTCTTCTTTAGTTTCCTCAAGAACCTTGATTATTGGCTCCATTATGGGAGGACCCATATTCAATCTCTTATAAATCTCATCTCCAAAAGTAGAAGGATTTATTTTCATTGAAATCTTAACCTTGAAAGGCAGATTCTTAGGCCTAGGTGATGATGGTTTTAGCAACAAGTTAGGGTGTTGGTGTAGAAGTAGATGTAGTATAAGATAATGGGGAGGGAGTAGTGGTGACTAAAAGCATAGATAAATAAGGACTTCCTTGTTTCTTTTCCCTATCCAGTTTTTGCCTCTCAATTTATGAGGATCCTCTATTGGCCACTAGTCTAACATGTCTCAAAGCTTATCCTAGCAGAGAGGTGGATAAAACCAATTTAAATGTTAAGGTTCTTTTCCCCTAAGAGGCACTAGGATCATCCTTTGTGATTTTAACCACCCCTTCTACTATTGGTACAATCTCTAGCGTGAATGGCTTATTTATCTAAGCCTATGTGCACTTGACCACATGCCTATATTTGAATTTTATATTTTCTTTCTCATCTTCTTGGACATAAGTCTAAAGGATGGGTTAGGCATAAAATTTATCTTCATTATATAGTGGTAGAAGTTTCTAATTTGGATCCTTCTCATAATGCTTATCCAAAACATACATTCTCTTAGTGTCCTTATCCAAGTCTAGGTTCATTATGTGGTAGTACCTCACTCAAACCTCATAATCATCTACATAATTATTCCATTGATCTTCCATATGTGACTCATACTTGAAGTGTGCTCCTAGTACATGGTTGAATGTGCCGATAGGGTCAAATTTGTCCCTTATTAGTGACTTCTCATTCATGGTACATTCACCCCACTCTAGCCCTGCTACCTTTGCAATATTCATGTCTTTGGTGTTGTGAGCCTCAATTATAATTAGGAACTAAAATCAATGCTTATTATTGGTTAAAATAAAGTAGTGAGAATATTCAACTTGTTAGTAGAGCTCCATGAGGATCAGCTTGACTAAGAGGTACCTGGGGAGATTGGTGGGTTGTAATGTGCAACTTGTCACTCTTATGTATGTAAATTTCCTAAATTAAATGTAGTAATTCCCAAATTTCCTAATTTGGGAAACCACCTCTAGTGATATCATCTTTACAAAATATCTCTCTCTATGGTCCTTATGAACACAAAAATGAAGGCATCATTAGCAATCTAGTATTCTATCTTCTCTACCTTTTCCCTATAGATCAACTAGTGAGAGTAAATACAAGTATGTGGATTCATAAAATATTTTCCTACATTCAACCTAGGGAAGGGAAGGTGGTTTGTGTTGCTAGAATATATACCACATAGGAGGTCATGTAGAACTTGAGATCAATTTTCACTCTCAAAAGATATTCATCTAGTTTATCATTGATAACTTCCTCCCAATCTTTCTTTTCCTTCTTCCTTTGCATGGTTTTGATGTATAGAACCATCCAAGGTTCTAGCTAGCTTTCTTGTAGGAGACCAAAAAATATATTCAAAAGGGTGACATAACTTTTTATATCTTCCTTGATGAAATCCCTATGGAGATCCATTTTATGTAGTTGACTTCTTTTCCTAGGCCTCTCTAGATAATTGTCATTGATATAGGATTTTATGTTAGGTTGATCCTAGTATGATTTCTCTACGTATCCCTTTGACACCTTCACATAATCATCATGCACAAGGATTTCAAAGATGGCCTCAATATTGTTAGACCTAATGTCAAGGATCACCTTACACAATTTGAGTACCCTCTTGTCCTTTGGATCATAATTTTCTACAGATTCCATTATCCAATTAGAAAAATGTATAGAAAATAAGTAAGCTAGTTCCTAGATCAACCCTAAGTAGACTAAGGGTATTTGGAGTTATCCTATTAGGGTTTTTCATGAACTTCAGGAATACTTTTAGGTCTATGTGTCATATGTATATTTCATTAATCTATAGGTTCTTTTTAACCAACTTGGAGGGCTTATCAGTTTCCAAGAACTTGTACTTCATTGGAGTTGCAATGGTTATGTCCTTTTCTGCACAAAAACATGATTTTCAAAACCATGCTAGTTCTATTACAAAACCCTAATATATTGTATGAGTATAAAAGGGGAGCTAGATATAATGAGAATAAAACTAAAAATCAACACCTCATTGCCCTCAAAACATCAAGAAAACCATCATTTATTGGGCGCATAATGTCTCTATTCATCAAAACTAGGTGTAGTTTCAAGGTATAAAGATCCCCAAAAATTTTGGGATTTTGAGAGTCTTGATACCTCCAGACCCCTAAAGGGATATCTCAAAAGTTTTTTGGAGAATAAAAAGTTTGGAGATTAGGGGTGATGAGATCCCCAATCCCTTTTGGGGATTAGGGATCTCAACATCCCTGATACTTGAAAGCTTAATGCATAGAGCATGGAATTTGTGGTTTCAAGGATCATTGATCCCCAATATTTTGAGTAGGCTAGGAATTACATGACCTCTAACCCCTAAAAGGCTAAAACCTAACTTTTTAGGGAGCAAGAGTTATGGATCCTAAATCAAATTCAATATACAAAGACTTGGGATTTTTAAACATTCACTTCTCCAATTTTCTATGAAGTTATTAGGGATTTGGTCTACTGACCTCAAGGTTTAAAATTTGTTTTGAACTAGAAATAAAGTAACTAACTACTACTAAATCCTAAAAAGGCTAAAAACAAGGAAGACACAACAAAACCTAAAACCCTATCTACAACGAGGAAAAGATAACCTAGGGAAAAAGAAAAATATTAAACAAAGAAAGAAACAAAGGACAACCTGTTAGATAACTGAGAGGGGGGTGAATCAGTTAACTTCAGTTATCCTATAGTTTCAAACTCTTAGATGTATATATTCAAAAAATTTCAATCAAATAATCAACTCAGTAAGATAGAAACAATATATTTCTCTTCATTCACCAATTGATAGTAAATTCAATATTGTGTTTACCGATCAACCCAAATATGAAATATGTAAAGTAAGATAGTAATCCAATCACAACAAATACACATAACACATAGATTTTTAACATAGAAACCATGTTAGGGAAAAAACCACTTGGGACCGATAACCCAAAATAATTCACTCTTTTGAAGTGAGCTCCATTAGGATCCAACCTTGTTAAAGGTTATAAAACACACTGTAAGGTGTGACCTTGTTAGAGGATTTATCACTAACAATTCTCCCTTGACCAGCATTCACTATGGGGTCAACAAGAAAATAATTAACATTCATTGAATCTCATACTGAAATACAAAAAGACTGTTCAGTCCACTTGATTAAGAGATTTTGTTGTAACAATGATTAAACTGATACAGTAATGATTTGATTCAAATACAATTATAATTTGTAGATTTTTAGATCTATGCTTATAAGCTCATAATACCTCCTCTAATCAATAATCAATTCAATCCTTCATATCCTTCAACTCATTCAACTCAGTGTATGCTTCTCTAACGCTCGGTAATGCTTGCATTTCAGCTTGGTTTTGTCTATAACCAGTTTGATCAGTAGTGCATGAAAAATTTCCTTTCACGTGAATTCTTCTGCAGTCTTCAATTCACCCAGACTCAATAATGAATCTCATGTCTCTTTAAATACATTTCATAAACTATTTTCTTATCATCTATTGGATTTTGCCTCTTAATCTCCATCATTCATTTTGTCTCTTCAAGCTTCCTCAGTAGTTTTTTCAATAACACGTTTCAGTCTTCTCCATTTGATCATTCATGAATTTTGTCAATCATTAGATATTCATAACAAACTCTATCTTTTACCTCGAAATCATAAGCATCTTCCAACTCATCAATTTCAGTCGGTTGTTATAAACTTTATTTCTTCTTTCACTCAGTCAATATAGAATGTGTTGGTTCTAACTAACTCAGTTATTACTATTACTCGATATACACTACACTGGATTGGTGTATATAGAAATCTTCAATTACCAACTGCAAAAACTTGTTCAATTCTGATCTCCAATTCATAAATAATTCATGCAACATAATCAAGTCAACAACTTGATGTCATAGACTCATCAATAAGTTACCAAATGTATACCATATCCATATCTTCCATGTCCATCTCATCTTCATGTAGATATCTCATTCCTTTACCAATTTTTCCTTCAGATGTTTGTAACCATCATGATAAGTGTAGTCAAAATTAGTTGACAGCAATGACAACATATTGACTAATTTAATCATCTTACATATCACTTTAATAGCTCAGTGACCTCCTTAGTGTCTTTCACTTGTTCATTCCTTCCATCAAGATATTCAATCAGTTGTAGGTTAACAATCTCTCCCTTTGGCATTGATGGCAACACAATATGAAATATGCCATAGAATACCAAACATCTTCTCTACAACTCTATAGATAAATGTTGTATCTCAGTAATCTCTCCCTAGCTTGAATATTTAATATGTTTAATCACTAGACAACATTTCATGCAAACTATCCCTGCGGATTTGATCTTCTTCAGCTCACTGAATTCTTCTCTCCTTTTTCTGATTCTTCATTGATTTCTCTCCCTTTGTGTTCTAAGTGATATTTTTATTCTTCTCTCCCACTGGATAGATATTTCATAGATTCTTTCTCTCCCTTTGAATGATATTTCATATGAAATCCTTCTCTCCCTTTGACAACAATTCCAAAAGAGGATAAACAACTATGTAGTAGTCAAAATATTGTCTTTGTTGTTCGGTTCATATAATATGTAGTGTTCTTGTTTCATAGCTTTCACAACCTTAGGAATCCTAAAGTGTGAGCAATATGCATTAATAATATTTGATATTCTGATAAAGTATAGGTTGATGCAACCTCTTGATCACCTTAGTGACCAATAGACAGTGGATGGACCCTAGTCTAGTCCTCAAGTACTCAAATGTATCCTTAGGTAAGGGTTTATTAAATATATCTACAAGTTGTTCTTTTGATTTCACAAATTCCAGTTTCACTTGCTTTTCTTGTACTTGTTCCCTCAAGTAGTGATAATTTATAGATATATGTTTTGTCTTTGCATGCATCATTGGATTCTTGGAAATATTTATGGTGCTTGTGTTGTCACAATATATTATCACTGGGTTAGTGATCTCTATTATACAGCTGAACGTGGACCTCTAATCCAGCTATAACCACAACATGGTCATTGCTTGATCATCAAATCATGAAATTGAGTATGAATTACCCATCCACATGATTTTATCAATTTGACCTGTTTCCTTCTAATTAACTAGGGTGTTTGATTTACTCTCAGAATTAGAGCCAACAACCATAAGACCAAGCTAATATGAAGGATTTTCAAAGCTTGAAAGATAAACAAAACTGAAATTAATCTAGAATGAGAAGTGCAATTAATACTAATAGCTTGAAAGAAATAAGATATTAATCTAATAGCAATAAGCAAATTAAACTATTATGAAAGTGCAATTAACACTAAAATGAGAATTAAACTAGTTATGCAATAAAAAACTTGAAAAATCAATATAATTGAGGCTAAAATTCGCTATAGTATGGATGCTCTCACAATTGCCTCCTAATTAATGAGGAAGAAGGTTCATTATATAGACAATCCCAGAATGAAGAGGTTCTTGAAATGAAACAGGTGCCTCTTCATTCCCAATTGAGACAAATATTGAAAGATTTATTTAATTAAAGAATGGATTATTGCCACATATGGGTGACCATTCGAGTAATTTGAATTATTAATTCAAATAAGGTGTCCATTCAAATAACTAAATAAGATTAATTCTTTTTTATGTGTATTAGCCAAATGGGGTGGGTTTAATTTAATTTAAAGCACTTAGGACTTTAGAATTAAATTAATGTATCATAGAGATTTTTTAGCTAATAAAGTCAAATACTTAGGAATTAATTATGGTGTGAGATTAATGCAAATTAGGGTTTTTTCAATTAACATCAACTCAAAATAAAGTCAAGTAGGAGAGAGAAAATTGCCTAGTAAAATAGGACTTTGAAGATGTAAAATTGAAGAAAATGCACCAAAATTGATTGAAATTATTAGGTGCCAATTTTGGGGTATTACATTTGCCCCTCTTTGAATTGATGTGCAAGTAGCATGTTGATTCAAAGAATAGTCTGATGTAACAGATGAGATTTTAGGATTATCCCTAGAAAGGAGCTTAACCCTCAGAAGTCAAGGTTAGGATGCTAAGACACCGAAATAGATCAAATTGTAGAACTACCTTCAAAATGAAGCACAATTCTCTAAAGTCTAAGTTAGATTGCGAAGACAACGGTCTAATGAGAACTTGAAAAGAGATTGGAATCAGGGTTAGATTTAGGGTTAGATTGCCCCAATGCCCATTGATCAAATGATGACAGATGCAGATTTTGGACTAATCTCCAGAACCAGGGTTAGATTTCCTCAATTCGAAGCTTAGTCCTCCAAGACCTGGGTTAGATTGCCCAAATAACAGTCCAAAAAATATTTTGAGAGCCATCTCTAGAACAAAGCTTGACTCCTAGGAATTAGGGTTAGATTGCCCCAATACCTAATAGATTTAAAGAACCATCTCCAAAAAGAAGCTTGATTCCTGAGGATCTGAGTTAGATTGCTCAGATACCTAAAAGATAAATGACCAGATGACCAGATATGAGGTACGAAGATGTCCCTAGTGAAGAGATGCCCCAAGCGGTGAGGACTTTAATTTAGATCAGATTAAAATGAGGCTAGTTCGACAAGATTCAAATGATGCAATCATCCTGCTCCCTCGAGAGTGAAATCAAAAGATGACATATCAAAAGGATGATTGACAACATGAGGTTGCAGAGTAGAAGCAATCAGACTAGATTCGAGAAGCTGCAGAAGTAATTTGAAGTGATCGGGAGGTCCTGATGACCAATTTTGACCATTATTAACCATAGTTGACCAAATTTGACTAGAGTTGACTTTGATGAAAGTATTGAAGATCTCAAGAAAATGATGAGGAGATGAGGCTCTGGCAGGAAAATGACACCAGAAGACTGACTGCACAAGCATCTATTCCCAAAGGGTCCCAGAATTTAAAATGTGATTTCAAGCTATCTAGAGATATTAGATTTTGATTTCAATCCCAAAAATGGATTCAGAGTAGTCGATTTAGCCAAGGGTGCAATTTTCATGCAAAATGGAGCACTTTGAAAATTAGGTCAAAAAGCTATATAAGGCTCGGAGGGGTCATTTTCAAATCATTATTAACTTTTGTCTTCTTGCAAATTTGAGCTTTGAGAGAGAGAATGGAGGGAATTCTAGTGCATATGCATTGATTTGAGTGCTCACAATGACACACCTTGCTGCTGGAGTATGACCCACCTGTGAGTAGTCGATAATCCTCCTCGCATTTCAATTTTTACTGCTTTCTAGGTTGATTTAGGATAGATTTAGCACATTTTAGGTCACGTTCTTCAACTTTCACATGAGGAAATAGTTTCCTCATGCTAGCCTCAGTCATCCCTCACATGAGGAAATGGTTTCCTCACATGGGTCAGGGCTTCTTCACCCGGGATTTTCCTAGATGCTCGCGTGAAGTGCTAGGTCAAGGCGCGCAAAGTTTCCCACTCTCACGCAAGAGAAGGTCCTATCTCGTGTGAGGGAATAGTTTCCTCGTGCGGGATGTTGCTACAATGTTGTAAAATATTTGCTTGAATTTGCCAAATTTGCATGAAATTAGCCAAGTAGAGCATTGCAAAGTCATGTCTAGGATAGATGCATTACTGTATTTATTGTTGTTGTTTTGAAAACCATCGTATTGAGATACTGATCCAATGTTGTCACTTGCTTTGCAGGTTGACTTCCTTGATGTCACCTTCCAATCACATCATCCAGTGATCACTACATTAGTCCAAAGATTGACAGATGTTGAGAGTGCACATATTGAGGGACTCAAATTAGGATATTTGTGTGATATACCTGACATTAGAGTAAATCACGGTCTTCTTGGTGCACTTGTAGAGCATTTCCATTCGAAGATGAACACATTCCATTTGCTGCTAGGGGAGATGATAGTCACTCCTAAGGATATTTACAAGATCTTGCGGATACCTGTCCATGGTGCCTGAGTAGAGTATGATGTTCAGCCGAGAGTAGGCACAGTGTCATTGAGGACCATAATTTGAGATGATCTAGTGATGGGCTGGGCCATCTCTTGGGAGGATTTGACCAGTAGGTATGGTGGTGCTCATCCATTTTTCATTGTTCTAGCCATGTTCTTGAGTTGCTATCTGGTTCTTGATCAAGGTTAGCATGGTTTGGAGTGTGGCTGGGGGTCGATGCTGCAGCGAATGTTGGCTAGACCAGTAGTTAGATTCAGATGGGGTGAGTGTATGCTTTCTCATATGTACCATGAGATGCACAAGATCATGTATCAAGGAGCCAAGACCATGGTGGTAGGCATCTTTGTTCTTTAGATCTGGGCCTGGGAGCATCTCCTCATTTGGAGGCTGATTTACCATGACACACGGCAGGCTCTCGAGCCTTATATATATAGGTATGCAAGTTTGATGACTTGTATCAAGGAGCCAGGACCATGGTGGTAGGCATCTTTGTTCTTCAGATCTAGGCCTGGGAGCATCTCCTCATTTGGAGGCTGATTTACCATGACACACGGCAGGCTCTTGAGCCTTATATATATAGGTATGCAAGTCTGATGACTTAGTCATTGTTGGGTAAGATAGAGGAGTGGCGTGGACAACTTGATGATATGGCAGCTGTTGTCTAGAGATCTTGGGTTGCGACTAAGCCATGGGATGATGCTCGATGAGAGCTTTATTATATGTTTGTCTCATGTCCATTGATCAAGTGTAGTGTTACCATCGTTGAGCACTTTCTTGTTACATGAGTCTTGTGTCAATTTGGGAGATAGCAAGACATCTCCCAAGAGTACTGCCCCTATGCCTACTTTGCTGATGAGGAGAAGAAGGGGTGGCATCCGAGATTAGATCCAGGTAGATGTGTGATCGAGGAATGCATACCTCAGGCTCGATGGGATTATATGGTGGATGTCACCAACGTAGGGATGATGCTTGCATATAGAGATCACTACCTAGCCCATCCTTTCCCTAGATTTATAGATCTTGTAGGGATGGGATAGCCTTCACAGTAGCAGTTGGCATAGCATTAGCCAGTACAGTAGTCACCTGCATAGCAGCCACCTGCATAGTAGTAGCAGGAGTAAAAGGCACCTACACAGTAGCAGGTACCATTACAATGGCCTAGGAAAAGAGAATTGAGGTCCAAGTCAATGCAGACAGACATCCCCTTGAGGACTATGGGTTTAGATGCAAGTGCTGGGAGTAGTGGGACCCAACAGAGGTCTACCAAGTAGAGGATAGGAGACCCATCATAGTAGACACCTCCGGATGATGATACAAAGATGTAGGATGTTTCGATAGGAGCATAGGCACCACAACTATAGGAGGCTCTCAGGAAGAGCTGGGAGAGGGTCAGGCAGGTACAGTGTAAGAGAGATGACTACCACACACAAGTCATCATACAGGAGACTCACATAGCTGATCGAGAGCAAGAGATCAGAGAGCTATGAGAGGTGCTAGTACAGTCGCAGATAGAGACCAGATATGAGGCTGCTCAGGCAACTTATTATTATGCAGCATATTGTGGAGCTGTTCTAGATGTATCAGAGTAGGTGCCTCCATTTTCTAAGTACGTAGGAGTACCACAGGCACCATCATAGCAGGAAACTCCTTAGCGACCGATGCCCCCTCCTTAGAGATTGATGCCACCTCCATAGGCACTAGCACAGGGACCACCACCACCACCTCCACTAGGTGGTGTTGGGTAGAGTTAGCATATCTTGATACACATATTGTAGCTCATTTTTTATATTGTGCTCAAGTAGCACCATCTTTTGTACATGACATTGATTCGATCAAGATATATATATATATATATATATATATATGAGATCACTATTTTGATATCATTCTACTTGTTGATATATTGCTTTGATGTTGATGTTTTATGAGATGTTTCCTAGATGCTTTAGATGTATGGATTAGATATGAATGAGATGCACATGTTTCTTTTATGATATGAATATGCACATGGTTTATTTTATGATGGTATATGAATATGCAATGTGAAATGCAACAATAGATGGTAGATAAATAAATGCAATATATGATTTTATTTATGCTTATAATGGATGCACATGAAAATGAATATGTAAATGGATTTTATGGATGCAAATGAAAATGCAATGTAAGTGTAATGTATGTGATACTAATCATCTCATGCAGGATTTATCAATTTATGATAGGTACTAATCAAAAGGATGTTTTGAAGATCGAGAGGGAGGACTGAAAACTTGTGCAGCCAAGATGAACCCGGGACAAAAGATGAGAACCTTTGATGAAGAGATCCAGAAGAAGATAATCAAGAGAGCACCAAAACATAGTCTCAATGCAAGCCTAGAATGAAAATGCAAGCCTAAGCTAAATGCAAACCCTAGGACTTGGTTGTTGGATTCATCATATTTATCATCATTGAGTTCTTTTAGGCACGAGACATTTGGAAGATGCCATACAATCCTCACTGACATTGCTATCATGAGAATATGAATATGACATTAGTCTTAGATTTGTTGGAATGAGGTGTAAGCATTAAGGCACAAGAAGCCAGAATGACCTGAATGCCTATTCCTTTTAATTTACCAAGTTAACATAAGCATCAAAGCATGATTCCTAGAATGACCAAAATGTTGCTTGCATACAAACACGCCAGACACACAAGAGTTCCTTCCTTCACCAAGAATGCTCACAGTGACCCTTATGTTCACTTAGCAAGACGAGCGTTTGCAATTTTATTTGTAGCAAAAAGAAGTCACTCAAAACAAACAAGGCGAAGAACCAACCTCACCAAAGCATCCATATAAAAGGAGTTGAGGTACACATGGCCATCTAATATGAGATAAAGGCTCTTATAGATGGACACCCCTCTTATGTGAATTCATTGGATCATTGGAACTAAACCAGCAAACAGAAAGCAAAGGAAAAGATCATGCCCCCAATCTTCATTTCTCTCGATCAAGGAGACGTCTTAGAGTTTCTCAAGGAGGAATGATAAAGAAAAAGAACAACACACAATAGAAAAGCTCAGCATGATTCAGAGAAACAAAAATTCAGTTTTAGTTTCAGTTTACGTTTGTGTTCAAGCGGATTGAAGTCAAATTGGAAAATAAACAACGTTTGAAGTCTCAACAGGATAGCGACAACAAGCAGATGCAGTGAGAACCACTGGTGACCATCGTGAGAGACAAAGTCTCAAGAAGATAACAAAGCGCTAACCAAGTATTAGTAGGTGGACATAGTGAGAACCATTAGTGACCGATACAAGGAGGATTCTCGAAAGAGAGAACCAAGTACAAATGAAACATCAACAGGAAGATGCAATGAGAACCACTGGTGACTGATGTAAGGAAGAGATCCAGAAAAAGAGAGGTTTGAACAAGAGCTAGGTATCAGTAGGTAGGCACATTGGGAACAATTGGTGACTGATACATGAGAGATCCTCAAGGAGAGAAATCTCAAAAAGTAGCTAGGCATCAGCAGGTAGACGCAACGAGAATCGTTGGTGACTGATGCATGAACAAAACTTTTGAAAGTGATAGGATAATGCCCCCTAGATCAGGAAGGTGCCCCCAAGTGTGACCAATTCCAATCCATGAAGAGTCAAGAAAAATCTCGAAGACAACTAAAAGCAAGTGCAGGAGCTAGCAAACTAAAGTAGGAAATGAACTAAAAGCAGGAAACCAACTAAAGAGGAAAGCGAGAGCCAAATGGTGTTGAGATGAGATATAGCTTCAGGAAACAAGTGGTGCCTATTTACCAAGTTTTTACCATCTTGGCAGAGATTCTATTTTTGCTACCATGATGCCTGTTTACCAAGTTTTCATCAATGACATATTTTTCTTCTTTTTCAAATTTTTGTACTTTTCTCTTTTTGATTTTTTTTTTGTATTTTTGAATATTTCATTTTTTTTGTATTTTTGTATTTTTTATTTTTTTTGTATTTTTGTATTTTTTTTATTATTATCAAGGCACCTGTTTACCAGGTTTTCACCAAGATAATAGATACATCAAAGTGCCTATTTACTAGGTTTTCACTAAGATCATTTTTTTAGGACATTTTGCAATTTTTAGGATTTTTTCAAGACCAATAAGTATGTACATGAGCATACAAAGAATGCCTCAACTATAGAATTTCTTCAAGTGAAGAGAATTGATAGGCTCTTTGAGCTATTCTCCTTTAGTGGTGGAGAGTTTGTATGCACCAGACCCAAATGTTGCAGTAATAACATACGAACCAAGCCAGTTTGGTTTAAATTTTCCTTTTTGGACCCGCTGCTACTAATTTTTGGGGTTTTCTCTCAGGACGAGACCACCCACTTGGAATTCCCTTTGTCTGAATTTCTTATTGTAGGCTTTAGACATCCTCTTTTGGTATGCTCTTAGATGATCGAACACCACTTTCTGACATTTATCCAGTAGTTCTAGCTCTTGAAGCAAGGATATTTTGTTTTCTTCATCAATGATGAGGCCCCTCAGAGAGATTTGCAATGTTGGAATCTCAACCTCAATAGGCAATATTGCATCTGCTCCATAAACCAAGGCAAAGGGTGTAGCCCCTGTTGGTGTTTAAATACTTGTTCTTTAGGCCCATAAAGCTAGATTAATCTAGAGGTGCCAATCTCTACTAGATTTATGAACTATTCTGTGCAAGATTTTGAGAATTGTCTTATTAGAAGCTTTTGCTTGTCCATTACCCTAGGGATAATAGATAGATGACCAATGCTAAATAATCCTGAATTTGGTGCATAATTCTCTTAGGTCCTTCTTATTGAATTGTCCCCCATTGTTAGTGATAATGGATGAGGGTACACCATATCTACAGATGATATAGTTCAGTATAAACATAGCCATAGACTTGCCATCAGCTATAGCTAGAGGCACTGCCTCAATCCACTTTGTAAAATAATCAGTAGCTATGATGATAAACTTATGTCATCTTGAAGAAGAAGGATGTATCTAACCCACTAAGTCAAAGGCCCATTGTTGAAATGGCCAAAAATTGATGAAAGGAATAAGCTCTTTAGCAGGAGCATGGATCAGATTTCTGTGAAATTGACATTGTTTACAAGTCTTGGCATATTGAATAGATTCTTTCTCCATATCTGGCCAGTAGTAACCAGATCTAATAATTTTTTGAGCTAATGTCAGACCACTCGAATGAGAACTATAGGTACCTTCATGTACCTCAGCTAGCACATGTTTGGACTCATCGGGTTCTAGACACCTAAGGAGGGTATCATCTAGATCCCATCTATACAAGTCATTTGCTATGATGATATAGCATGAAGCATTATGAATTAAGTGATGCTTTTCATTCCAAGTATAGGTGTCTGGGATGATTTGGTCAAGAAGGTAGGAATAGATATGGTGGTAGCAAGATGAGTCATGTCCAATGACTAAACAGATCATCTTGGATTTGGGAATATCATAAGCTGGGTAGTGTAATGCCTCCACCAGGAATTCATGTCTGAAGTCATTTTCTAGCATTTGTAACATTGAAGCAAGAGTGGCCATAGCATCAACTACTTTATTGTCTTCCCTTGGAATTTTTTGGAAAGAAATGTGTGCAAACTACTGTTTGAGATCAATTACCATTCTTTTGTAAGGTACTAGCTTGTCATCTTTTGTTTGATAGACATCATTAACTTGGTTGATGATTAACTGAGAGTCTCCAAAGACCTTGAGCTCATCCACATGCCATTCAATAGCTATCTTCATACCATTAATGAGAGCTTCATATTCAGCGATGTTGTTTGTGTAGGGAAACAACATTTTATAAGCTTTTGGTAATGAGTATCTTTGAGGTGTTATAAATAAAATGCCTACACTTGATCCTTGCTGAGTGAATGATCCATCAAAGAACATGCTCCAAGTCTAATGTGTGATAAGCATGATGGATTCATTTGGGAATTCAATATTCAAAGGCTGATGATCTCTCAGAGGAGCTTCCACCAACTAATCAACAATTGCTTGTCCTTTAATAGCTTTTCTCTCCACATACTCAATTTTGAATTCATTGAGTATCATAACCCATTTTTCTAATCTACCTGTGAGGGAAGCCTTTCTCAATAAGTACTTTAGTGGACCAATTTTTGCAATAAGCCTTGTAGTGTGAGCAAGCATATAATGTCGTAACTTCTGAGAAGTGAACACTACTGCTAGACAAGCTTTCTGAATGATAGCCTAGTTCATTTCATAAGAAACCAATGTTCTACTTATATAATATATAGCTCTCTCTTTGTTGTTTTGATCTTCTTGAGCTAGGAGAGCACCCAAAGATGTGTTCATTACTAAGATGTATAATATGAGAGGCTTCCCATGAATAGGAGGCATTAATATAGGTGGATTAGCAAGATACTATTTAATTTGAGTGAGTCCCCTGTCACATTCTTCATTCCATTCATAAGTCACACCCTTATCCAAATTTTTAGTGAATGGTTGCAACTTTTCAGCCAACTGTGAAATGAAGCGCCAGATAGATTGTAGTCTTCCTTGTAGTCCCCTCATTTGACTGATGTTCTTGGGTGGATGCATTTCCATACTAGCTTGTACTTTTTTAGGATCAACTTCTATGCCCTTAGCTGAAATGATGTAACCCAAGAGTTTCCCAAAAGTGACACCGAATGCACACTTTTTAGGATTAAGTCCGAGACTAAATTGTTCCATGCTATCAAGTATGGGACCCAAATCTGTAAGATGATTTTTCCACTGCATGCTTTTGGCTAAAGTATCATCCACATAATCTTCCATTTTTTTATGCATCATATCATGGAAAATAGTAGTGACAGCTCTCTGATATGTTTCTCTAGCATTCTTAAGCCCAAAAGGCATGACATTCCAGCAAAAGTTTCCCTAGGCACATGTGAAAGCGGTCTTTTCTTGATCTTCTGGCACAATTTTTATTTGATTATAGCCATAAAATCCATCCATCAAGGAATACATCTCATATCCAACTGTCATATTCACTATCATGTCAATGTTAGGCAATGGGAAGTCATCTTTTGGACATGCCTTATTTAGATCCCTGGAGTGTGTACACACATGAATGGATTTATCATGCTTGGTGACTGGAAGAATGCTTGAAATCCATTCTGCATAGTCAATAGTCCTTATGAAACCAACCTTAAGAAGATTTTCTAGGTCTACTTTGACCAAAAGTGCTACGTGTGGATGCATCTTTTGAAGCTTCTATTTAACAGGTTTAATACCTGGTTCAATGGACAGATGATGCATGATTAGATTGGGGTCTAATTCAAGCATGTCAGAGTAAGTCCATGCAAAGTTTATTTTCTTGCTTTGAAAGAAGCTAGTGAACTCTTCCTTTTCTTTTGTAGATAATGACTGTGCTAGATGAATAATTTGTGGAGCAGCCTCTGTACCCAAATTCACTGGCTATGTCAGTTCAATCAATACTAATGATTGTGTGTGTGAAAATTGTACCTGATCTGTAGACACAACACTTTAGTAAAACATTAGAGGTTAGCTAAAATCAAAATCGTGCAAAATTGAAATCTAATTTAACCAAATGATTTACTGCCTTCTAGTAGGTGCGAGATTAATGTTCTCAGATTGTTATCGAGATCAGTGACCTAGACGACACCTAAACAAAGGATTTGAATGCAATTGATCTAGATATGAATTTAATGCAATTAATCTTTTTTTTTTTGGATTTTCTATGCAATAAGAATGAAAAACTGCTATGAAACTAATCTATATGAAAAACTTGATATGAAACTATCTAAGAATGGTATGCAAAAAAAAAGATTGATCTCACAAAGATGTTGATTTGCAAGAGCTTTGATTCTCCCAATTCCAATTCTCCAGTGTGATTGTGCAAATTTGTGGATGAATTATGAAGAGCTGAGCCTTGATTTTATAGAAATCTACGGCTTTGGAGGTGCATGGAAAAAGCCATAAATCACTCAAATAACTCAGCTTGATTTTTGAGTTATTTTTAAATAAAGATAATTTAGTTCACAAAAACATGCAAAAGCTAAGTTTTAACTCAAAATAGAGTTTAGCTTTAATTGATAATTGATAGTTGTCTGCTTTTATGATTGTGCATGTTTTATTTATGAATTAATTTAATAAATAAAGTGATTTATGCTCAACTTAACTAATTTTTGAAAATAAATAATTGATTTATGGGTTAATCAATTATTTAATCAAACTTTTATTAAAAACTATATTATTAAATAATGACAACTTGCTTTAATTAATTAAATAAGAATTTAATCAATTATTCATAAGATATTAGATTTATTGTCAAAATTAAATAATATAATTAATAATAGATAGAATTAAATTTAATTACATAATTAAGTGGCAAGATATTAAATCTAATTAATTAAATATGAAAATATTCAATTAATCAAACTTAGGATAAATGTGATTTATTGCCAAATAATTATAAAATTAAAGATAATTATGATGATTAAGAATATTACTAGGAATATTCCCCGATGTAGAATTTAAGATAATCAATTATGATTTGATGATGTTTAGATGTGCCTTAGATTAGGACTTTGATGTCGATTTCATTTGAATTGTTGATATAGGAGATTAATGAACATATAGCCCATTTTTGGGGTATTACATTTTGCCCCTCTTTGAATTACTGTGTGAAGCGCAGTGGTTCAAAGAAAGTTTGTGTTTGATAGAGATATGAAACTGATGTGAAATTGATAATTGATATGAGACAGAAGCTTATTGATATTGATTTGATATGAAGATAATAGGTCCTGAATGACCAAAGATAATGTTCACTATAACAGCAAATGAACCTATGATTGCGAAAAAGTGTCAAAACGCCTGATTCCAAACCTTAGGATTGCCAAGAAGTGAGTGACCCATTCTAGACTCGATTGTCTTAGCAGAACTACCAGGTATCACATGCAAACCCTTCAATTGCCGAAGAACCAAGGAAAGAACACTATGATCCAATGGTTGCAAAAACTGATATAGTTTACAAGATTAGGAGAATACCAGATTGATATAGATCTTGATGAATTTGATATGCCCCAAGTGATGATAGATTTTCCCCAAGCGATGAGGACTTTTTTGATGAATCAGTAACTAGACATGGTTGTTGTCTTGATTACTGAGGAAGATATGATTTCCAATTTGATTATAGACTTTGAATGATATGCAATACCATGCCCCCTTTGGGATTAAAATTGAAATCTGACAAGAAAAGTTAGCGTTGAGAGTTCAGAAGCATGTTAATTGATTTGGGAAGTGGTTAAACACGTTCGAGAACACATTCTGCATCGTTTAGAGGTCTAGACGACCAAGTTTGACTAGGTTTGACCATGAGTTGACCATGGTTGACCAAGTTGAGATTTTGATAGTTTGATGTAAGATAATCAGTTAAGTTGAATACTAGATTTCTGCTATGATTGAGGGTCAAATATGCAAGTAGTTAATAATATGAATGATCTCAAATTTGAATTTTGATCCCGAAAAAGGATTCTACTTGCTACTTCGTTGGAGGAACCTTCGTGTGAGATTCAGCTCTTGTTAGATTTGAAGAATTGTTTAAGCATTGAAGTTTGTTTAGCCATTGTGAGATCATGCAACATGCAAAATGCAAAGAGACATGCAAAATGAAATGCAACCTAAGACCTAGGACCTAGTCAGTGATCATGTGTCGATTTATTATCATCATTGAACTTTTAGGTAACCGGATAAATCCATACAATGCCAACTAGTTATGAAACCATAGACATATGAATATTGATTTGTAATGGTCAAGAACCAATACAACACCCACTGGTCAAACAACCATGGACGTATGAATATTCATTTTGTTTTTGGAATGTCGGATTAGATATAAGCACCAAGGCATAAATGCCAGGATGACCTGAATATCATGTCCATTTTGATATAGCAATTTGTATAAGCATCAAAACATAAATGTTGTGATGACCTGAATACACCTTGCATGACAAACACATCAAACAGTCAAGAGATCATTCTAGATCCACTGTGAATTACCTGTAGTGACCCTTCATCGTTCACATCCTTAGGTAAGATCATGTTTCACAGGAGGAGAAATAACTCACTCAAAAAGACAATAGTTAGATCAATACTTCCTTGAATTTTCTGGGTATCAATGGTCGAGGTACGCATGGCCATCCAATTTGAGATAGAGGCTCTTATAGTTGGACACCATTTCAATCTGGAATTTTCAAAGTTGTTAGATTTTCACATACAAGTAGAAGACAAAGAAAAGATTATGCCCCTAGTCATCACTCTCTAAATCCTATAAAGGACATCATCGAAGAGCTCGAAGGGACACAATATGCAAAAATCTCAATGCGAATCAGTAAGCATACAAGGAGATAAAAGCATGAAAAGCATAGATCATTTTCATTTTGATGTTTGATTGCGTTGTAGTAGATGCAAAATCTTTTCTGGAGATAAGACAGACTTGACTGACTCAAATGAAGCTTCAAAGGACTCTGACTGGACATGAGATGTCTAAGATATACTAGAGACCATAGGATATGACATTGATTGCCCCCAAGTGTTAAGCATTGATAGAATACAGACGCTTGAGTTGATTGGTCTACAGACCGACTTATTGAAAACTAAAAATGCAAAAACAAACCGGGAGATATGTACAAACTAAAGCAAGACTGAAAGCTAGGAAAGACCAAGATTGTGCTGATAGATGGAGCATTTTGAACAAGTGGTGCCCGTTTTCCAAGTTTTCACCATCTTGGCAGAGATTCTATTTTTGCTACCAAGGTGCCTATTTCCAGGTTTTCACCAAGGCACTTTTTTTCTTCTTTTTTTTTTGTATTTTTCATTTTTCAATTTTTTATTTTTTTTTTGATATTTTCTGATTTTTTTGCGAATCATCAAGGTGCCTATTGCTAGGTTTTCACCAAGATGTTCATTTTTTTTAGGACTTTTTCTAATTTTTAGGATTTTTTCAGGATATTTAACCATAGACTGAATGCCTTAGGCATAGAATTTCTTCAGATGGAGAATGTTGATTGGTTCTCAGAGTTGTTCTCCTTCAGTTGTTGAGAGTTGATAGGCACCAGAGCCAAAAGTAGTAGTGATGACAAAGGGACCCAGCCAATTGGGTTCGAACTTCCCCTTGCATTCTTAATGTGATTGATTTTTAGGATTTTCTCTCAAGACTAGATCACCAACTTGAAATTATCTGTGTCTAACTTTCTTGTTGTAGCCTCTAGACATTCTCTTCTGATATACTCTGAGATGATCATACGCTACTTGTCTGCACTCATCTAGTAGTTCCAGTTCTTGTAACCTAGACACTCTGTAGTCATCATCAGTTACTAGACCATGCATTTTGATTCTGAGTGATGTGATTTCAACTTCAATAGGCAGTACCGCTTCAGACCCATAAACTAAAGTGAAAGGTGTAGCCCCAGTAGGTGTTTTGATACTTGTTCTATAGGCCCATAGAGCTGGATTAATCATGAGATGCCAGTCTCTGCCAGTTTTTTTTACTATTTTGTGCAAGATCTTCAATAGATTTTTGT
The DNA here is from genome assembly GCA_027943335.1 of Chamaecyparis obtusa. NCBI lineage: Eukaryota > Viridiplantae > Streptophyta > Pinopsida > Cupressales > Cupressaceae > Chamaecyparis > Chamaecyparis obtusa. Next base: position 223,483 of record BSBK01001425.1, on the reverse strand, counting down.
TAGAAGCCTCTGCTTTTCCATTCCCTTGTGGATAGTAGATAGAAGACCAATGTTGGGTGATCTTAAATTTAGCACATAAGTCATCTAGATCCTTATTTTTGAATTGTCCCCCATTATCTATGATTATAGAGTGAGGGATCCCATATCTGCAAATGATGTAGTTCAAGATGAACATAGAGATCTGTTTCCCCATTGCTTGTGTTAGAGGAACTGCTTCTACCCATTTTGTAAAATAATCTATAGCTATGATTATATGGGTATGTCCATTGGAAGAGTGTGGATGGATAGCACCTATGAGATCAAATGCCCATTGTTGAAAAGGCCATTGTGTAGTAAAGGGAATCAGATCTCTCCCTGGAGCATGAATCAAGTTGCCATGTACTTGACACTATTGATAGTTTTTAGCAAATTTAATAGCCTCTTTCTCCATTTCAGGCCAATAGTACCCAGCCCTAATAAGTTTTTGAGCTAACATTAAACCGTTTGAGTGTGACCCACATATACCCTCGTGGACTTCCTCTAATGCACATTGAGACTCTTCCCGTTCTAAACATCTATGCAGTGTACCATCTAGACCTCATTTGTATAGGTCATTACCAATGATGACATATCGGGATGCGGAGTGGATAAGGTTTCATTTCTCAAAATGGTTAAAAGAATTAGGAATGATTTGTTCATGGAGATAGGAGAACAGATTTTTGTAGCGGGATGAATCATAACCAACCACAGTGCAGATCATGCGGGTTTTAGGGGAGTCATATGCAGGATAGGATAGGGCTTCCACCAAGAACTTGTAGCATAGTTCATGTTTGGGCTGCTGTAAGAGAGTAGATAATGTCGCCATTGCATCAGCACCCTTATTCTCCGTTCTAGGTATTTTCTCAAATGTGATAGCTATGAAATATTTCTTTAAATCATCTACCATTTTCTTGTAAGGAATGAGCTTTTCATCTTTGGTTTGGTACACATCATTGACTTGGTGGATAACCAGTTGTGAGTCTCCATGAATGTGTATCTCGATGACTCTCCACTGTATTGCCATTTTCATACCATTGAGAAGTGCCTCATATTCTACAATATTGTTTGTGTAAGGAAACTTTAATCTGAATGCTTTTGGTATTGAGTATCCTTGAGGAGTGATGAACAATATGCCTGCTCCAGATCCATTCTGTGTGTAGGAGCCATCAAAGAATAACTGCCATTCTCTAGAAGAGAGGTGCACGATAGAGGAATTAGGAAATTCCATTTGCATGGGTGTATTATCAAACAGTGATGCTTCAGCTAATTGATCAGCAATGACCTGTCCTTTGATAGCTTTTCTTTCAACATATTCAATGTCAAATTCACTCAAGAGCATGACCCATTTAGCTAATCTACCTGTGAGGGCAGCTTTGCTTAGTAGGTACTTCAGTGGATCAATCTTAGCTACCAAATGAGTGGTATGAGCTAACATGTAATGTCTCAGTTTCTATGATGCAAAGATCACAGCTAGACATGCCTTCTCTATCATTGAGTAGTTCTTCTCATAGGTCACTAAGGTTCTGCTGATATAGTAGATGGCTCTTTCCTTCTTGTTCTCATCATGTTGTGCTAGTAATGCCCCCAGTGATGTATCTGTTGCGGAGACATATAATATTAATGGCTTCTCATGAATAGGAGGCATCAATATAGGTGGATTTGATAGATACTTCTTGATATGGTTAAAGTTGTTCTCGCATTCTTCATTCCATGCAAAGGTCACACCTTTATGTAATGTTTTTGTAAAAGGCTGTGATATGTCCGCTAGTTGTGATATGAATATTCTAATAGATTGAACTCTGCCTTGCAACGTCCTCATTTGACTGATATTTGTGGGAGGTTGAATCTCTATTATAGCCTTGACTTTAGCCAGATCAACTTCAATGCCTTTCTTTGAAACTATGTATCCTAAGAGCTTTCCAAAAGTGACACCAAGCACACTTCTTAGGATTTAGTCGGAGACTAAACTATTCCATTCTATCTAGGATCATGCTCAAGTCCTTTAGATGTTCAGTTCTGATCATAGATTTTGCTAATGTGTCATCAACATAATCCTCCATTGTTCTATGCATCATATCATGAAAAATAGATGTCATTGCTCTTTGGTATGTAGCTCCCACATTTTTGAGTCCAAATGGCATAACATTCCAACAGAAGGTTCCCCACGCACATGTGAAAACAATTTTCTCTTGGTCTTCTGGAGCAATTTTGATTTGGTTGTATCCAGAAAAACCATCCATAAGAGAATACATTTCATAGCCCGCAGTCATGTCCACTATCATATCAATGTTAGGTAGTGGAAAGTCATCCTTAGGGCATGCTCTGTTCACGTCTCTAAAGTCCGTGCACACTCTGATTGAACCATCTGGTTTTGAAATAGGTACAATGTTGGAGATCCACTCAGCATAGTCTATGACACAGATGAATCCAGCTTTTAGGAGTTTTTCTAGTTCTTCTTTGACTAAGAGTGCAACATGAGGATGCATCTTTCTCAATTTTTGCTTGATTGGTTTTACTCCAGGAGCAATGGATAGATGGTGCATAATGAGATTGGGATCCAATCCTGGCATATCTGAATATTTCCATGCAAAATTGATCTTTTTTTCTGATAAGAATGTAGTGAATTTCTATTTCTCTTCTTCTGATAGAGATTGTGCTACATGTACCAATTGTGGTTCCTCTGTTGTACCCAAATTGATGGATTGAGTGGGCTCAATCAGAACTGGAGATCTATCTTGTAAATGACTCAAAAGGACATCAAATATCTCATCCTTAGGTGCCTCAGAGAGGTTTTCACCTTTAGATACATCTTTTCTTTTTACTTTTGTAGGTTCTGAGACTGCCACAAAGTGGTTTTCACCCTCAGAACTCTTTTTATTTTTATTTTTATTTTTTTAAGTAAGATATTTGATGTCTGAATCGGTCATGCTGACACTCGGTTCACTAATGGAAGTCCTCATAGGCTCGACTACATTGAGGTAACAAGCAAGAGAATAGTCACTGGAAAAGGTGTAAACACCATGGCTTGGGTTTGTGGAAGTTTGGTTGATAAGATCAAGGCGTTGGATAGTCAAAGCAGGAAAGGCTTGGGATATGGTGTTCATGGATGTAGATATGTCATCATTGGTCCTAACCTGATGCTCAAGTTCAAAGGTGATATTACAGCTCAAAATGTTTAACTCTTGAATAGGCTCAATGTTATCATGGGAATCCTCTTCAGCCATAGGTGGATCAGACACGTTAAGTTTATTGTTTCGCTCTAGACCTACGTTGGGTTGAGATACATATTGGTGAATAACATCAATATATTTCTCTATGATAAGCTCATCTTCTTCTGGAATGGCTCCCCATTCATAGTCATTTGACTCAGCTTCTAATTCAGGATCTCTAGGAAATCTGAGAAAATGTGTGAAGTCAGGATGAATACCCCAAGAAGGATTACCCTCAGTCTCTGACTTGAATTCATATTCATGGGAATCAGTGTCAGAATAACTACTCTCTGCTTCTGGATCAGTTTGATCACCTTTGAGATTGGCTGGTTCTTGTGGTGCAACCAGCTCTTGTGCTACAGTAGGTTCTTGTGTTTCTACTACATTAATTCTTTTGATAGGATCATCTTTATCATCAAGAAGATCTTTGATCTCTTTAGGCAATTTTTCATAGGGGATGAGTTCTGAACTATCTAAATCATCATCTGAGGCTTCTGTCTCTTCTTTCTTGAGAAGGGGTTCTCCTGGTGCAATTTGTTCTATGACATGAGTACAACCACCTTTGAGATGATAAGGTCTCTTTGTAAAGCCTAAGCCTGCAGTATCTTTGTTTGTTCTACTAGTATGTGGAATGGGTGTCACAAGACCCTTTCCTCTGATTCCTAGAGGTCCTTGACCTAGATACCCCATCTTAGCTATCAATTTGTTCCTTGGACCATATGAAGTAGAAGAGATTTTAGGTGGTACAGATTCACTAGTTTGAACAATTTTGGATTCAGAATCATCTTTGTATAGCCATGCAAGCATAGCTTCATCCTCTTCAAATTCTTGTTTGGATACTTTCTCCACCACAAAATTTCTTTTGTATGCTTCCATAGGTTCCTTAGGTTCTGATTTAGATTGCTTCAAAGATTGTCCATATGACTTGGGCGAGATAGGGAGAGATGTCAGAGACAAGACTGGCTCTATAGTGTATTCTCCCATCCCATTTTCTTTGATATTGATCTCTTTAGCAATGTCATCCATCTTAGATGTGGAAGCAACATTTAACTACTTGATGGAAGATTCTCTGTTATTGGGAACAAGCTTATCAGCACTTTCCTTCAATGTATTGCAAGTTGTACTCAGATTTGCTGGGATAGTAACCTCCACTCCTTCATAGGGAAATTTCAAGCATTAATGGTATGTAGAAGGAATGGCTTGCATTTCATGGATCCAGGGTCTCCCTAGAAGGATATTGTAAGCCAATGGTAGATCAAGCACCTGACATGTGGTATCTTTGATGACCGGACCCACTCGGATGGGTAAGACAATGGTGCCTTTAGAAGCTCTTTCTTGTTCATCATAGGCTTTTATGGTGATCTTCTTTTGAGGATCAATAGCCCTCTCTGAGAATCCCAACTATGTGATTAAGTTGTAAGAACAAATGTTGAGGCCTGCACCCCCATCTATCAACACACGTTTGACTCGATGGTTCTGGATCAAGACTTCTATGTGCAAGGGTTGATTATGTGGGTGACTTAGGGAGTTGTCATCTTCCTCTGAAAAAGAGATATATTGTAGAGATGTTAGATGACCAACCATAGTCTAGAACCTGTCTAGATCTAGATCATCAGGAACATTAGAGCCGAGCAAAGCTTTGTCTAGGATATCTCTATGAGCTGGAGATATTTGAAGTAACTCAAACATAGAGATTTTGGAATTGGTATGCTGGAGTTGTTGGACAATGTTGTAAGATGTAGGTCTTGTATCCTTTGGATTGGAAGATTTTGAGGCAGCCTTCTATTTGGAAGCAGATGTGAGGTTGAAAGGTATCTTAGGGACATTAGATGAACTTGGTGTTTGTCCTTTCAGATGAGCCTGAGCTTGTGATCTGGTAACTGCATTAGTTGAGGAATGATTTCAGTCTCTTCAGACAATTGTGATGACATTGCAGCTCTCAGAGAGACATGGTTCAACCATATTGATGACAGCATTATTTCTAGGGTAAGCGTAGTTGACTTTTGCCCCCATGTTAGGCTGAGAAGTTGAAACTCCCTTGCCATGTTGTGGAAATAGTTTTGTAAATGTTGTGTGATCATTATTGCTAGTAGGATTATCGATCGTGATGTCCCCTTGATCTATCAAGTCTTGAATGGTATGTTTCAAGTGGAAGCATCCATTAGTTTTGTGGCCTTTACTCCGATGGAAAGCACAGAATTCATTATCTTTCCACCAATATGGTTTTGGATCTGGATTAGAATTTTAGATTGGTGGTAAAGAGATGATGTTATCAGCTATTAGGGTTCTCAGAGAAGATTCCAAAGATTCTCCAAGAGGAGTAAACTTTCATTTATTATCCCACCATTTGAATGGCTTCTTTGGAGATGGTTCAGCAAATTTTTGCTCTGATGCTTTAATGGCTTTGGTGCCAAGGGTAAGATTGTAGGCTGGTGCCTTTGATGGGGTGCAGATAGTGTCAACAATGCCATCAGTGATGATACCTTTGTTCCTATTCTAGCTTTTGTTTTTATCTTTTGAGCTAGATCCAGATTTAGACTTGTCCTTTTGAAGTGTGATTTCTCCTTTCTTGATAAGTACTTTTTCAATCTTGATTGCATTATCCACCATTTTATCAAAAGATACATTATCTTGCATTTGTAATAGATAATTGAGCTTTGGAACAAGGTTATTGATAAAGATTTCAAGTTTTTCCATTTTGGGAATTTGTCTAGCATATAGAGAGAACTTCTTTCTCCACCTCTTGAGGAAAGTTAGGAATGATTCCCCTAGATATTGCTTGAGGTTACAGATATCGATCATGGTGACCGGATGTTGAATGTTGTAGGAATATTGTTGATAAAACAATTTAATCAATTCCTCAAAAATTTTGATCGTAGAAGGTAATCTTGAAAACCACTGAATGGATGCTCCTCCCAAGGATCTAGGAAAAAGACGCATCAGATAAGTTAGTTCATACATGAATTCCATGGATTGCGTACAGAACTCTCTGATATGATCTTGAGGATCAGAGTGTCCATCATATTTGTCATACTTTGGCATCTCCACTCTTTTTGGGAATGGAGGCATATACAAGTCTTTGTCAAAAGGGAAAGGACAAAGGGCCTCCATGGAGAATTCCTTGGGTTCCTTCTCTTTCTCAATTTCATTCATTTTGACCTGCATAGTGTGCAGCTGGTTCATTATGGCCATCATCAGAGTTTCTTCCTCATGTATGATGATATCTTTGACATTGAAGTGAGGAGGAAGTTTAGCTCCTTCCTAGGCTAATTGCAAAAAGTATGCCTCTCTATCCACTTTCAAGAAATGCCTCATCATTCTCTTGAATTCATCGTCATTCTGACATCGATGGATTTCAGAGGGTGTAGGTTCTTGGTCAGCATTATGTTGAGAATGGTGTCCTTGGGATCCTCCTCCTAGAGAACCATGGTTTGTCCCTACTTGAGACATGGTAGGAGTTTTTGGGCTCCCTGGAATAGATTGAGGAGGAGTTTGTTGATTACCTCTGTGAGTTGATAAAGGAGGTATGTAACCAGTTTTCAATCGAAAGTTACCAAGACCGTCATCTTCATAGATACCTGACTTGATGAGTTGTTCAAGAGTTGGACCTGAGGTATTGGTCAAAAGTAAGTTCTGAGATGTTTCTTCTGATTTCTTGTGTGAAGAAGCTCTGGTCTCTACCATTAACTTTGAATGAAATAGAAGAAAAGGACGAAGACAACTGATGAACAATTTGATTCGAGAAAATTGGATGACACAACCTTGTCAAGATTATGATAGTTTTGAAGATCTAATGAGACATGGGTGAAGGATACTATGCCCTGGATGTATGGGATAGATCGCCCAAAAGATAGCGGACACGAGTTCTCAACACTTAGTCTATTTTTGAAGATTGATTGATTGAAGATTGATAGTTATGACAAGGTTTTGACATGAGATAAAAAGGACTCAAATTGATTGAACAGAAGGCTAGATCAAATTCAAAAGATCACTCTTGGAAAATGGTAGGATTCTCAATAGCTACTACTCTATTCCTGACACCATGATCTATTTGACAGAGTCTGGAACCAGGCTAGAAACATTGGATATCTTGCAATTTGACAATTTTTTGACAACTTTCCAAAATTTTCCCAAATGACACTCTGCAGACTCGTACGACAGTGGGTAGTCTATGAAACAATAGTTTTTAAACTCGTATGACAGTCAGGTAGCAATGAAATGATAATTGTAAATATCATACGACAGTTGCTAACAGGATTTTGACTTCCTTGGATTTGCTGGCATGAAAAACTCGTACGACACCAAGTTGTCAATCATACGACAGATGGGCAGTATTGAAATGACACTTGACAAAACTCATATGACTTTTCACCTCCTGAAATGACTTTTGACTCTAGAAAGAATTTTACGTCAATTTTTGCAAAATTTAAGGTTTTCAGTTTTGGATTGTTTGCAAATTGTACTATTCAGATTTGAAGATTATACTAGATTTGATCATTTTTAATAGCCAAGTAGATAAACAAGCACATAGAATAGCAAGCAAGTGATTTCAAGCACGTCTAAAAATAATGAACAAGGGCAAAGGCAACCTTGCGCATGAACAATCAAATGACCAAATTGTGCTAATCCCTGAGAGTACAAATTGTGTATGTTCTGAAAAGTTTTGCAATAACACATATACCTGAAAGTGAAAAATTGGCCTCTCTAGGGTTTTTAGTAATGGTTTGACTCTACAACTTTTATGATTCAAAGGGGTGAACTCCAATCCCGGCACACCAGGGTTTTGACACAGTTTGAGAACTTAATCTTCAAGAGCTACTAGGGAGATCTGACAACCCAACAATGAACCATACTCATGGAGATTTCTTCCACAAGGACATTTATATAGCGACTGTCACTACCATGGTGAAAATGGCTATTACCGCTTGAGGTTCCGTCAATGTAGTTTTCCCTGTGAAGGGATTGTCCGCTATGGTTAACCCTCTCTAAAGGTGACTCATAGATTTATACCCCAAGGGGACTTGGCTCCAGATCCAAGGTTTTTGACACCTTTTCACTTTTAACCCAAACAAAGCAAGCAGATTAATCCGACATGCTAAGACAAAGTTTTGTTCCACCAAGGTCTGTGATATCAACTCCACGTGATCTATCAACCTCTCTGGGGAGATAATGTATCAATCAATAAGAGAAGATGCACTAACCAATTTTGATTCACCAAAGCTCGTGATATCAACCCCACGTGATCTATCAACCTCTCCGGAGAGAGAATGTGTCGATCAATAAGAGAAGATGCACTAACCAAGTTGAATGTGAAACGCACTAAGTATCCTCCCTACCTACAAGGATTCTGTCGCTAAGAAAGATTTCTCTAGGAATCCAATCTCTCAAGAATCATGAATAGTGTTCATAGGGCCTAATTACTATGTGAGCACAGATATATTTTCGAAAGAAAATCTACCAAAAGTACCCAAAAAGCAGAAAGAGGAACACTTAACGCTTAAAGTGAATATGAGATGAGTCCATAAGGTGGAACACTTAGCACCTCACACAAGCTGAAAATGAGTCCCCAACTTAGAAAACAAGTGAGTTCCTAAAAGCATAAAAGGGTTGCCAAGTGGAACACTTAACGCTTCTGTCCTGTTGACCCCTCCCCTTTATGGCGTTGAGATTGCAACCACGGGGCAGAAATGAGGGGCCGGTGGATTAGTGAGTCTAATAACCCAAGATAGCAATCAAGATCAATCACAAGTATTCTAAGACTGCTTAATGAATCCTTAAGGGGTCACAACCTAGTATCAATTATGCAAGTGTGTAGAAATAGATCAAAGCATGAAAAGATGCACACAAGCCAGACACATAAGAGATTTGTTTTAGGATCCAAATTGAAATATTATTAGCTTGAGAAGAATACCTTAGATCCAATGCTCTGCAATCCAGAATTTAGCACACGTCTGAAAGTACAAAACCAAGACAAATCAATAGCAAATTGTAAGCGTTAGAAATCAATAATCTAAAAGTACAAATATGCAAATTCTGTGATAAAATGGCAAAATTTGAAAATGAAACCAACTTGCTTGGATTTGGCTTGGAAAGAGATTTCCAATGATATATCATACTTAAACTTTCAATACCATATGTAAAAATTTCACAAAAAATGGGTGACTGAAACTGGCATAGGCGTGACTGAAACTAGCAGATGCGTGACTGAAACTGGCAGATGCGTGACTGAAACTGTCAGATGCGTGACTGAAACTGGTAGATGCATGACTGAAATTGTCACATGCATGAGCAGAATGCTTGTAGGTGTGAGTAGAATGCTTGTAGGCGTAAGCAGAATGCTTCAAGGCATGAGCAGAATGCTTGTAGGTGTGAACAAATTTCTCGTAAGCGGCGTCAGATTACTCGTAAGCAGCATTTTTCCTATTTGTGCAAAAATGATGAAAAAGTGACACCGAAAATATATAAAATTAGATAAAAATGAAGAGAATGAGGCTCAAGGCCCCACGGTGGGCGCCAGAAATGTGTGTGTGAAAATTATACCTGATCTGTAGACACAACACTTCAGTAAAATATTAGAGGTTAGCTAAAATCAAAATCGTGCAAAATTGAAATCTAATTTAACCAAACGATTTACTGCCTTCTAGTAGGTACGAGATTAATGTTCTCAGATTGTTATCGAGATCAGTGACCTAGATGACACCTAAACGAAGGATTTGAATGCAATTGATCTAGATATGAATTTAATGCAATTAATCTATTTTTTTTTGGATTTTCTATGCACTAAGAATGAAAAACTGATATGAAACTAATCTATATGAAAAACCTGATATGAAACTATCTAAGAATGGTATGCAAAAAAAAAGATTGATCTCACAAAGATGTTGATTCGCAAGAGCTTTGATTCTCCCAATTCCAATTCTCCAGCGTGATTGTGCAAATTTGTGGATGAATTATGAAGAGCTGAGCCTTGATTTTATAGAAATCTAGGGCTTTGGAGGTGCATGGAAAAAGCCATAAATCACTCAAATAACTCAGCTTGATTTTTGAGTTATTTTTAAATAAAGATAATTTAGTTCACAAAAACATGCAAAAGCTAAGTTTTAACTCAAAATAGAGTTTAACTTTAATTGATAATTGATAGTTGTCTGCTTTTATGATTGTGCATGTTTTATTTATGAATTAATTTAATAAATAAAGTGATTTATGCTCAACTTAACTAATTTTTGAAAATAAATAATTGATTTATGGGTTAATCCATTATTTAATCAAACTTTTATTAAAAACTATATTATTAAATAATGACAACTTGCTTTAATTAATTAAATAAGAATTTAATCAATTATTCATAAGATATTAGATTTATTGTCAAAATTAAATAATATAATTAATAATAGATAGAATTAAATTTAATTACATAATTAAGTGGCAAGATATTAAATCTAATTAATTAAATATGAAAATATTCAATTAATCAAACTTAGGATAAATGTGATTTATTGCCAAATAATTATAAAATTAAAGATAATTATGATGATTAGGAATATTCCCCGATGCAGAATTTAAGATAATCAATTATGATTCGATGATGTTTAGATGTGCCTTAGATTAGGACTTTGATGTCGATTTCGTTTGAATTGTTGATATAGGAGATTAATGAACATATAGCCCATTTTTGGGGTATTACAATGATCTCTCTTGAAAGTGGCTCAGAAGCGTATCAAGTATCTCATCCTTGGGCACCTCAGAGAGGTTTTCACCCTTGAATACATCTTTTATTTTTACTATTTTTGGATCTAACACTGCCACCATGTGGTTTTCACCATCAGAGCATCTATTTTTTCTTCTTTTAATTTTTTGACTAAGATACTTGATATCCGCCTATGTCATGCTGACATTGCTTTCACTGGTGGAGGACATCATAGGTTCAATAGCATGGAGGTAACATACTAGATCTTAATCATTTTGGAACGTTAGGACTTCATTGGATGATGAGGAGTTCCAGTTTATCAGATTGGGATTTTTGAGTGAGAGGGAAGTAGTGACTGGTTCAATTGCATTCACAGTATAGCCATCAAAAGCACGCATGAGCAAGTCAAGACCTAGAGTGATCTCATCGAAGGAGTGTTTGAATCCCTATAAGACCTTACGTCAAAAGTAGAGGACATGTTAACATCAGTGGCGTCTAACTTGTGTGACCTAACGCTAGACCCTTCACCTACTTCAAGAAGTCTTTCATAAGTATGCACCATGTCTATGTCTTTATCATAAGTAGCATCAGACAAAGTTTCAAATTCATACTCATGTGAGTCAGTAATTGATGTGGGAATTCCATTAGCACTAGTTGTATCATCATCTTTACCCCTTGCAGTATTAATGGCTCGCTGAAGTAGATCTTTTTCAAACTATTCTTGGAAATGTAGGGGTATGTACTGTTCACGCTAAGAGTTGATATCAGCCATATGTATTTCTCTCCATTGGTCATACGTGAGTCAATGTACCGAAGTAGTCTCATTGGAATCACTATCAGTTTCTACCATGTGGATAGGTATAATAGGTTCATCTAGTTCTGCAAAGAGTGCAGCAAGTTCTCAAGGAATAGGATATGGAAATGTGTCTTGACAGTCATAGATGAAGATGAAATGAGAGAAGACTCAGGATAAAGCTAAAACTCTGTCTCTAGGAATAACGCAAAGGAGATAAAGGCTAGAATAGCTAAGATGTGAAATGCACTTGGTACGAATTGTCAAGAGTATGGCTAGAACATTTGAGATAAGACTATGGCAACACAAGGTACAAAAGAAAAAAGAGATGAGACAAAAATCAAGGAGACAAATGAGAGTTTAAGAAAAATTGATCGGTTCACAGCTCAAGACACTCAATTTCTGACAGTGAACAACAAGAAAATAGATAAATAGACCTTAGACAAAAACTAGATCAGATAAAAAGTCAACCAATCAACCATAAATAAGTCTCTATTTTGGAAAAATAGGCTACAGGTTCGCATGAGAAAACCCCAAGCCACACGAGAGAATTCCAGGCTTCACGCGAGAGAATGAAATCTCGTGCGAGAAAGTACTCAATTTCTGAAACTTCGCATGGGAAAAAGATAGTGTTCAATAGTTAAACATAAATTTCAAGATAAAAGATAGATTTTAGGACATAGTGTAAATGGTTCTTAGACAAGAAATCCAGTTTCCAAATAGCTTGAAGGACAGTTTAATCAACAATCTCAATTTAAAGGTTTCAATCATTCATTTACAAGCATGAAGGTTTGATCAAGCAATGGTGACACAAGAAGTAGTCAAAAATAGACCTACCAAGGACAAAGCAACTTGGTAGTATCATGGGAGTCTTTATTTAATCATGATGGACAAGTTTAAGACTTGATAACAAACACATAGTTATCCCTACAAAAAAAAATGGTGAGAAGACAAAACCTTTGCCCCACTACTTATGTGCATGTGTGCACCTCACATAGCCGTGTCACCCCCTAGAGGGCACCCATGTTTTTGGTGTTTCCAAAGACTCAATAGTATATTTTCAAAGGTTACCCTTGTGGTAGGGGCCAGTGTCATATACCACCTTTAAGTGTCCAAGTGCATGCCTATGGTGGGAATCTACAGGAGAGATTCTTCCCCCTCCCTACACAAAGATTATGACTCCTTTTGGAAGTGGACCGAGTAGGAAAATAATGAGGGAAAGTTCTTAGTGGGCTTCCATTCACACTAACCTTTGGTGCCCCCGATACAAGGCTAGGGCCTCATAGCCACACCAACACCTAAAAGTCATACACCTCCGCAAGTAGGGCTAGGAGCGGCGCCACTCAGTACAATAGACAGAACCTTCTCAAGATGATGTCAAAATCAAGAGAAGGAAGTTAACATGGTTTTAGAGTCTTTATACTCAACAAAACATTCTTTATTATAGTGAGGTAGAATCACCAATGATAGGTACGTACTCACTTAAGTCATTCCCAGAAGTTCAACTTTCGGTAGGCCCTCTAAAGGTGACACAACTTGGCTTAGATCTGAGGGTTTGATTTTATGTTTCTCTCAAAGAGTGAAGAGAATACTTCTCTACCTCTTCACTTCACCCAAACACATCAAGAAAATTCATCACTGAGTTAGCTTCACTCCACCAAATCCACAAGCTTTTGGGTTTTTGATTCTCTCAAAGAGAGAAGAGCATAATCCCCTGGCAAGTAAAAGTGCTAAAGATTCACAACCTTTCCCCACTTCCCTAGGTATCCATCATTCTAGCAACATATGAGTCTCAGTTTCATCTGTGGGCATCACTTCCACATAATGAAGAGCCTATTCCCCTACTTTTCTATTAGGACACTTAAGAAATTTTAACGGAGCCCTAATTAGACTATGTGAATGAAAGAAAGAAAACAAACACACATTTTAATTGTTCTTGGGTAATCATCCTACAAGCAAACCATTAGTACATTTTAAGATCTTCAACCAAGTGACCTACAGACCACTGTTATGCTGTGATAGAAATAGAGATATGAAATAAATAGCAAAAAGTAGATGTCATAAAAAAACAATAGTAAATTGTAGAATCTAGAAATTTTAATTGTCTGACAGAGAAACTTCACACAAGGAAGTACAGCATAGCATGTGAGAAAGTGTTGGAAATATAGATGGAGTAACTGAGAGGGGGGGGAGTGAATCAATTAGCCACAAAAATATTACCACAGATCACTTAGCTATCTTATTAATTCATTTACTATTGTCACTCAGTAAACATGCAGAGAAATGTTGAAACTCGGTTATTGCAGTGAATATTAATTATAATTTTTCTTAAGTATTCATCAGTGATTAACATGCATGTATAAAGAAAATAACATGAACATAAGAGACACCAGATTTAACGTGGAAAACCAATATGGGAAAAACCACCAATGTAACTAGTTACTATTTTTCACTCTTCTGAAGTGAGCCCTATTAGGAGCCAACCCAGTTAAAGGTTACAAAACACACTGTTAGGAGTGACCTTGTTAGAGGATTTAATCACCATGTTAAGACTGGCCTTGTAAGAGGTCTTTGAAACAATTCAATAGAACTATCACCTTGTTAGAGTATTTACAAAATGGCTATTAAACCAACTCTATTAAGAGATTTTGAAATCACTACTACAATGGTAAGAAAGTAACAATGAAATGACCTGAATAATGATGCAATTGAATTGCTAATTATAGATCTTTGTTCTACTTCACTAGATCCTTCCTGATCAAATATATCTCTACTGCTCCTCAAGGATATCTAATCATCCTTCAAAATTCGCTCACACTTTCCTTCAAAATGATTTGCATGTTCGCTCATCCATACACTCTTCCTCTTTTACACTTGTCCACACTTTCACTCTTTTTCCCTTGCACACTTTTAATTCACAACTTGACCTTCCATATATACCTTTCAGATTGTCAAGTTGGCACTAATAATCATTACAAACATTAACACTCATTACAATAGTCAGCTTGAATAAACAAACTTTATTCCTCAAATTAACAAAATTATTTACTGGGTCGACCTTGCTTGGTAAACACTAATGCGAAAAGAATTCCTTTGGTGACCGAGTGAACTCGGTTACCACTGCAAATTCTACAACATCCTTTGAAGACTGAGAGATCTTGGTAAACATAGAAAACTACTTCACTGATCGACTGAGCTCGGTAAACACTAAGAATCACATAGCTGACCGACTGAGCTCGATAATCACTGGGAACTACTTTACTAACTGATTGAGCATGATAATTGCTATGACATTTGTGTGACATCAAAGACAAAAAACAATTAATCCAAAAATCTCCTTCAGAAAATTATATCCAACAGAAAGTACCAAGGCCTACGTGAGAAAGTACAATGTCATGCAAGAGAGTGCTACAAGGAGCAAAACTTCATGCGGTACGCTCAGGAATCTCGTGAAAACTTTCATACATAGAGAAGTATGGACGTACAGTAGATTGCAAAATTCAAAAAAAATTTAAAATCAATGAGGCTAGAAATCAAATTTCCAGTCCCATGATGGGTGCCAGAATGTTATATAGCTGAACGTGGACATCTAATCTAGCTATAAACACAACATGGTCATTGCTCGATCATTAAATCATGAAATTGAGTATGAATTACCCATTCACATGATTCTATCGATTCGACCTATTGCCTTCTAATTAACTAGGGTATTTGATTTACTCTCAGAACGAGAGCCAACAACCATAAGACCAAGCTAATATGAAGGATTTTCAAAGCTTGAAATATAAACAAAACTGAAATTAATCTAGAATGAGAAGTGTAGTTAATACTAATAGCTTGAAAGAAATATGATATTAATCTAATATCAATAAGCAAATTAAACTATTATGAAAGTGCAATTAACACTAAAATGAGAATTAAACTAGTTATGTAATAGAAAGCTTGAAAAATCAATATAATTGAGAGTAAAATTTGCTATAGTATGGATGCTCTCACAATTGCCTCCTAATTAATGAGGAAGAAGGTTCATTATATAGACAAGCCTGGGAGAGGAATGAAGAGGTTCTTGAAATGAAACGGGTGCCTCTTCATTCCCAATTGAGACAAATATTGAAAGATTTATTTAATTAAAGAATGGATTATTGCCACATATGGGTGACCATTTGAGTAATTTGAATTATTAATTCAAAAAAGGTGTCCAATCAAATAACTAAATAAGATTAATTCCTTTTTATGTGTATTAGCCAAATGGGGTGGGTTTAATTTAATTTAAACCACTTAGGACTTTAGAATTAAATTAATGTATCATAGGGATTTTTTTAGCTAATAAAGTCAAATACTTAGGAATTAATTATGGTGTAAGATTAATGCAAATTAGGGTTTTTGCAATTGACATCAAGTCAAAATAAATTCAAGTAGGAGAGAGAAAATTGCCTAGTAAAATAGGACTTTGAAGATGTAAAATTGAAGAAAATGCACCAAAATTGATTGAAATTATTAGGTGCCAATTTTGGGGTATTACAATCTCCTCATTCATTCCTTTCAACAGTTGTTTTATCCATGCAATATTTGAAAAATTAGCAGCAGCAACAACATATTCTACTTCAGTAGTTGACTGAGAAATACATGCTTATTTTTTTCTTATCCAAGTAACTAATCTTTCTCCCAAAAAGAATGCTCCACCGATAGTGCTTTTTTGGTCATCTATGTTTCCAACCCAATCTACATCAGTGTAAACTTGTAGTTTAAAATTACCCTCTTTCTTATACCATAAACCATAGTGCTTGGTGTTCTTCAAGTATCTCAGAATTCTCTTAACTGTGGTCATATGTGATTCCTTAGGATTAGAAGAAAATCTTGCTACAATCCCAACTGCATGTGTTATGTCTGGTCTATTGTGCACAACATACATCAACTTTCCAATCATTGATCTATATAATGTATGATTTACCTTGGTTGACTAATCATTCTTTGTTAATTTTTATCTCGTAACCATAGGTGTCATGACTGGTTTTGAATCTTCCATACCAAAGGTCTTCAACACTTCCTTGATGTACTTTGATTGTGTAATGAATATACCTTCACTTTGTTGTAGAATTTTCAAACCAAGAAAGAATTTTTTCTCTCCAAACTTGAAATTTCAAATTCCTTTCTCATTTCAATAGCAAATGATTTGCAAAGATTATCATGACCTCCAAAAATAATATCATCAAAAAAAATTTCAGCAATAAGAATCTTGTCATCGGTTTCATATTTCAAGTATCAATTGATGTTATCACTTATTGTAACAAATCTAATACTAATAAGATATAAATGTAGTCTTTCATATCATGCTCTCGGTGCTTATTTCAGTCCATACAGTGCTTTGTGCAACTTACATACCATGTTCTTATGATTTGGATCAACAAAACCTTCAGGTTGTTCAATATAAACTTCTTCCTCAAGAATTCCATTCAAAAATGCAGATTTCACATCTATTTGATATACTTTAAATCCTTTGTAGGAAGCTTATGCAAGTAATATTCTAACTCCTTCAAGTCTAGCTACTAGTGAAAAAGCCTCACCATAGTCAATACCTTCTTCTTGTGCATATCCCTTGCATACAAGTCTTGCTTTGTTTCTAGTGACCTCACCATTCTTATTTAACTTGTTTCTGAATATCCATTTGGTTCCAATAACATTTTTATCACTCGGTCTCGGTCCCAATGTCCATATTTTGTTCTTCAATATTTTCTCAATTTCTTCATTCATTGCTTTAATCCATTCCTCATTCTCAAGTGCATCTCTAACATTTTTAGGTTGAAATTCACAAACTAAACATGTGTTTTGTCTCAACTTACTTCATATCATCATGCCAGCTTGCTTGTCTCCAATAATTTGATTTTGTGGATGGTGTCTTCTCACAAATTTTGTTAACACTTTTTCTCTTCTTTGTTCATCAGTTAGTGTAGGATCAAGATCTTCCTCAGTAATATCTTCCTGATTCTCAGTTTCTATTTGTTGATGCTCAATAGCTTTATCCCGTTGCTTAGTAGTTTCAAACTATGGCTCAGGTAGAGTGTCAGGATGTTCAATGTATGTAAATCTACCATAGTCTTCTGGTTCCTTTCTATTTTCTTCATCATTTTTCTCAGCAAATTCATCCACTCTCACATTTACACTTTCAATCATTTTTTAAGTAACCTTGTTCAAACATTTGTAAGCTTTACTTTTAGTAGAATATCCTAAGAATATTCTTTCATCACTTTTTGAATCAAATTTACCATTTCTATCATCTTTCAGAATGTAACATCTACTTCCAAATACTCTAAAATAACTTAAATTCAGTATGTACCCATACCATAGTTTATAAGGTGTCTTGTTTGAATCTTTCTTTAGTTGTACTCGGTTCAATGTGTATATAGTAGTACTAACATCTTCTCTCCAGTATATTTGTCTAACATCTTTTTCAATCATCAGTGTTCTCGCACAATCAACAATAGATCTATTCCTCCTTTCAGCAATACCATTCTATTGTGGTGTTCTTGGTGCAGAAACCTGTCTTTAATTCCATGCTCATTAAAAAAGTTAGTGAATTCATCAAAAATATACTCAGCTCCTCTATCAAATCTCAAGAATTTTAATTCTTTTCTACTTTACTTTTCCACTTTAGCTTTATACCATTTAAACATTTTGAAAGCTTTAGATTTTTCTTTTAAAAGCATAACTGTCATCATCCTAGAGTAGTCATCAACAAATAAAATGAAATATTTGTCACCATAATAAATTTGAGTGCTCATTGGACCACACAAGTTGGTATGAACCAACTCTAAAATAGCTTTAGATGAGAAATTCTTTCTCTTGAAACTAGATTTTGACATTTTTCCTTTTTGACATTGATTGCACATTACATGGTCAGGTTTAGTTAAGCTCAGTAAGCCTCTTACTTTTCTCTTTTTACTAATTTTAAGCATGTCAAAATTCACATGACATAACCTTTTTGTGCCACTACCACACATCTTCATTTCTAGCCAACAAACAAGAAGTTTCAGCATTGTCAAGATAAAATAGAATACCTTTGGATTGTTCACTAGTACCGACCAACTTTCCAGTCTCATCATAGATTTTCACCTTTCTACTCTCAAATGCAACTCAGTGACCTGAGTTATTCAGTTGTTCTACACTTAATAATTTTTAATTAAGTCCTTTCACTCAATATGCATTTTCACATCTAATCTTATTGTTCAACAAGATAGATCCTTTTCCTTTTACTAGACAAAGTGTATTATTTCCCATTTTAACAGATCCTCCATTATAATGTTCAAGATATTCAAATTTATCCTCATCACCAGTCATATGATGTGTACAGCCACTATCAATAATCCAAGTATCATTCTTGCTAACTTTATAAATAAGTGTTGTTTCAATATACCTTTCTTCTTCTTTTGAATCTTCTTTCAAAGCTACGAATACCACCTCAATGTCTTCATTAGTGTTGGTGTCATCGTCATCATCTCCAACTAGGTAACAATCTTTCTTGCCTTTGTCTTTGTAGTCACAGTTGTTTCTCCTGTCATATTGTCAGTTTCCTCTATGTTCTCAGTTATCTCTTCTGTCAAACTTTCTTTCGCCAAATCAGTCATTGTCTTTATCATCTCCTTTCTTGTTAGGACATCTAGCTGCAATATGGCCAATTTATTTACAGTTAAAACATGCTATAGGTAATTTACCTTTGTACCTTCCTTTACCTTTATGTAGTCTTCTAGCCATTAGTGCTTCAAGCTCATCAAGTTCATCTTCATTACTATCATTGTCACTCTCATTTATTATCATATGTTTACTGCTTAATTTACCAATCTTCAAAGATGACATAAATGCAGACTCAACACTCGATACAATACTATTATCATAGTTATTCAACTCAAAAGTAGTCAATTTACCGATTATGCTATCAAGTGTAAGAAAATTACCCATTGTAGATCTCATTTCATGGATTGCAGAGATTAAAATAGCATAGATAGGCAGAAAGGTTCCAAGAATTTTACTTACAACATTATCTTCATCAATAATACCTCATGCTCCTCTGATAGCATTGATAACTTCCTTAATTATGTTACTGTATTGTGAAATGTTTTCTCTCTCTTTCATCTTCATGTCATCAAACCTTCCTCTAAGACTTTCATCTCTTGCCCTCAACACATTTACATCTCCTCTGTGAACTAGTGCAAGTTTGTCCCACATTGTTTTAGCATTTGTACATGTCTTGATATCTTCAAATTCAGCATCTGATAAGGCAACAACAATCTCTATCATGTTCATGTCTATCTCTCAGTTTATCAACAGTAAAAGTTCCAATTGTTGGTTGTATGTAGTCATTAGTTAGGTAGAATAGTGCAGATTCACCCATTCTAGATATGTGCAACTTCATTCTACTTTTCCATGTCGAGAAGTTATCTTTGTTCGCTTAGGCACCTCTCTTTTATACATCTTGTGATCTTTAGCTCAAGTCCTTCAAACTTTACTTCCAAGTAACCAATCTACTTTGATACCAATTGTTAGATAATTGAGAGGGGGGGTGAATCAGTTAACTTTAGTTATCCTACAGTCCCAAACTTGAAGATGTATATATTCATACTTTTTTAATCAAATAATCAACTTGGTAAGATAGCAACAATAGCTTTCTCTTTATTCATCGATTGATGGTAAATTCAATATTGTGTTTACTGATTAGCCCAAATATGAAATATGTAAAGTAAGATAGTAATCCAAACACAAAAAATACACATAACACAAATTTTTAACGTGGAAACCTTGTTAGGGGAAAAACCATCTGGGACCGGTAACCCAAAATAATTCACTCTTTTGAAGTGAGCTCGGTTAGGAGTCAACCCTATTAAAGGTTACAAAACACACTGTAAGGTGTGACCTTGTTAGAGGATTTATCACTAATAGTTCTCCCTTGACTAGCATTTACTATGGGGTCAACAAGAAAACCATTAACATTCATTGAATGTCATATTGAAATTAAAAAAGACTATTAAGTCCACTCAGTTAAGAGATTTTGTTGTAACAATGGTTAAATTGATACAGTAATGATCTGATTCAAATACAACTATAATTTACAGATTTTCAAATCTATGCTAAGCTCATAATACCTCCTCTAATCAATAATCAATTCAATCCTTGATATCCTCCAACTCATTCAACTTAGTGTATGCTTCTCTAACACTTGGTAATACCTACAATTTAGCTCAGTTCTTTCTGTAACCAGTTTGATTAGTAGTGCATGAAAAAGTTCCTTTCACGTGAATTCTCCTGTAGTCTTCAATTCACCTAGACTCAATAATGCATCTATGTCTCATTAAATAGATGTCATAAACTATTTTCTTATCATTCATTAGATTTTTCCTCTTAATCTCCATTCTTCATTTTTCTAGTTCAAGATTCCTCAGTAGTTATGTCAATAACACATTTCAATATTCTCCATTCAATCATTCATGAATTTTATCAGCTGTTAGATCTTCATAACAAACTCTATCTTTTACCTCAAAATCATAAGCATCTACCAGCTCATCAATTTTAGTCAGTTGTTATAAACTTTATTTCTTCTTTCACTCAGCCAATATAGAATGCATTAGTGATAACTAACTCGGTTATTACTGTTACTCAGTATACACTGCACTAGCTTAGTGTATACAAAAATATTCAATTACTAACCACAAAAACTTGTTCAATTCTAATGTCCAATTCATAACAAATTCATGCAACATAATCAATTCAAAAACATGATGCCATAGACTCGTCAATAATTACCAAATGTATACCATATTCATATCTTCCATATCCATCTCATCTTCATGTAGATATCTCATTCCTTTACCAATTTTTCCTTCTGATGTTTGTAACCATCATGATAAGTATAGTCAAAATTAGTTGACATCATTGACAACATATTGACTAATTTAATCATCTTACATATCACTTTAGTATCTCGATGATCTCCTTAGTGTCTTTCACTTGTCCATTCCTTCCTTCAAGATATTCAATCAGTTGTAGGTTAACACAACCTACTAAAGGATGAAGGCATGGATGTAGATCTCTCCAACACAACTACCTCTACACTCTCTACACCAAAAACAAGATGGTTTTAAATGGCCCATGAACACTTGATAAAGGCTCATAATCACACTAAGAATATTATAGAAAATTATGATAAAGCATTGAAATGAAAAAGAAAACCCCTCTTTTATAAGAAAAATATTGATGACATCACCCCATTTGCAATTTTCATGGGTCGGCCATTGAGGTTCAGAGCATCAGAGGCCAAGGATGAGGATGCTTCAATCCTATCCCCAAACCCCCAAAAGCTTGATCCTTAATACATAATCATTCTTTTGAAATTTTGATGTTTAGGCGTGTTGGATTTACTCAACACCATCAGAACCTCAAAACACTAAAGGCTCAAAAAAAAGGAACAAAGGAAAAGAAATGGGGGGAGAAGAAAGGAAACCTATTAATCAAGAAATGAAGTATTGAGAATTTCTCCACTATCTAACTTCCTCAATTCTTTGATCAGTAAAATTCCAACAAAGGACATAGACAAACACAAGGTGACAACTACAAAAGAAAGAAGAAAAATGAATAAAAGGAAACAAAAAATGGGAGGGAGCTCCCACTTGACCAACTAGACAAATGGGGTGTGAATTGTGAGGCACAAGTTACAATATAAATTAGGAACCAACCTACCAAAGACTGCAATCCCTATAATATTTGAAAGTGTAATACCCCAAAAATGGGCTATAGGTTCATTAACCTCCTACATCTTCAAATCAAATGAAATCGACATCAAAGTCCTAACCTAGGGCACATCTGCACATCATCGAATCCTAATTGATTATCTCAAATTCTGCATCGGGGAATATTCCTAGTAATATTCCTATTTATCTAATTATCTTTAATTTAATGATTATTTGGTGATAAATCCTATTTATCCTAAAGTTTGATTAATTGAATATTCTCAATATTTAATTAATTAGATTTAATTATGCCACTTAATTGTTTAATTGAAGTTAATTATATTTATTCCTAAATTGTATTATTTATTTTTGACAATAAATCCAAAATCATATGAATAATTGATTAAATTCTTATTTAATTAATTAAAGCAAGTTGTCAATTTTTAATAATATTGTTTTTGAATAAAAGTTTGAAAAATGATTGATTAACCCATAAATCAATTGTTTTATTTTTTAAAATCAATTAAGTTGGAAATAAATCACTTTATTATTAAATTAATTCATAAATAAAACATGCACAATCAAGAAAAGTAGACAACTATCAATTATCAATTAAAGCTAAACTCTATTTTGAGTTGAACTCTACTTTTGCATGTTTTTTGTGAGTTAAATATCTTTTATTTAAAAATAACTCAAAAATCAACCTGAGTTATTTGAGTGATTTATGGCTTTCTTCCATGCATCCTCAAAGCCCTAGATTTCTATAAATTAAGGCTTCAACTCATCTCAAATCATCTCATAATTGTGCAAACTTATGTTGGTGAATTGGTGTCTGAAGAATTGGAGCTTCTTTTGCAAATCAAACAACTTTGTGAGATCATTCATATTTTAGCATATCATATTAGAATTTCATTTCTAGATTAGCATATCATATCAAGTTTTCATTATCATAAATTGCACAGAAAATCCAAAAAAATAGATTAATTTGCATTCATTCCATATCTAGATTTTGCATTCAAATCCTTCGTTTAGGTGTCGTCAAGGTCACTGATCTTGGTATAATCTGAGAACACATACTCATATCTACTAGAAGGCAGTAAATCACCTAGTTAGATTAGTTTTCAATTACTTGCATGATTTTGATTTCAGCTAACCTCTAATGTTTACTGAAGTGTTGTGTCTACAAATGAGGTACAAAATTCACACACATTTCTAGTGCCCACCGTGGGGCCCTGATATGGGTTTCCAATTCAATTCTATCAATTTCTATCTTTTCTTGTCATTTTCTGAGCCAAAGCTATGATTTTTATATTCTGTCCGTATAATTTTTGTACGAGTTTCTGACAAAAGTCATACCAGACTATACCCATTGTCATACGATAGTTTATTTTATCGAGGATCTTGTCAGACTATATACACTGTCGTTTGAAAAGTAGAAAGTTGTATGATCTGAAACCCATTGTCGTACGAGTTTCTAAACTATCGTCTGGAAGTACACCCACTGTCGTATGAGTTTTGGCACCAGGTTTTAATTGTCATTTCATTTTTCAGGGTAGTTTGTCAGATTTGATTTCCAGATTTGGACTAACAGCTAATCTTAACAATTGAAATTCTCTATTTTTTATTGACTCCTACTGGTTTTGATTGGGAAAAGTGCAAGAATTGCTAAAAATAGGTAAAAATCTACTAAGCACATTGTGAGGAATTCAGGTAACCTTCTCTGCTGATGAGACTTCAATTTTGGACTTAAAACGAACATCTCATGTGTCTGGCTTGAGTGACTTTTTATTGCTTCCACATCACAGATTTCATTTGGGCTATAAAAATGAACATAGATTTACTTTCAACATCTTTGTTACACATAGTAACTAGGCCCTATGAACACTATTCATGGCTCTTGAAAGAGTGAGTTTCTAGCGAAACTCTTCTCAACGAAGGAACCCTTGTAGGTAGGGAGGATACTGAGAGAGTCTCACGTTCCACTAGATCTGTGTGTTTTCAACTTTTGATCGAGGCATTCTCTCTCTGGAGAGGTTGATAGATCATAAGGGGTTGTCGTCATAGATCTTTGTGAGATAATCTTGGTCTTAGCATGTCAGATTAATCTGTCTGCTTTGTTTGGGTTAAAAGTGAAAAGGCTAGGGGATTATTCTCTACTTCCTTTTTGGATAGTACTAGAAACCCAAATCCTTGAATCTGGAACTAGTATCCATGTGGTATATTTTGTGTCACCTTTAGAGAGGGTTAACCGTAGTGTACATTCCCTTAATTGGGTCAACCACATTGATGGAACCTCAAGTGATAATAGCCATTTTCATCATGGTAGTGACAGCCACTATATAAATGTCCTTGTGTAAGAAATCTTCACAGGTGTGGTTCATTGTTGGGTTGTCAGATCTCCCTAGCAGCTCCTGATTGATTAAATTCTCAGACTGTGTCAAAACCCTGGTGCGCCGGGATTGGAGTTCACTCCTTTGGATCATAAAAGTTGCAGAGTCAAACCATTACTAAAAACCCTAGAGAGGCCAAATTTTAATTTTTCTAGGGTATATGTGCATTATTGCAAAACTTTTTGGAACATACACAATTAGCGCTACAAAGGATTAGAACAAATAAAATCACTTGATTGTTCATGCGCAAGGTTGCTTTTGCCCTTGTTCATTATTTTCAGACATGCTTGAAATCACTTGCTTGCTATTTTGCGTGCTTGCTTATCTATCTGGTTATTGAAAACAAAAAAATCTGTTACCATCCTCAAAATCTGGACATTGAAATTTGCAAAGAAACCAAATTTGAAAACTCAAAATTTGCAAAATCTAAAGTAAAATTCTTTTCTAGAGTCCACTGTTGTCTCAGTCAATCAAAGAGTCATACGAGTTTTGGAAAGAGTCATTTCATTTACCCCTGAGTGTCGTGTGATACCAGGTACATTATTGTACGAGTGTTTCTGCTAGTCATTTACAAAAATCAATTTTCTATTGTCAACTATTGTACGAGTTTAGCAATTTTCATTTCATGCTATACCCACTGTTGTACGAGTCTGCCGAAAGTTGTTTGAGAAGTTTTGAAAAATTGCCAGAAAGTTGTCAAAATTGCTAGATATCCAGCTTTTTCAGCCTATTTCCAGAATCTATCAAATAAAACATTGTGTCAAGAATAGAATAGTAAGCTATTGAGAATCCAATCATTATCCCAAAGTGGTCTTTTGAATCTAATCCAGCCTTTTGTTTAATCGATTTGAGTCTTTATCATCTTGTGTCAAAACCTTGTCATAACTATCAATCTTCAATCAATCATCAAAATGACTAAGTGTTGTGATATCTTGTCCACTATCTTTTGGGCATCTACCCATACATCTAGGGCATAGTATCCCTCATCTAAGTCATATCTATACTTCAATCAATCAAACCTTGACAAGGTTGCGTCATCCGATCAACTTGATTCAATTCATTCTTTAGTTGTCTTCATCTTATTCTTTTGCTTCACCCAAGGTTAATGGTGGAAACTAGAGCTTCCTCTCATAAGAAATCTGGAGAAGCATCCCAGACCTTACCTATTACCACTACCAAGGGTCCAATTCTTGAACAACTCTACAATACGAGTCTTTACAAAGATGATGGTTTTGGCAACTTTCGATTAAAAATTGGTTATGTACCTCCTCCATCAACTCACGGAGGCAATCAACAAACTCCTCATCAATCTATTCTAGGGAGTCCACAAACTCCTACCATGTCTCAAGAAGGGACAAACTTTGGCTCTCAAAGAGCTCAATCTCAACATGGTGCAGATTAGGAACCCACACCTGAAGAAATTTCTCAATATCAAAATGATGATAACTTCAAATGAATGATGAAGCATTTCTTGAAAGAAGATAGAGAGGCATACTTTTTACAATTGGCTCATCAAGGAGCTAAACTTCCTCCCAACTTTAATGTTGAAGATATCATTACACATGAGGAAGAAACTCCACTCATAGCTATGATGAAATAGATGCATGCCATGCAAGTCAAGCTTAATAATCTTGAGAAAGAAAAGGAACCCAAGGAGTTCTCCATGGAGGCCCTATGTCCTTTTCCATTCGACAAAGACTTGTACATGCCACCATTCCCAAAAAGAGTGGAGATGCCCAAGTATGATAAGTATGATGGACACTCAGATCCTCAAGATCATGTCAAAGAATTTTGTACACAATCTATGGAGTTCATGCACAAACTAACCTATCTGATGCATCTCTTCCCTCGATCTCTAGGTGGAGTAGCCATTCAATTGTTCTCTAGATTGCCTTCTACTATCAAAACTTTTGAGGAGTTGATCAAATTGTTTTATCAGCAATTCTCCTACAATATTCAACATCCAATCACCATGATTGATATCTGTAATCTCAAGCAATATCCAGGGGAACCATTCCTAACATTTCTTAAGAGATGGAGGAAGAAGTTCTCTCTATATGCCAAACCTATTCCAGAAATAGAAAAACTAGAAATCTTCATCAATAACCTTGTTCTAGAAATCAATTATCCTCTAAAAATGCAAGATCCTACATCTTTTGATAAGATGGTGGAAATGCTATCAAAATCAAAAAAATTCTTGTGAAAAAAGGAGAAATCACACTTCAAAAAGACAAGTACGAATCAGGGTCCAGTTCTAAAGACAAGAACAAAAATTGGAACAAGAATAAAGGCATCATCATAGATGGCATTTTTTATACCATCTATGCCCCATCTAAGGCACCATCTTTCAATCTAACTATTGGTACCCAAGCCATAAAAGCTTTAGAACAAAAGGTGCCTGAATCATCTCAAAAGAAGCCAGAGTATAAAAAGTGGTCCGCTGATAATAAATGAACGTTCACTCCCCTTGGAGAATCTTTGGAATCAGCCATGAGAACTCTGCTAGCTAATAACATCATCTCCTTGCCTAAGATCTAACCACCTGATTCTGAGCCTAAACCAAAATGGTGGAGAGAGAACAAATTCTATGATTTCCATCGAGGTAAAGGTCAAAAAATGAATAACTACTTACACTTGAAACATACTATTCAAGATTTGATTGATAAGGGAGATATCACCATTGACAATCATAAGAGAAATAATGATCATACAGAATTCATAGAACCATTTCTAAAACATGGTCAAGAAGTTTCATCTTCTCAACCTAATATGGGGGCAAAGGTCAATTATGCTTACCCAGGAAATAATGTTGTTATCAATATGGTTGAACCTTGTCTCTCTGAACATTGCAATGTCATCACAATTGTGCGAAGAGATAGAGATCATTCTTCAGCTAATGTAGTTACTAGATCACAAGCTCAAGCACATCTGAATGGACAAATCCCAGATTCATCAAATGTCCCTAAGATACCCTTCAATCTTTCTTCTGCTTCCAAATAGAAGGTTGTTTCTAAATCTTCCAATTCTAATGATACAAGGCCAACATCTTATAGCATTGTCCAACAACTCCAACACACTAATGCAAAAATCTCCATGTTTGAGTTGCTTCAGATATCTCCAGCTCATAGAGCTATTCTAGACAAAGCTTTTCTTAGATCCAATGTTCCTGATGACCTTGATTTAGATAGGTTCCAGACTATGGTTGGACATCTTACATCTCCGCAATATATCTCCTTTTCAGAGGAAGATGACAACTCCTTGAGTCACCCGCATAATTAGCCTTTGCATATAGAAGTCTTGTTCTAGAATCGTAGATTCAAACATGTGTTGATAGATGGGGGCGCTAGCCTAAACATTTATTCTTATAGCTTGATCACACAATTGGGATTTTCAAAATTGGCTATTGATCCGAGAAAGAAAATAACCATCAAAGCCTATGATGAACAAGAAAGATCTTCTAAAGGCACCATTGTCTTACCTATCAGAGTAGGTCTAGTTATCAGAGATACTATATGTCAAGTTCTTGATCTACCTTTGGCTTACAACATTCTTCTAGGGAGACCATGGATGCATGAGATGAAAGCTATTCCTTCTACATTTCACCAATGCTTGAAATTTCCTTATGAAGGAGTAGAGGTCACTATTCTAGCAGACATATCCACCACTTGCAATACATTGAAGGAAAGTGCAGATAAGCTTGTGCCTAATAATAGAGAATCTTCCATTGAACCAACTAAAGAAGCATCCACATCTAAAATGGAAGATCTTGCAAAAGAGGTTAATATCAAAGAAAATAGTATGGGAGAATATACTATGGAGCCAGTCTTATCTTTGACATCTCTCCCCATCTCACCTAAGTCTTATGGACAATCTTTGAAACAATCCAAACTAGAATCTAAAGAACCTCTTGAGGCATATAAAAATAATTTTGTAGTAGAACAAGTCTCCAAGCAAGAATTTGAAGAGGATGAAGCTATGCTCGCATGGCTTTACAAAGATGAACCTGAATCCCAAGTCATCCAAACTCATGATTCTATAGTATCCAAAGATTCTTCTAAGTCATATGGCCTAGGAGATAAATTAATAGCTAAGATGGGATATTTAGGTAAAGGACCTCTAGGAGTCAAAGGAAAAGGTCTTGAGGCACCTCTTCCACATACTGGTAGAGAAAATAAAGATAAAGTTGGCTTAGGATTTAAAAAGAAACCCTTTCACCTCAAAGGTAATTGTTCCCATGTCATAGAGCAGATCACACCAGGAGAACCTCTTCTTAAGAAAGAAGAAATAGAACCATCAAATAGTGATTCAGATAGCTTAGAACTCATCCCCTATGAAAAATTTTCTAAGGAGATCAAAGACCTTCTTGATGATAAAGATGATCCAATCAAAAAAATTAATGTAGTAGAAACACAAGAACCTACTATCAATCAAGAGATAGTTGCAACACAAGAACTAGCTAATCTCAAAAATAATCAAGAGGAGGAAGGTGGTAGTCATTCTAAGATAGATTCTCATGAGTATGAATTCAAATCAGAATCTGAGGGTAACCCTTCTTGGGGTATTCACCCAGACTTTACTCATGTTCTAAGATTTCCTAGAGATCCTGAATCAAAAGATGAATCTAATGACTATGAATGGGGAATCATTCCAGAACTAGATGACCTTATCATTGAGAAACATGTTGATGTTATTCACCAATATGGACCTCAACCCAACGTAAGTCTAGAGCGAAATGATGAACCTATCAAGTCTGATCCACCTATGGCTGAATTGGAATCCCACAATGACATTGAGCCTATTCAAAAATTGAATGTCTTAAGTTGTAATATCACCTTTGAACTTGAGCATTTGGTTAGGACCAATGATGACATATCCATATTTGTAAACACTATCTCCCAATCTTTCCCCACTTTGACTATCCAATATCCAGAACTTATTGATCAAACCTCCACAAATCTGAGCCATGGTATTTATACCTTCCCAAATGACTATGCCCTTGCTTGCTACCTCAATGTAGCTAAACCTATGAGTACTTCCATTAGTGAACCAAGCATTAGCATGACGGAGTCAGACATCAAATATCTTAGTCAGAAAAATAAGAATAAAAAGGAAAAAGAAAAAGAGTTCCGAGGGTGAAAACCACTTTGTGGCAGTCTCAGAACCTACAAAAGTAAAAATAAAAGAGGTATCTGAAGGTGAAAACCTCTTTGATGTTCCTAAGGATGAGATATTTGATTTCCTTCCAAATCACTTACAGGATAGATCTCTAGTTCTAATTGAGCCCACTCAATCTATCAATTTGGGAACCACAAAGGAACCACAGTTGATTCATGTAGCACAATCTTTATCAGACGAAGAGAAGCAAAAATTTACAACATTCCTAATGGAGAAGAAGATCAACTTTGCATGGAAATATTTAGATATGCCAAGATTGGATCCTAATCTTATAATACATCATTTATCTATAGCTCCAAATGTCAAACCTGTTAAACAAAAGTTGAGAAAGATGCATCCTCATGTTGCACTCTTGGTAAAAGCTGAATTCGAAAAGCTCCTAAAATCCAGATTCATCTGAGTTATTGACTATGCAGAGTGGATCTCTAATATCGTACCTATTTCAAAACTAGATAAATCAATCAAAGTGTGTACAGACTTTAGAGATGTAAATAGAGCATGCCCTAAGGATGATTTTTCACTACCTAACATTGATATGATAGTGGACATGACTGCGGGTTTCAAGATGTACTCTTTAATGGATGGTTTTTTTGGATATAACCAAATAAAAATTGCCCCAGAGGATCAAGAGAAAATTGCTTTTACATGTGCATGGGGCACCTTCTTTTGGAATGTCATGCCATTTGGGCTTAAAAATGCTGGTGCTACATATCAAAGAGCCATGACATCTATTTTTCATGACATGATGCATAAGACTATGGAGGATTGTGTTGATGATACTTTGGAAAAACCTATGCTTAGGGCTGCACATCTAGATGACTTGAGCAAGATACTAGATAGAATGGAGAAATTTAGGCTCAGACTAAATCCTAAGAAGTGTGCTTTTGGTGTCACTTCTGGAAAGCTCTTAGGATACATAGTTTAAAAGAAGGGCATTGAGGTTGATCCAACTAAGGTAAAGGCTATAAAGGAAATGCAACCTCCAAAGAATATTAGTCAAATGAGCACATTGCAAGGAAGAGTTCAATCTATCAGAAAATTTATCTCACAGTTGGCGGACATCTCACAACCTTTTAAAAAAACATTACATAAAGGTGTGACCTTTGCATGGAATGAAAAATGTGAGAAGAACTTTGACCATATCAAACAATATCTATCAAATCCTCCTATTTTGATGCCTCCTATTCATGGGAAGCCTTTGATCTTATATGTCTCTGCTACAGATACATCACTGGGGGCATTGCTAGCACAACATGATGAGAACAAAAAGGAAAGAGCTATATACTATATCAATAGGACATTGGTTGCATATGAGAAGAACTATTCAATGATTGAGAAGGCTTGTCTAGCTATGATGTTTGCATCACAAAAACTAAGACACTACATGTTAGCTCATACCACACATTTGGTAGCTAAAATTGATCCACTAAAATACCTACTAAGAAAAGCTGCCCTCAAGGGTAGATTAGTCAAATGGGTCATGCTCTTAAGTGAATTTGACATTGAATATGTGGAAAGAAAAGCTATAAAAGGATAGGTTATTGCTGATCAATTAGCAGATGCACCTATGATTGATAATACACCAATGCAAATGGAATTTCTAGATTCCTCTATCATGACTCTTTCTTCTAGAGAATGGTAGTTATTCTTTGATGGCTCCTATACACAAAATAGATCTAGAGTAGGCATATTGTCCATAACTCCTCAAGGATACACAATTCCAAAAGCTTTTAGGTTAAAGTTTCCTTGCACAAACAATATTGTAGAATATGAAGCCCTTTTGAATGGCATGAAATTAGCAATTGAGTGGAGAGTGACAGAGCTACACATTCATGGAGACTCTCAACTTGTTATTCAACAAGTCAATGATGTGTACCAAACTAAAGATGAAAAGCTCATTCCTTACAAGAGAATGGTAGATGATCTTAAGAAATATTTCATATCTATCACATATGAGAAAATTCCTAGAATGGAGAATAAGGCCACCGATGCAATGGCAACACTATCTACTTTATTACAATAGCCTAAACATGAGCTACACTATGAGTTCCTGGTGGAAGCACTAACTTATCCTGCATATGACTCCCCTGAAACCCACATGATTTGAACTATTGTAGGTCATGATTCATGCAGATACAAAAACCTATTTTCCTATCTCCAAGACCAAATCATTCCCGATACCTTCAACCACCATGAAAAGAGATACCTTATCTGTAATGCCTCCCGATATGTCATCATTGGTCATGATCTGTACAAATGAGGTCTAGATGGTATGCTACTTAGATGTTTAGAATGGGAAGAGTCTCAATGTGCATTAGAGGAAGTCCATGATGGTATTTGTGGTTCACACTCAAACGGTTTAACACTAGCTTGAAAAATTATTAGGGCTGGGTACTATATGCCTGAAATGGAGAAAGAGTCTATCAAGTTTGCTAAGAACTGTAAAAAATGCCAAGTGCATGGCCACTTAATTCATGCTCTAGGGAGAGATCTAATTCCCTTTACTACACAATGGCCTTTTCAACAATGGGCATTTGATCTTATAGGGTCCATTCATCCTCATTCTTCTAATGGACATACCCATATAATCATAGCTATAGATTATTTTACAAAATGGGTAGAAGTAGTCCCTTTGACACAAGAAACTCATGGAAAGAAAATATCTATGTTCATATTGAACTATATCATATGCAGATATGGGATACCTCATTCCATAATCACAGATAATGGTGGACAATTCAAGAACAAAGATCTAGATGATTTATGTGCCAAATTCAAGATTACACAACATTGGTCTTCTATCTACTATCTTCAAGGGAATGGACAAGAAGAGGCTTCTAACAAGAATCTATTGAAAATCTTACATCATATAGTTAATAGAACAGGATGAGACTGACATCTCATGATCAATCCAGCTCTCTGGGCCTACAGAACAAGTATCAGAATGCCCATTGGGGCTACACCTTTCACTTTAGTTTATGGGTCTGAAGCGGTATTGCCTATTGAGGTTGAAATCTCATCATTAAGAATCAAAATGCATGGTCTAGTAACTGATGATGACTATAGAGTGTCTAGGTTGCAAGAACTTGAATTACTAGATGAGTGCAGACAAGCAGTGCATGATCATCTTAGAGTGTATTAGAAAATAATATCTAGAGGCTACAACAAGAAAGTTAGACACAGAGAATTTAAGGTTGGCGATCTAGTCTTGAGAGAGAATCCTAAAAATCAATCACATCAAGAACGCAAGGAAATTTTGAACCCAACTGGCTGGGTCCCTTTGTAATCATTATTACTTTTGGCTCTAGTGCCTATCAACTCTCAACAATTGAAGGAGAACAACTCTGAGAACCAATCAACATTCTCCATCTGAAGAAATTCTATGCCTAAGGCATTCACTGTATGGTAAAATGTCCTGAAAAAATCTTAAAAATCAAAAAAAGTCCTTAAAAAATGAACATCTTGGTGAAAACCTAGAAATATGTGCCTTGATGATTCACAAAAAAAGTAAAAAATATCAAAAATATCAAAAAAATTGCAAAATGAAAAATACAAATAAATGAGAAAAAAAAAAGTGCCTTGGTGAAAACCTGGAAACAGGTGCCCTAGTAGAAAAAATAGAATCTCTACCAAGATGGTGAAAACCTGGAAAATGGGCACCACTTGTTTCAAAATGCTCCATCTATCAGCACAATCTTTATCTTTCCTAGCTTTCAATTTTGCTTTAGTTTGTACATATCTCCCAGTTTGTTTCTGCATTTCTAGTTTTCAATAAGTCAGTTTGTACACCAATCAGCTCCAGCATCTGTATCCTATCAATATTCAAACTTGGGGGCAATAAATGTCATATCCTATGGCCTCCAATGTATCTTAGATGTATCATATCTAGTCAGAGTCCTTTGAAGCTTCATCCGAGTCAGTTAGTCTATCTCCTCTCCAGAAAGGATTTTGAATCTACAACAATGCAATCAAACATCAAACTAAAAACAATTTGTGATTCATGCTTTTATCTCCTTGTATGCTTATTGATTCACATTGAGATAATTGCTTATTATGTCCTTTCGAGCTCTTCGATGATGTCCTTTAAAGGATTTAGAGAGTTATGACTGAGGGCATAATCTTTTCTTTGTCTTATGCTTGTATGTGAAAATCTGACAACTTTGGAAATTATGGATTGAAATGGTGTCCGACTGTAAGAGCCTCTATCTTAAATTGGATGGCCATGCGTACCTCAACCATTGATACCTAAAAAGTTCAAGGAAGTTTGATCTAACTATTATCTTTTTTGAGTGAGTTCTTTCTCCTATTGTGAAATGCGATCTTACCTAAGGATGTGAATGATAAAGGGTCACTATGGGTAATTCACACTGGATTTAGAATGATCTCTTGACTGCTTGATGTGTTTGTAATGCAAGGTGTATTCAGGTCATCATGACATTTATGTTTTGATGCTTATACAAATTGCTATATCAAAATGGACATGATATTCAGGTCATCCTAGCATTTGTGCCTTGGTGCTTATATCTAATCTGACATTCTAAAAATAAAATTGATATTCATATATCCATGGTTTCCTAATTATTGGGTGTTGTATTGATTCTTGCGCATACAAATCGATATTCATATGTCTATGGTTTCATAACTAGTGGGCATTGTATTGATTTATTCGGTTACCTAAAAATTCAATGATGAGAATGACCAACACATGATCAGTGACTAGGTCCTAGGTCTTAGGTTGCATTTCATATTGCATGTTTCTTTACATTTTGCATGTTTGCATGATCTCACAATGGCTAAACAAACTTCAACACTTAAATGATTCTTCAATCACATCTTCTAATCTAATAAGACCTGAATCTCACATGAAGGTTCCTCCAATGAAATAGCAAGTAGAATCCTTTTTCAGGATCAAAATCAAAATCTGAGATCATTTATATTATTCACTACTTGCATAATCGACCTTCAATCATCACAGAAATCTAGTATTCAACTTAACTGATTATCTCACATCAAACTATCAAAATTTCAACTTGGTCAACTATGGTCAACTCATGGTTTAACCTAGTCAAACTTGGCCTCCAGACCTCTAAAGGATGTAGAATGCATTTTCGAATGTGTATAACCACTTCTCAAATCAATTAACATGCTTTTGAACTATCAACATTGACTTTTTCTTGACAGATTTCAATTTTAATCCCAAAGGGGGCATGGTATTGCACATCATTCAAAGTCTGTAATCTAATCTGAAATCATATCTTTATGAAATCATATCTTTCCTCAGTAATTGAGACAAACAACCATGTCTAATTTTTGATTCATCAAAAAGACCTCATCACTCGAGGAAAATCAATCATCACTCAGGGCATATCAGATTCATCGAGACCCATATCAATCTGGTATTCTCTTAATCTTGTAAATTGTATCAGTTTTTGCAACTATCGGTTCAATTGTGTTATTTCCTTGGTTCTTCAAAAACTGAAGGGTTCAGATGTGATACCAATGTGATTCAATATAAGGACAATCAGGTTTGGAATCAGTCACTCACTTCTTCACAATCATAAGGTTCAGCATCAGGTGTTTTGACACTTTTTCACAATCATCGGTTCATTTTCTGTTATAGTTAACATTATCTTTGGTCATTCAGGACCTATTATCTTCATATTAATTTCAATCAGCTTCTGTCTCATATCACTTATCAATTTCAAACATCAGTTTCAACATCATACACAGACTGTCTTTGAACCACTGCGCTTCACACAATAATTCAAAGAGGGGCAAAATGTAATACCCCAAAAATGGGATATAGGTTCATTAACCTCCTACATCTTCAAATCAAATGAAATCGACATCAAAGTCCTAACCTAAGGCACATCTGCACATCATCGAATCCTAATTGATTATCTCAAATTCTGCATCGGAGAATATTCCTAGTAATATTCCTATTTATCTAATTATCTTTAATTTAATGATTATTTGGCGATAAATCCTATTTATCCTAAAGTTTGATTAATTGAATATTCTCAATATTTAATTAATTAGATTTAATTATGCCACTTAATTGTTTAATTGAAGATAATTATATTTATTCCTAAATTGTATTATTTATTTTTGACAATAAATCCAAAATCCTATGAATAATTGATTAAATTCTTATTTAATTAATTAAAGCAAGTTGTCAATTTTTAATAATATTGTTTTTGAATAAAAGTTTGAAAAATGATTGATTAACCCATAAATCAATTGTTTTATTTTTTAAAATCAGTTAAGTTGAAAATAAATCACTTTATTATTAAATTAATTCATAAATAAAACATGCACAATCAAGAAAAGCAGACAACTATCAATTATCAATTAAAGCTAAACTCTATTTTGAGTTGAACTCTGCTTTTGCATGTTTTTTGTGAGTTAAATATCTTTTATTTAAAAATAACTCAAAAATCAACCTGAGTTATTTGAGTGATTTATGGCTTTCTTCCATGCATCCTCAAAGCCCTAGATTTCTATAAATTAAGGCTTCAGCTCATCTCAAATCATCTCATAATTGTGCAAACTTATGCTGGCGAATTGGTGTTTGAAGAATTGGAGCTTCTTTTGCAAATCAAACAACTTTGTGAGATCATTCATATTTTAGCATATCATATTAGAATTTCATTTCTAGATTAGCATATCATATCAAGTTTTCATATAGAATAGATTCATATCAAGTTTTCATTATCATAAATTGCACAAAAAATCCAAAAAAATAGATTAATTTGCATTCATTCCATATCTAGATTTTGCATTCAAATCCTTCATTTAGGTGTCGTCAAGGTCACTAATCTCGGTATAATCTGAGAATACATACTCGCATCTACTAGAAGGTAGCAAATCACCTAGTTATATTAGTTTTCAATTACTTGCATGATTTCGATTTCAGCTAACCTCTAATGTTTTACTAAAGTGTTGTGTCTACAGATCAGGTACAAAATTCACACACACAAAAAGCACCAACCTACTAGACACAAATCCCCAACACCAAGATTTGAGTTGTAACTTCTAAAGTGAGAAACTTGTCCCACTGGAATACTATAGATATTAATTTTAGACCTTCAATTGGATATACAGTTTCCTTTTGATTTAAATACTCTTCAAAACCTAATGATATGATACATATGATCTTCAAATAAATCCACACAATGATTGGAATGCAACTTACATTTTATATAGATTTGAACATGTTTCAATCATAACACATATTGAATAACTATATTGATGCTCGCATATTACATATACTTTTTAATTTATAGGACAAGTTTTAGATCACTATATGTATACATTCCAATTATAATTGCATTCATATACCATTTAAATTATTGCATCTACAAGTAACCCACAAATATACCCCTAAACCAAACATGTAATAGGCCAAGTCTAATAGCCCACACACTACTATAGAAGAATGGACATGATGTACATTATTTGTTCCCAATTTTCATCTAAACATTGTCTCTAATGACATGTTATAACCCTTTGGTGCATCAATTTAGAACAACCCGCCAACTCTTACAATTATCATTTTATCACTTATAACTTTGTGTCCACTAATTATCAACTCCACCACAAGTCATAAATTTCAATTATGGTATAATGCAAAACAAAAGAATTTTACAAATCAATCTCACTATATGGGTAAATTGCCTCATATACTTTTGGATCATACTTTCAAAACACCTCTAACAACTATATTAGATAAAAATACGATAATACAAACATGCTTCAACTAATTTTACTATCATAGCTACCCATTATAATTTCAAAACTCAAGTGCTAAAGGACAAAAATGATAGAAGTAAAGTAATTATAGTATTTTTGTATACAATTAAAAACTAATGGAATTCTTCACAATATATTGACTCCTATTTGATACTCTTTGATATTATGTTAGGAACTCCCTCTATCTAGTAAATTGAATCTTTTGAGCATTTGAACCATTTTGAGTTCCTTTCTTCTCCTTTGACATAAATGAAAAAGGAAAAAAATCTACCAATTTCTTTTCTCTCTTTTTATCATTATGTATATTCTCCCTCTATCATCTTTTTTTATTTGCACAAAAGAACCTCCATAAGTGATGAAGGGTGCTTCCCTTAATACCACAAACACATAACAAAAATAGAGAAACAACAACAATATGCAAGAACAGAAAATAGGCTTCTTATTATCTCCACAAATGTGGAATTACAAACTTTCAGAATTACAATATGCAAAGCCACATGGGCATTCCCTTACAATATTTTGTAGGACAAAGCCTCGAATCAATACCCAGATCTACTACCCAGAACTGTCCTGAACTGCCTAAGACAACACTACAACCTTCCTTATAGAGGCAATTTTTCCACCGCCTGGGAAGGTTCCAAAATTTTTAGCCAACAAGGCTGACCAAACATAGAATTATTTTATTTTACAATTTATTACATCAAAGTCAGCTCAAAATAACTTTTGAAACCCAAACAAAAAATTTGAAGGAAAATCATTTTCCACCATTTCAAGTGACCCAAATTCCGAAGACCATAAGTCATCACCAGTTGAATCAATTGACTATTATGACCCCATTCTAGAAAGGCCACGAATCCCTCTATAGGCTTGACTCACACAAGTGCCTATCACCCAAATTTTTGACCTCATCCGGGGCCTCTAAAGCCTTCAAAATTGAGTTCAAAGTTTGTGTACCCTGTTGCCAATACCAAAAATCTTCAATATCTACAAAGCTAGACTTGATCTATCAATGAAATTTTACTCACAAGCTAATATGACCAAAATGAACCTCTAGGGAAGAAATCAAAACATTCTAAGATCAGATGACCAACTTACTAAAAATAGCAAGTTTCCATAAATAGAAGCTCTACACATGATAGCCCTTATTGAAAACAAAACCAAAAATATTTTTGGGTGATGCAAGATTGCTCTTACACCTAGGATGCTCTTGCATCAGACACTCGGGGTAATTTGAGAAGTGACCCTATCATGACTCAAGTGTGTAGAGGGAAACCAAGATGATTAACCTCCTTTGTTAGCCATGATGAATCTTCAACAGGTCATCCTTTCCATTTGATCAAATAATCTTCATATGTCTAGTTCCTTGTTCTTCTACCAACATGACTATCCAATATGTCTTCAATCTCCTTCATATCTAAACTAGTTACTAGAATACTCCATTGTGCTGCTATAACCTCATCTTCAACACCTCCTTCATGATACTCTATTAGATCTGAAACATTAAATACTCATGAAATATTTAGCTCAGTAGGCAACTCGACCTCGTATACATTTCCTGAATCATGCTTCTTCAGTATCTTACATGGCGCAAACTTCTTCATTTTCAACTTGTTATATGTACCAACCAGAAATTGCTCCTTCCACAAATGAACCATGACTTCATCTCCAACCTGAAACTCCTTATGCCTCCTTTTCTAATCTGCCTTAGCCTTATACTGTGCATTCATCTTGGTAATATGCTTCCTCACCTCCTCATGGATGTTCTTCAAATGTTCTACAAAATCCTCAGCTTTAGCACTACTTATTTCTCCTTTATCTATCTTCCTCAAATCAGACACATTTCTAGGACTACTTCCATATATAATATGTGGATGATGTGATGAACTAAACTTCAAATCTATCTTCAACTCTTCACTTTCTACTAGTGTCATTCTATGTGCTACCTCATTTGGAAAACTGGCTCCTAGAATCAAGTCCATCTGATGACTGATCTTTCTTACTGATGGAAATCCATTAAGAACATAATTGGATACAATATCCTGAAACTCATTCAATAATTCTGCAACTTCTACAAGTACATCTTCTACTTCCTCTTTCCCAGTGTTTGGAATTAAGGTAAAACACACATGCTCATGCCTCATACCATTTAGGAATTTTCTTCCATCAACAAAAATTATTCTTGCATTACCACATACCTTTTCTTCGGGTCTCCTTCAATGGCTTTAGCTTATGTTGCACTCCATCCTTTGTCAGGGAATAGGTATTTGCATGACCATCATGTACAACACATCTTTCAAACTGCCATGGCCTACCCAAAAACATGTGACATGCATCCATAGGTATAATATCACATAATACCTCATCATGGTACCCACCAATCTTGAACTTTACTAGGCACTGTTCACTGACCATGACCTTGTGGTCATCATGCACCCAGGCAACCTGATATAGATGTGGATGTTTTTGCCTCTTGAGCTTCAACTTTGTCAGCATCTCTTCTGACACCAAATTATCATTACTACCACTATCAATAATCATATCACAACACTTACCCTCACACTTGCACCTGGTGTGAAACAGGCTCCTCCTTTGTTCAGGTTCATTCTAGCCACTCAACAAGACTCTTTTGTTAATCAACATTTCTCCTCTTTCAGCATCCTCAGAATGTGATGATCTAGCATCTTCATCTACATGTGCAATTCTAGCCTAGCCTTCATTCCTCCTATCTATCCTTCCTTGGCATTGAGGACATTCAAATTCCCTATGACCTTCTTCTCCAATGTGA
The DNA here is from genome assembly GCA_027943335.1 of Chamaecyparis obtusa. Taxonomy (NCBI): domain Eukaryota; kingdom Viridiplantae; phylum Streptophyta; class Pinopsida; order Cupressales; family Cupressaceae; genus Chamaecyparis; species Chamaecyparis obtusa. The sequence continues at coordinate 182,959 of BSBK01001425.1, read as the reverse complement.
AAAAATGTTCCACGAAAGCCTCCTCTTCTTCTTCCTCTTTGATCTCTATTATTCTGATCATGGAAATGATTGAAATTATCTCCTCTCTAATTTTGACTATTACTAGCGTCATCCTTCTTTTTCAGATCTTCATTTTGATCTCCATATGACCATCCATCAGATCTTCTATCATGACCTCTTTCACTTTGTCTACTCTCAAACTTCTTGTTCATCTTTTCCTCTACTTTTAGGGAAAACTGGTATGCCTCTTCAATACTATTCATTCAAACAAGATTCAACTCATCCTAAATGCTCAACCTCAACCCATTAAGGTAATGGGCAACTTTCTCCTTATCAACTTCCGTAGGGCCTTTTCTAATGAGGATTCGAAAGAAATCCTCTATATTCTCCTGAACAGATCATCCTGCTTGCTTCAAACTTTGCATTTTCTTCAATAGGTCAAGCTCATAATCAATAGGGATGAACTCTCACTTCAATTTATCCACCATCCACTCCTATCTTGTTATTTTATCCTTTCATCTTTCATTTTTTCTCCAATTGACTCTCTTCCCACCAGATCTTCGCATGACCCTTCAGTCTGGCCTTCACAAACTTGACCCGATTAGGATCCTTGATATCTTCATACTCAAAATATTCTTCACATTCATTGATCCAGTTGATCAATTCTTCTGGGTTAAGATTTCTAGAAAATGTCGAGACCTCAATCTTAGGTCACTTCCCCATCTTTGAAATGGCTCGAAAAAGTCTTTCTTCTTCTTGATTCAAAACCTCGACTTCTCCTTGTTCAGAATTTCCTTCTTTGGCTTCATCCTTACTTTCATCTCTGACATTAAGATTCATTCCTCTATGAATCTCCTCTTGCAATTCTCACACTTGTCTCTATAGTTCCCTAACCTCGGGTGTTACAACACCAACTCTTCTTCCACATTCCCTTTGTGGAGGCATTTTCATGCTTCTCCTTGAAACCCTAACCATGGTCCTGTTGCAAACTACCTCATAATTGGTGATCTATTTACGCACTCAAGAACTCCAGCTCTAATAACACTTGACGAAGGGTGCTCCCCTTAATACCACAAACACATAATAAAAATAGAAAAACAACAACAAGATGCAAGAACAGAAAATGGGCTTCTTATTATCTCCATAAATGTGGAATTAAAAACTTTCAGAATCACAATATGCAAAGCCACATGGGCATTCTCTTACAATATTCTATAGGAAAAAGCCTCGAATCAATACCCAGATATACTACCCAAAACTATCCCAAACTGCCTAAGACAACACTATAGCCTTCCTTATATAGGCAATTTTTCCACCGCCTGGGAAGGTTCCAGAATTTTTAGCCAACAAGGCCCATGAAACTTAGAATTATTTTATTTTACAATTTATTACATCAAATTAGGCACAAAATAACTTTTGAAACATAAATAGAAATTTTGAAGGGAAATAATTTTCTACCATTACAGGTGACCAAACCTCGGAAGACCATAAGTCATCTCCAGTTCACCAGATTGACTATTATTACCCCATTCTAGAAAGGCCACAAAGTGCTCTATAGGCCTAACTCATGCAAGTGCCTGTTACCCAAATTTTTGACTTCATTCGGGGCCTCTAAAACCTTTAGAACTGAGTTCAAAGTTTTTGTACCCTGTTGCCAATACCAAAAATCTTCAATATCTACAAACCTAGAATTGATATGTCAATTAAACTTTACTGGCAGGCTGATATGACCAAAATGAACCTCCAAGGAAGAAATCCAAACATTCCAAGATCAGATGACCAACTTACTAAAAATAGAAAGTTTCCATAAATAAAAGCTCTACATAAGATAGCCCTTATTGAAAACAAAACCAAAAATTTTTTTGGGTGATGCAAGATTGCTCTTACACCCAGGATGCTCTTGCATCAGACACGTGAGGAAATTTGAGAAGTGACCCTATCATGACTTAGGTGTGCAGAGGAAAATCAAGACAGTTAACTTCCTCCTTCATTAGCCATGATGAATCTTCAATAGGTCATCCTTTCCATTTGATCAAATACTCTTCATATGTCTAGTTCATTTTGCTTCTTCCAACATCACTATCCAGTATGTCATTAATCTCTTTGATATTTGAACTGGTTGCTAGAATACTCCACTGTGCTTTTGTAACCTCATCTTCAACACCTCCTTCATGATACTCTATCAGATCTAAAACATTAAATACTAGTGAAATATTTAGCTCAGTAGGCAACTCAACCTCATATGCATTTCCTGAATCATGCTTCTCCAATATCTTACATGGCCCAAACTTCTTCATTTTCAACTTGTTATATGTACCAACCAAAAATTGCTCCTTCTGCAAATGAACCATGACTTCATCTCCAACCTAAAACTTCTTATGCCTCCTTTTCTCATTTTCCTTAGCCTTCTAATGCGCATTCATCTTGGTAATATGCTTTCTCACCTCCTCATGGATGTTCTTCAAATGTTCTACAAAATCCTCAGCTTCAACACTACTTATTTCTCCTTTATCTATCTTCCTCAACTCAGACACATTTCTGGGACTACTTCCATATACAATCTATGGATGATGTGATGAACTAAAATTCAAATCTATCTTCAACTCTTCACTTTCTACTAGTGTTATTCTATGTGCTACCTTATTTCAAAAATTGGCTCCTGAAATCAAGTCCATCTGATGTCTAATCTTTCTTACTGGTGGTAATCCATCAGGAACATTATCGGATACAATATCTTGAAACTCATTCAATAATTCTACAACTTCTATAGGTACATCTTATACTTCCTCTTTTCTAGTGTTTTTAATTAATGTAAAACACACATGCTCATGCTTCATACCATCTAGGAATTTTCTTCCATCAACAAAAGTTATTCTTGCATTACCACATACCTTTTCTTCGGTCTCCTTCAATGGCTTTAGCTTATGTCACACTCCATCCTTTGTCAGGGAATAGGTATTCACATGACCATCATGGACAACACATTTTTCAAACTACCATGGCCTACCCAACAACATGTGACATGCATCCATAGGTATGATATCACATAGTACCTCATAATGGTACCTGCCAATCTTGAACTTTACTAGGCACTATTCACTGACCATGACTTTGTGGTCATCCTGCACACAGGCAACCCGATATGGATGTGGATGTTTTTGCCTCTTGAGCTTCAACTTTGTCACCATCTCTTCTAACACAAAATTATTAGTACTACCACTATCAATAATCACATAACAACACTTACCCTCACACTTGCACCTAGTGCAAAACAGGCTCCTCCTTTGTTCAGGTTCATTCTCATGACTCAATAGGACTCTTCTGTTAATCAGTGTTTCTCCTCTTTTAGCATCTTCAGAATCTAATGATCTAGCATCTTCATCTACATGTGCAATTCTATCCTCGCCTTCATTCCTCCTATCTATCCTTCCTTGGCATTGAGGACATTCAAATGCCCTATGACCTTCTCCTCCATAGTGAAAACATGTTCCATGAAAGCCTCCTCTTCCTCTTTCTCTCTGATCTCTATTATTTTGATTATGGAGATCATTGAAATTATCTCCTCTCTGATTCTAACTGTTACTAGCCTGATCCTACTTTTTTAGATCTTCATTTCGATCTCCATATGACCATCCGCCAGATCTCCTATCATGGCCTCTTCCACTTTGTCTGCTCTCAAACTTCTTGTTCATCTTTTCCTCTATTTTTAGGGAAAATTGGTATGCCTCTTCAATACTGTTCATTCGAACTAGATTCAACTCCTCTTGAATGCTCGACCTCAACCCATTAAGGTAAGGGGCAACTTTCTCCTTATCAGCTTCTGCATGGCCTATTCTAATGAGGATTTGATAGAACTCCTCTGTATACTCCTGAACAGATTGTCCCGCTTGCTTCAAACTTTGCATTTTCTTCAATAGGTCAAGCTCATAATCAACAGGGATGAACTATCACTTCAATTTATATACCATCTGCTCCCATCTTGTAATTTTATCCTTTCCTCTTTGATTTTACTCCAATTGAATCTCTTGCCACTATTTCTTCACATGACCCTTCAGTTTGGCCTTCGCAAACTTGACCCGATCAGGATCCTCGATATCTTCATACTCAAAATATTCTTCATGTTCATTGATCCTTTTGATCAATTCTTCTAGGTTAAAATTTTTAGAAAATGTCAGGACCTCAATCTTATGTCTCTTTCCAATCTTTGAAATGGCTCAAAAAAGTCTTTCTTCTTCTTGATTCAAAACATCATCTTCTCCTTGTTCAGAATTTCCTTCTTTGGCTTCATCCTCACTTTCATCTCTAACATTAAGATTCATTCCTCTATGAATCTCCTTTAGCAATGCTTGCACTTGTCTCTACAGTTCCCTAACCTCAAGTGTTACAACACCAACTCTTCCACCACATTCCCTTCATGGAGGCATTTTGGTGCTTCTTGCTAAAACCCTAACCATGGTCCTAGTGCAAACTACCTCATAGTCGGCATTCTATTTACACACTTAGGAACTCCAGCACTAATACCACTTGATGAAGGGTGCTCCCCTTAATACCAAAAACACATAACAGAAATAGAGAAACAATAACAATATGCAAGAACAAAAAATGGGCTTCTTATTATCTCCACAAATATGGAATTACAAACTTTTAGAATTACAATATGCAAAGCCACATGGGCATTCCCTTACAATATTCTATAGGAAAAAGCCTCAAATCAATACCCAAATCTACTACCCAAAATTTTCATGAACTACCTAAGACAACACTACAGCCTTCCTTATATAGCCAATTTTTCCACCGCTTGGGAAGGTTCCCTAATATTTAGCCAACAAGGCTGACCAAACTTAGAATTATTTTATTTTATAATTTATTACATCAAAGTCAGCTCAAAATAACTTTTAAAACCCAAACAAAAATTTTGAAGGAAAATCATTTTCCGCCATTTCAGGTGACCCAACTTTCGAAGACCATAAGTCATCTCCAGTTGACCTGATTGACTATTATGACCCCATTCCAGAAAGGCCACAAAGTGCTCTATAGGCATGACTTGCACAAGTGCCTATCAGCCAAATTTTTGACCTTATCTGGGGCCTCTAAATCCTTCAAAACTAAGTTTAAAGTTTCTATACCCTATTTCCAATACTGAAAATCTTTAATATCTACAAAGCTAGACTTGATCTATCAATGAAACTTTACTCGTGGGTTGATATGACCAAAATAAACCTCTAGGGAAGAAATAAGAACATTTTGAGATCAGAGGACCAACTTACTAAAAATAGCAAGTTTCCATAAATAGAAGCTCTTCACAAGATGGCCCTTATTGAAAATAAAACTAGAAATATTTTTGGGTGATGCAAGATTGCTCTTACACCCAGGATGCTCCTACATCAGACACCTGGGGTAATTTGAGAAGTGACCCTATCACAACTTAGGTGTGTAGAGGAAAACCAAGATGGTTAACCTCCTCCTTCATTAGCCATTATGATACTTCAACAGGTCATCCTTTCCATTTGACCAAATAATCTTCATATATCCAGTTCCTTGTGCATCTACCAACATGACTATCCAATATGTTTTCAATCTCCTTGATATCTGAACTGGTTGATGGAATACTCCATTGTGTTATTGTAACCTCATCTTCAACACCTCCTTCATTATACTCTATCAGATCTGAAACATTAAATACTAGTGAAATATTTAGCTTAGAAGGTAACTCAACCTCATATGCATTTCCTAAATCATGCTTCTTCAGTATCTTACATGGCCCAAACTTCTTCATTTTCAACTTGTTATATGTACCAACCAAAAATCGCTCCTTCCGCAAATGAAACATGACTTCATCTCCAACCTAAAACTCCTTATGCCTCATTTTCTCATCTACCTTAGCCTTATACCATGCATTCATCTTGGTAATATGCTTCCTCACCTCCTCATGGATGTTCTTCAAATGATCTACAAAATCCTGAGCTTCAGCACTACTTAGTTCTCCTTTATCTATCTTCCTCAACTCAAATGCATTTCTGGGAATACTTCCATATACAATCTGTGGATGATGTGATGAACTAAACATCAAATCTATCTTCAACTCTTCACTTTTTGCTAGTGTCATTATATGTGCTACCTTATTTGGAAAACTCTCTCTTGGAATCAAATCCTCTGATGACTGATCTTTCTTACTGGTGGTAATCCATCAGGAACATTATCGGATACAATATCTTGAAACTCATTCAATAATTTTGCAACTTCTATAGGTACATCTTCTACTTCCTCTTTCCCAGTGTTTGGAATTAAGGTAAAACACACATGCTCATGCCTCATACCATCTATGAATTTTCTTCCATCAACAAAAGTTATTCTTGCATTACCACATACCTTTTCTTCAATCTCCTTCAATGGCTTTAGCTTATGTCGCACTCCAGTCTTTGTAATGGAATAGGTATTCACACAACCATCATGTACAGCACATTTGTCAAACTGCAATGGCCTACCCAACAACATGTGACATGCATCCATAGGTATGATATCACATAGTATCTCATCATCGTGCCCGATAATCCAGAACTTTACTATGCACTATTCACTGACCATGACCTTGTGTTCATCCTACACCCAAGCAACCCAATATAGATGTGGATGTTTTTTCCTTTTGAGCTTCAATTTTGTCACCATCTCTTTTGACACCAAATTATTGGTACTTACACTATCAATAATCACATCACAACACTTACCCTCACACTTGCACCTGGTGCGAAACAAGCTCCTCCTTTGTTCAAGTTCATTCTCACCACTCAACAGGACTCTTCTGTTAATCAATGTTTCTCCTCTTTTAGCATCTTTAGAATGTGATGATCTAGCATCTTCATCTACATGTGCAATTCTGGTCTGGCCTTCATTTGTCCTATCCTTCCTTTCTTGGCATTGAAGACATTCATATGCCTTATGACCTTCTTCTCCATAATGAAAACATGTTCCATGGAAGCCTCCTCTTCCTCTTCCTCTCTAATCTCTATTATTCTGATCATGGAAATGATTGAAATTATCTCCTCTCTAATTCTAATTATTACTAGCCTCATCCTACTTTTTTGGATCTTCATTTTGATCTCCATATGACCATCCACCAAATCTTCCATCATGACCTCTTCCTCTTTGTCTGCTCTCAAACTTCTTGTTCAGCTTTTCCTCTACTTTTAGGGAAAACTGGTATGCCTCTTCAATACTATTCATTCAAACCAAATTCAACTCTTCCTAAATGCTCAACCTCAACCCATTAAGGTAATGAACAACTTTCTCCTTATCAGCTTCTGCATGGCCTATTCTTATGAGGATTCGATAGAACTACTATGTATACTCCTAAACAAATCATCCTGCTTGTTTCAAACTTTGCGTTTTCTTCAGTAGGTCAAGCTCATAATCAACAGGGATGAACTATTGCTTCAATTTACCCATCATCCACTCCCATCTTGTGATTTTATCCTTTCCTCTTCAATTTCACTCCAATTGAATCTCTTGCCTCCAGATCTTTGCATGACCCTTTAGTTTGGCCTTCACAAACTTAACCCGATCAGGATCCTTGATATCTTCATACTCAAAATATTCTTCACATTCATTGATCTAGTTGATCAATTCTTCTAGGTTAAGATTTCTAGAAAATGTCAGGACCTCAATCTTAGATCTCTTCCCAATCTTTGAAATGGCTCAGAAAAGTCTTTCTTCTTCTTGATTCAAAACTTTGACTTCTTCTTGTTCAGAATTTCTTTCTTTAGCTTCATCTTGACTTTCATCTCTGACATTAAGATTCATTCCTCTATGAATCTCCTCTTGCAATGCTTGCACTTGTCTCTACAGTTCCCTAACCTCAGATGTTACAACACTAGCTCTTCTACCATGTTCCCTTCATGGAGGCATTTTCGTGCTTCTCGTTGAATCCCTAACCATAGTCCTAGTGCAAACTGCGTCACAATTGGTGATCTATTTACACACTCAGGAACTCCGGCACTAATACCACTTGATGAAGGGTGCTCCCCTTAATACCACAAACACATAACAGAAATAGACAAACAACAACAATATGCAAGAACAAAAAATGGGCTTCTTATTATCTACACAAATGTGGAATTACAAACTTTTAGAATTATAATATGCAAAGCCACATGGGCATTCCCTTACAATATTCTATAGGACAAAGCCTCGAATCAATACCTAGATCTACTACCTAGAACTATCCCAAACTACCTAAGACAACAATATAGCCTTCCTTATATAGGCAATTTTTCCAACACCTGGGAAGGTTTAAAAAAAATTTAGCCAACAAGGCTGACAAAACTTAGAATTATTTTATTTTATAATTTATTACATCAAAGTTGGCTCAAAATAACTTTTGAAACCCAAACAGAAATTTTGAAGGAAAATATTTTTCCGCCATTTTAGGTGACCCAACTTCTCAAGACCATAAGTCATCGCTAATTGACCCAATTGACTATTATGACCCCATTCTGGAAAGACCACAAAGCACTCTACAGGCCCAACTTGTGCAAGCACCTATCACCAAAATTTTGACCTCATCCAGAGCTTCTAAAGCCTTCAAAATAGAGTTTGAATTTTTTATACGCTATTGCCAATACTAAAAATCTTCAATATCTACAAAGCTAGGCTTGATCTGTTAATGAAACTTTACTGGCAAGATGATATGACCAAAATGAACCTCCAGGGAAGAAATCAGAACATTCCAAGATCGGATGACCAACTTACTAACAATAGAAAGTTTCTATAAATAGAAGCTCTGCACAAGATAGCCCTTATTTGAAAAAAAATTAGAAATACTTTTGGGTGATGCAAGATTGCTTTTACACCCAGGACGCTACTGCATCAGACACCTAGGGTAATTTGAGAAGTGACCCTGTCACAACTCAAGTGTGTAGAGGAAAACCAAGATGGTTAACCTCCTCCTTCATTAGCCATGATGAATCTTCAATAGGTCATCCATTCCATTTGACCAAATACTCTTCATATATCTAGTTCCTTATGCTTCTGCCAACATGACTATCTAGTATGTCTTCAATCTCCTTGATATCTGAACTGGTTGCTAGAATACTCCACTGTGCTATTGTAACCTCATCTTCAACACCTCCTTCATGATACTCTATCAAATCTAAAACATTAAATACTAGTGAAATATTCAGCTCAGTAAGCAACTTGACCTCATATGCATTTTTTGAATCATGCTTCTTCAATATCTTACATGGCCCAAACTTTTTCATTTTCAACTTGTTATATGTACCAACCGGAAATTGCTCCTTCCACAAATGAACCATGACTTCATCTCCAACCTAAAACTCCTTATGCCTCCTTTTCTCATCTACCTTAGCCTTATAATGTGCATTCATCTTGGTAATATGCTTCCTCACTTCCTCATGGATGTTCTTCAAATGTTCTGCAAAATTCTCAACTTCAGCACTACTTATTTCTCCTTTATCTATCTTACTCAACTCAGATGCATTTCTGGGACTACTTCCATATACAATCTATGGATGATGTGATGAACTAAACTTCAAATCTATCTTCAACTCTTCACTTTTTGCTAGTTTTATTTTGTGTACTACCTTATTTGGAAAGTTGGCTCCTAAAATTAAGTCCATCTAATGTATGATCTTTCTTACTGGTGGTAATCCATTAGGAACATTATCAAATACAATATCCTAAAACTCATTCAATAATTCTGTAACTTCTATAGGTACATCTTCTACTTACTCTTTCCCAATTTTTTAAATTAACATAAAACACACATGCTCATGCCTCATACCATCTAGGAATTTTCTTCCATCAACAAAAGTTATTCTTGCATTACCACATACCTTTTCTTCAGTCTCCTTCAATGGCTTTAGCTGATGTCGCACTCCATCCTTTGTCAGTGAATAGGTATTCACATGACCATCATGTACAGCACATCTATCAAACTACCATGGCCTTACCAGTAACATGTGACATGTGTCCATAGGTATGATATCACATATTACCTCATCATGGTACCCACCAATCTTGAACTTTACTAGGCACTATTCACTGACCATGACCTTGTGGTCATCCTGCACCCAGGCAACCCGATATGGATGTGGATGTTTCTACCTCTTGAGCTTCAACTTTGTCACCATCTCTTCTGACCCAAAATTATCAGTACTACCACTATCAATAATCACATCACAAAACTTACCCTCACACTTGCACCTGGTGTAAAACATGCTCCTCCTTTGTTTAGGTTCATTCTCACCACTCAACAAGGCTCTTCTATTAATCAGTGTTTCTCCTCTTTCAACATCTTCAAAATGTGATGATTTGGAATCTTTATCTACATGTGCAATTCTAGCCTGGCCTTCATTCCTCCTATCCATCCTTCCTTTGTTTTGAGGACATTCAAATTCCCTATGACCTTCTCCATAGTGAAAACATGATCCATGAAAGCCTCCTCTTCCTCTTCCTCTCTGATCTCTATTATTCTGATCATGGAGATGATTGAAATTATCTCCTCTCTGATTCTAACTATTACTAACCTCATCCTAATTTTTTAGATCTTCATTTTGATCTCCATATGAACGTCCACTAGACCTTCCATCATGACCTCCTCCACTTTGTCTACTCTCAAACTTCTTCTTCAGCTTTTCCTCTACTTTTAGGGAAAACTTGTATGTCTCTTCTATATTGTTCATTCAAACTAGATTCAGCTCCTCCTAAATGCTTAGCCTCAACCGATTAAGGTAACGGGAAACTTTCTTTTTATCAACTTTTGCATGGCCTTTTCTAATGAGGATTTGATATAACTCCTCTGTATACTCCTGAACAGATCATCCCGCTTGCTTCAAACTTTGCATTTTCTTTAGTAGTTCAAGCTCATAATCAACAGGGATGAACTATCACTTCAATTTATCCACCATTCACTCCCATCTTGTTATGTTATCCTTTCCTCTTTGATTTCACTCTAATTGAATCTCTTACCACCAAATCTTCACATGACCCTTCAATCTGGCCTTCGCAAACTTGACCTGATTAGGATCCTCGATATCTTCATACTCAAAATATTCTTCACATTCATTGATCTAGTGGATCAATTTTTCTGGGTTAATATTTCTAGAAAATGTCGGGACCTTAATCTTAGGTCTCTTCCCAATCTTTGAAATGGCTCAGAAAAGTCTTTCTTCTTCTTGATTCAAAACTTTGACTTCTCCTTATTCAGAATTTCCTTCTTTGGATTCATCCTCACTTTCATCTCTGACATTAAGATTCATTCCTCTATGAATCTCCTCTTGCAATGCTTGCACTTGTCTCTGTAGTTCCCTAACCTCAGGTGTTACAACACTAGCTCTTCTGCCACGTTCCCTTCATGGAGGCATTTTTGCACTTCTTGTTGAAACCCTAACCACAGTCCTGGTGCAAACTACCTCACAATCAGTGATTTGTTTACACACTCAGGAACTCCATCTCTAATACCACTTGATGAAGGGTGCTCCCCTTAATACCACAAACACATAACAGAAATAGAGAAATATCAACAATATGCAAGAATAGAAAATGGGCTTCTTATTATCTCCACAAATGTGGAATTACAAACTTTCAAAATTATAATATGAAAAGCCACATGGGCATTCCCTTACAATTTTTTGTATGAAAAAGCCTTGAATCAATACCCAGAACTATCCCAAACTGCCTAAGACAACACTACAGCTTTCCTTATATAGGCAATTTTTCCATCACCTAGGAAGGTTCTAGAATTTTTAGCCAACAAGGCCAACCAAACTTAAAATTATTTTATTTTACAATTTATTACATCAAATTCAGCTCAAAATAACTTTTGGAACCCAAACATAAATTTTGAAGGAAAATCATTTTCCTCCATTTCAGGTGACCCAACTTCTGAAGACCATAAGTCATCCCCAATTGACTCGATTGACTATTATGACCCCATTCCAGAAAGGCCACAAAGCGTTCTACAAGCTTGGCTTGAGCAAGTGCCTATCACCCAAATTTTCAACCTCATCTAGGGTCTCTAAAGCCTTCAAAACTTTGTTCAAATTTTTTGTACCCTATTGCTAATACCGAAAATCTTCAATATCTACAAAGCTAGACTTGATTTGTCAATAAAAATTTACTAGCAAGCTGATATGACCAAAATGAACCTCCAGGGAAGAAATGAGAACATTCTGAGATTGAATGACCAACTTACTAAAAATAGAAAGTTTCCATAAATAGCAGCTCTGCACAAGATAGCCCTTATTGAAAACAAAACCAGAAATATTTTTGGGTGATGCAAGATTGCTCTTACACCTAGGATGCTCCTGCATTACACACTCGGGGTAATTTGAGAAGTGACCCTATCATGACTCAAGTGTGCAAAGGAAAACTAAGATAGTTAACCTCCTCCTTTGTTAGCAATGATGAATCTTCAATAGGTCATCCTTTCCATTTGACCAAATACTCTTTATATGGCCGGTTCCCTGTGCTTTTGCAAACATGACTATCCAGTATGTCTTCAATCTACTTGATATCTGAACTGGCTGCTTGAATACTCCACTGTGCTATTGTAACCTCATCTTCAACACCTCCTTCATGATACTCTATCAGATTTGAAACATTAAATACTAGTGAAATATTTAGCTCAGTAGGCAACTCAACCTCATATCCATTTCCTAAATCATACTTCTTCAGTATCTTACATGGGTCAAACTTCTTCATTTTCAACTTGTTATATGTACCAACCAGAAATCTCTCCTTCCACAAATGAACCATGACTTCATCTCCAACCTGAAACTCCTTATGCCTCCTTTTCTCATATGCCTTAAACTTATACTATGCATTCATCTTGGTAATATGCTTCCTCACCTCCTCATGGATGTTCTTCAAATGTTTTGCCAAATCTTGAGCTTCAGCACTACTTATTTCTCCTTTTTCTATCTTCCTAAACTCGGACACATTTCTGCGACTAATTCCATATACAATCTGTGGATGATGTGATGAACTAAACTTAAAATATGTCTTCAAATCTTCACTTTCTGCTAGTGTCATTTTGTGTGCTACCTATTTGGAAAATTGGCTCTTAGAATTAATTCCATCTGATGACTGATCTTTCTTATTGGTGGTAATCCATCAAGAATATTATTAGATACAATATCCTAAAATTCATTCAATAATTCTGCAACTTCTATAGGTACATCTTCTACTTCCTCTCTCCCAGTGTTTGGAATTAAGGTAAAACACAAATCCTCATGCCTCATACCATCTAGAAATTTTCTTCCATCAACAAAATTTATTCTTGCATTACCACATACCTTTTCTTCAGTCTCCTTCAATGGCTTTAGCTTATGTCACACTCTATCCTTTGTCAGGGAATAGATATTTACATGACCATCATGTACAACACATCTGTTAAACTACCATGGCCTACCCAATAACATGTGACATGCATCCATAGGTATGATATCACATAGTACCTCATCATGGTACCCACCAATCTTGAAGTTTACTAGGAACTGTTCACTAACCATGACCTTGTGGTCATCCTACACCTAGGCAACCCGATATGGATGTGGATGTTTTTGCCTCTTGAGCTTCAACTTTTTCACCATCTCTTCTAACACAAAATTATTATTACTACCACTATCAATAATCACATCACAACACTTACCCTCACACTTGCACCTGGTGTGAAATAGGCTCCTCTTTTGTTCAGGTTCATTCTCACTACTCAATAGGACTCTTTTGTTAATCAATATTTCTCCTCTTTCAGCATCTTCAGAATGTGATGATCTGGCATCTTCATCTACATGTGCAATTATGGCCTGGCCTTCATTCCTCCTATCCATCCATGCTTGGTGTTGAGGACATTCAAATTCTCTATGAGCTTCTTCTCCACAATGAAAACATGTTCCACGGAAGCCTCCTCTTCCTCTTCCTCTTTGATCTCTATTATTCTGATCATGGAAATGATTGAAATTATCTGCTCTCTAATTTTGACTATTACTAGCCTCATCCTGCTTTTTCAAATCTTTAGTTTGATCTCCATATGATCATCCACCAGATCTTTTATGATGACCTCTTCCACTTTGTCTGCTCTCAAACTTCTTGTTCAGCTTTTCCTCTACTTTTACGGAAAACTTGTATACCTCTTCAATATTGTTCATTCGAACCAGATTTAGCTCCTCTTGAATGCTCGGCCTCAACCTATTAAGGTAATGGGTAACTTTCTCCTTATCAGCTTTTGTATGGCATGTTCTAATGAGGATTTGATAGAACTCCTCCTTATACTCCTAAACAAATCATCTCGCTTGCTTCATACTTTGCATTTTCTTCATTAGGTCAAGCTCATAATCAACAGGGATGAATTGTCACTTCAATTTATCCACCATCCACTCTCATCTTGTGATTTTATCCTTTCCTCTTTGATTTCACTCCAATTGAATCTCTTGCCACCAGATCTTCACATGACCCTTCAGTCTGGCCTTTGCAAACTTGACCCGATCAGGATCCTCGATATCTTCATACTCAAAATATTCTTCACATTCATTGATCCAGTCAATCAATTCTTCTTGGTTAAGATTTCCAAAAAATGTCAGGACCTCAATCTTAGGTCTCTTCCCAATCTTTGAAATGGCTCAGAAAAGTCTTTCTTCTTCTTGATTCAAAACTTTGACTTCTCCTTGTTTGGAATTTCCTTCTTCAGCTTCATCCTCTCTTTCATCTCTGACATTAAGATTCATTTCTCTACAAATATCCTCTTGCAATGCTTGCACTTGTCTCTATAGTTCCCTAAGCTCAGGTGTTACAACACTAGCTCTTCCACCACATTCCCTTTGTGGAAGCATTTTCGCACTTCTCACTGAAACCCTAACCACGGTCCTGGTGCAAACTGCCTCACAATCGGTGATCTATTTACACTCTCAAAAAATTTGTCTCTAATACCACTTGATGAAGGGTGCTCCCCTTAATACCACAAACACATAATAGAAATAGAGAAACAACAACAATATGCAAGAATAGAAAATGGGCTTCTTATTATCTCCACAAATGTGGAATTACAAACTTTCAGAATTACAATATGCAAAGCCACATGGGCATTCCCTTACAATATTCTATAGGATGAAGCCTTGAATCAATACCCAGATCTACTACCTAGAAGTATCCCAAATTTCCTAAGACAACACTACAACCTTCCTTATATAGGCAATTTTTCCACCGCTTGGGAAGGTTCCAAAATTTTTAGCCAACAAGGCTGACCAAACTTAGAATTATTTTATTTTACAATTTATTACATCAAAGTCAGCTCAAAATAAATTTTGAAACCCAAATAGAAATTTTGAAGGAAAATCATTTTCTGCCATTTCAAGTGACCCAACTTCCAAAGACCATAAGTCATCGCCAGTTGACCCGATTGACTATTATGACCCCATTTCAGAAAGGTCATGAAGTGCTCTATAGGCTTGACTTGTGCAAGCACCTATCACCTAAATTTTCAACCTCATTTAGGGCCTCTTAGGCCTTCAAAATTGAGTTCAAAGTTTCTATACCCTGTTGCCAATACCGAAAATCTTTAATATCTACAAAGCTAGACTTGGTATGTCAATGAAACTTTACTGGCAGGCTGATATAACCAAAATGAACCTCAAGGAAGAAATCAGATCATTCTGAGATCGGATGACCAACTTACTAAAAATAGCAAGTTTCCATAAATAGCAACTCTGCACAAGATAGCCCTTATTGAAAACAAAACCAGAAATATTTTTTGATGATGCAAGATTGCTCTTACACCCAAGATGCTCCTGCATCAATAAGAATAATAGGTTTTCTTGCAGTAGGGAATCAACACTCCCTAAATATTACACTTCTTAATTCAAGAGGGAGAAACCATTCCACTTTTTTGTCAAAGATACTCAAAAGTATCCTTAAATGGAGGTTTTTTTTTAAAAATTACAATCCACTCCTTGGTCTAAACATATTCCAAATTTACCTCTTTATCTTCCACTTTCTCTCTCTCAAAAAATGATAATTACAATTTATTTTCCTTGAATGTATTACTAGATTTTTTGAAATATTTATAGCACTTTTATTATAATAGAGAATAGGAATGGACTCATCAAACTCTTCTCTCATCTCCTTCAAGTTCTACTTCATCCATAAAACCCAAGTATAATAAGAAACTATTGTGCCAATATAATATAATTTCATTGTTGACAATGATATCGAATCCTACTTTTTCTCAACTGGGACACAAGACTTTCACTAAGAAAAAATCTCCACCACTAGTGATTTTATTGTCATCTATACTTCTAACCCTATCTACATCTATGTATGTAATCAATTTGAAACTTCTTGTCTTGGGACACTACAACCCAAAATTTGTTGTTGAGTTTATATATCTAAATATCATCTTTACCAATTTGACTTTGAAATGAGTTTATTTATTTTCTTCTTGAAATATAGTAACCAAATAATCATCAACATGATATCAAGTCTATAATAAATAACATATAACAAATTTCCAATCATTAATTTTTATAGAGTTTGATTTTCCAAAATAAAGTCATCATCCTTACCCAATTTACACCTAGTAACTATAGGTGTATTTACCGGTTTGTACTCTTCCATCTTAAACTTGCTCAACATCCCTTTTATGTATTTGGATTGAAAAATGAATATGCATTTTCTTGACTAAGATGTATATTAACCATGAAATAATGACGAGTCACCAAGCATTAACATTTGAAAATATTTTTACATAACATCCTATAATTCTTTCCACATGTCATCATAGATTCCTCCAAAGATAATTTCATCATTGCAAACCACAAGTATCAAAAAATGCTCACCTTATATTTTTTTATACAAATTACTATCTACACTACCTCTCCTAAAACCTTGTTAATGTAGTTACCTATCCAAGCTAGAATGAATGTGTCCAAGACAACTTAAAACACAACTAGGTTCATTTTAAGCCCAAAAGAAGATTCCTACTTACATTGTCTTAATCCACACAAGGATCATAACCAATACACAAAGAAATCATTCTCAACTCCAATGTTGATGCACACAAATTAATCTACATCCAATTATATAATTCATTCAACTACCTATCCTCTCAATATGAGAATCAATGTATATATTACATTACATTTAATGAGGACTCAAATGTCCTTTATAATAAAATTATATTTCAATGAATCAAAAGGAAAATATGAAGGGATTAAGAGAGAAATTTCCACTTATCATGCTTGTTCTGATATGCTCTAGACCCTGATGGTGATATACACATCACTTGACCACATGGAACCAAAACCGTGTAATCCCTCTACGCTAGGACATGGTTACAAAGACCACAAGAACTCACATACATAAATAAAGAGATAAGATACATCACTCACCCAAGTATGAAAAATGTAAAGAATCAAAGGATGATATTACACAACATCCAAGCATGAGGTATAACATAGCATCATAGACCAATCATACATAGAAATTACATATGACTATATAGATCAATACCAACAATGAAGGCATGTCCATCTTCTAGGTGCTACTCAACTATAGGCCTAGGAAATAGAGAGAAAGAGAGTGGAGTGAAATCATGTAACTAAAAGGGACAACTCATACAAAACCAAGTAATCATCTCATAAAGATGACAAGACCTAATCTTACCCAATTCAATGCTCTACATTAATACAAGAAGGAAGGTCTTCCCAATTCATTCATAGCCTATAAGAGTACTAAGGAATGAAAAAGGAATCCACTAATCTTCTTTAATTTCATTAGACATATTTTGATTATCTATCACTTGATTAACTCCCCACAATATGATTGCCAATGTACCACTTTGGTTTTGGGGACACATTAGGAGCCACTCCCATAATTAATTCTACTATCTACCCTAGGATCATCACATTTTAATGAACATAAAAAATAAAAATAAAAAATGAATCCAAAAAACTTCAAAAGTTCTCATTTCCACAAATTTAACAATATGAGACATATTTTAGACAACAAAATACTTCATAAAACAGGATCAAAATTGAACCAAATAAAAATTCCTACTATAAATCCATTATTCTACATAACATCCCATCAAAATTTCACAAAAAAAACATACTTTTGACCAATTTATATAACTTTCAAAAAAAAATGATGTGAATAATGAGATCCACCATGAAAATATCTTGAAGAACACCAAATTTCAAATTTCAAAACCCAAAAATATAAAAATACCCTTTTCACCTCTTTGCACTTTAATGCCCTGCTAGGGAATCCTCAAAACAAAGGGTCAAATATGCACTAGATATTTTTTTGAACATGGAATAAACATCATGTACATAAGTTAAACCATTAACCAATAAGCATAACAAAAAATATAAACATACAGGAAGTAAGCCACAATCATCACATGATCACGCACCAGCAAAAGACTTAAACATACTTCCAAGGGTTCCAAGATGACCCAAAACAAGCATGAATCGATAATTCATGTTCAAGCCACCATGTGAGAGTTTGGACCATGATGGAGGAGCATCTTGGGTTTGGAGCATTCTTGCATCAACCAAAAATATTTTCCTTTTGATTTGTTTGTAGTATGTTCTTGTTTGCTAGTTTTAGTGTTTTTACTTGCAATTCTTAGTCTTGGAGAATTTTCTACTACAAACCTAAGGGAATATTTTGGACATCATGTGGAATTTATGTTTGGGTTTGCATTGTAATCCATTCTTTCTTGGTGGATATTTCTTGGATTCTTTTCTTGGACCTATTGTTCTTCATGTTATCAGCTAGTCTTTAGTTGTTGGATCTTGTGATAGATCTTCATGATTTGTGAACCTATCTGGCACATCATTCAATGATATTTGGGTCATGGCCAACTTATCTTATGGATCACACATTTTGTTTTATTCATGTAAAGGAGATCCATATGATTTAGGCCCAGACCTATATTTGTAATACATTTTCTTGTTCTTGGAGAATGTGAATCTCTTCCAGGTTGACTTGTGGCTTGCAATTTGTACATATTTTGGCTTATGTTTTGTAGTTTAGGGGGTCCTTAGTAGAGTAACCTCTTGGAGGTTTTCATCTAGTAAGGATCTGGATATTGGGGTTCTATGAAGCATGTATTATGAATGTATGTAAATAGCCTATGGTAGTCAGACTTGATGTAAATCTTGATATTCCGATAATGCAAATGAATGAAGGTGCATGTTGGATATTCAATTGTGTGTTGTTATTTATCTAAGATGGTTAATTTCTATTGTGTTGACTCTTGATGAAAGGATAGGATAGATCATGCTTTGTCCCACCATCCTTGATTACATTAGATGGTATCAGAGCTGGTTTGATCTTGTGGTGGTGTGAATCCTAGTGTTTGAACTTACGAAGCTTATGGGGTGTTGTTTGTGAGGTGGCAGAGTCTAAATCTAACTCGCATTAGTGAAGGGCTTGTCCAAGGTGGTTAGAAGGGATTTTCTTTTCTAAATTTGAGTTTTTGTGATGATATGAGTGAGTTGAGGATCTTGGTGTAGTAGATGTGTGTTCCTAAGCTTGTGAATCTATGAAGGGCTTGTTGTAGGGTGGAAAAAGGTGGATATGACTTGCGCTTTTTATGGATTTGTGTGAGATGGTTTTGAGAGGAACTATTGATTCTAATGGTTATAAACCTTGGAGTTATAAACCAGTGAGTTTTCTTTCTTCTAAGATGTTTGTGGATAAAGAAGAAGGGGTTATTGATGGGTTCCTTAGTTTTTTTACTAGATTTGATGAGAAATTTTGTGAGTTCCTTGTTTTTTTGGATGTTAGTGATTATGAGACTCCTTTGGGTTAACTTCCTATGGTTCCATTGGATAGTTTGATTGAAGATAAATTGTTAATAAATATTGTTGAGGTAGAATCTAAGTGGAATACTTTGGTTGGTAAGGTTGAGGAGATTTGTTTTCATATGATTGAGAAAGAGTTTCCTATGGGTGGATCTGGTGATCTTGTTGAGCCTATTGAAGAAGGACTGGTTATAGAGAGTGTGGTTACTGATGATACTATTGTTTAGAAGTATGCCAAATCTTTGGATGAGCTTGTTGTGAGTGAAGGGTTGTAGACTAAAGCATTTCAATTTGATGCTAACTTATTGCAGAGATTACTTTTTGGTTTTGAAGGTAAGGGTTTGAGTTACCTTGTTGATGCTGATGTGATTGGTTGTGGAGATGAGATTGTTTTTGTACAGTGGGTTTGGAAGGTAGACAGAGTTCCTTTGGAAGGAATTAGTACTTGGACTTGAGGATGGATATTCTAAAAGTGAAGATAAAGATTGGGTTGGAAGAGTTGGTGTTGTTGACTAAGGATATGTAGATGATGGATACAGGTGGTAGAATTATTGAGTTCCTTATTGTTGATGGTCTGGTGGTTGAGAATAATTATATGTGTGCTAAAGATGGAGTTGGATTGCAGAAATTATGTTCAGAGTTTGAGAAGGAGAGTGCAGATCTGATGCATTATTTTTTTACTAATCAGTTTTGCCTTGTTAGTAAGTTTTCTATCTAGTGTGTTGTTGTGCAAAGGGTTTGGAGATTTGATTGGAGTCAGAGAGTTGGTATTTGTAGATTCATCTTGTTAGCCTTGAGGGCTAGGAAGCCAAAGGTCAAGATGAAGTTTTCTGATCATATTTTCTTCAAGTTGTGGATTCTTCTTATAGCATCAAAGTGAGAGGATTTCTTTTATCTTACCCTAGGTATCTAATGCATGGGCATCTTGGGTTAAAAAAAACATTTTATCAACCAAAAATATTTTCCTTTCGGTTTGTTCATAGTTTGTTCCTATTTGCCAGTTTCAATGTTTTTAGTTGTGGTTCTTAGTCTTGGAGCATTTATTGCTACAAACTTGAGGGAATCTTCTAGACATCATGTGGAATCTATGTTTGGGTTTTTATCATATTTTTTTCTATGCTGGTGAAGATTTCTTGTAATTTTGGTTCAGACCTATTATTCTTCACGTTATCAGCTAGTCTTTGGTTGTTAGATCTTGTGATGGATCTTTGTGATTTGCAAACATATCTAGTGCATCATTCAATCATATTTGGTTCATGGCTAACTTATTTTATGGATCACACAATTTGGTTTATTAATGTAAAGGAGATCCTTATGATTTATGTCCAAAACTATATTTGTAATATGTTTTCCTATTCTTGGAGAATGTGAATCTCTTCCAAGTCAACTTGTGGCTTGCAATTTGTATATATTATGGCTTATGTTTTGTAGTTTAGGGGGTCCTTAGTCAAGTAATCTTTTGGAGGTTTGCATCCAGTATAGATCTAGATATTGGGGATTAAGTAGGCATGTATGTTGAATGTATATAAGTAACATGTGGTAGTCAGACTCGATGTAAATCTTGATATTCTAATAATGTGATGAATGAAGGTGCATGTTAAATGTTCAATTGTGTGCTATTATTGATATGAGGTGGTTAATTTTTGTTGTATTGACTCTTCTTACAAGGATTAGATAGATCATTATTGGTCCCTCCATCCCTAAGTGTATTAGAGCATGTCCATAAACCTCATGGGATGAGACTAGACCATTTTCAATAGTCTCTAATGAGGAGACAAGTTCATCCTCAGTAAAATCCAAGACAAGGTTCATTTTAAAATCCAAATTGAAATGTGACCTAAACATCGATAACCTGAAATGGAAAATGAGATGCAAATACATAAAAACATGGGTAATCTAACCATGGAATAAATTTTTACATAGACCCAAGGGAATTATAAACTATCATTAATGTGTTGAATTAGTCTTAGAATACATGTGCAGGAGCAATTTTTGTCCAGGACAATCCTAAAATTGACATATAGAAACAAAGAATACATACATAGTAATAATAGATACATAGAAAAAATGCATGCATGCATACGTATACAAAACACATGCATTGAAACAACATATAAATGCACAACTTTCTTAGGAATGCATAAAATTACAAAATGACAAGTGTCATCTCCAACACACAACTTAAATATGTACAAATCCACATTAAGGAGTACCAGGAAAATAAAATTGAGGTCATACATACTTAATACAATGAATAACATCAAGATCAAAATTATCTACTAAGAAAATACACGTATAAGCATAAAACACTAAAATATAATATATAGGATAGAAAGAGCACATCATGCTTGAAACTCCATCCATGAAAGAAGTTCTCCACCTATACATTGGTCCCCTTTAGTGGTCAAGTGAAACACCACCCTACCATGTGGAACCCTCAGGCCCATCCTATCGTGTTCATGAAGATAGTCATCTGATCACAAGCACAAGGTACAAACACACCAAGAATAGCTAACACATTCCCATCAAATGCATAAACTTAGAGGATGCTACAAAGGTCCCAATGCAATCACATGAATGTAGATAACATAATGCAAGTAGGTCAAGGTCACTATTCAAAACTAGATAGGGTATGATGTCAAGACTCAAGAATGGAGTGTCTTCACATAGCTTATGAAGGCATGCGAGGCTTCAAGAAATCATTGTATCATCAAGGAGGCTCTATTGTGCTACTTCACATCTCTCAATAAATGGTCATTTCTATGTGATATCAACAACCACAAATGGCCATGGTGGTTCCAATTCAACATCCATATATGGCCATAATTTTCCTAGCTCATGTCTCTCAATAGACGACCACGGAACACTGTTACTTTATCTTTATTATTGCATTTTTCCCATTTACTTATTAATATTGTTATTTATCATAATTAACTCTACCAAGGGTTATCCTAGGACCACTTTGTGTCCCATCTCACCTTGAAGAGTCACTTCATCCCACTACTCTATATAAATTAGCTACAAAAATAATAACACAATGTACATCCATTAAAACATAAAGCAATAAGGATTCCAAGTCATGCAACATGACAAGACAAGTACGCCCAATTGGACTCACTAAGAGCATGGATCACTTAGACCTCAGCATAAGAGAATATCTTAACTACATGCTTGGATGTGGTCTCAGCACCATACATTTGCAATAAAAAAGTGGTCTCAACTCAAAAAATGACAAATCAATAAACAAGGCAACACAAGGGCTATCAAACACAAGCCAAGATTAAATAAGGTATTAGATCAACTCATTGACCAAGGAGAACTCAATTTGGATTCACCCAAGAGTATAGATCTCTCAAGATCCTATCAAGGTAGGAATAAATCTCAATACTATGAATATATTCCCAACACCAACATTCACCCAAAATAATGCAAATCACAATGTGAGAAAAGCCAATAAACTAAGGTAATAAAAATAATGTACAAGCACACTCTATTGGCCTCATTGCCAAGAGAACATATCCCAAGATGATCTATATAAAAATAACATTGGATACTAACATCCCTTAATGATCCCAGAAGATGCCCCATAATAAAATCCCAAGCAAGAAGCTCTTAAGGGAAAAATAACCAAAAAGGCGACCGTCTCTAGCAAGAACTAGTTAGGCACAATAACTAGAAAATGTATCTAAAACCCATGGTTCAGATCACAATATTAAGTAACCAAAATTTCCTCTATTAATTCTCACCACATAAACCAACCAAAATCATGATATACATAAAAGGAAAATTAACAGAAGATTCCAACATGGTGACAAACCCAAATGGGAGATCATGCAAAATGAGGTACACACAAAAATGCCCAAAAAATAAAACTCAAAATCAAGCTAGAAAATTAAACTTCATTGGTTCCCACATATACAACAGCACATTTTTCATTTAAAATTCATGTTTCAACCAACCATGAAAATTTGAGTAGCATAACATTGCTTTTCACATTCAATTTCGAAATAGAATCACACAATCTCAACCAGGTAATAGAAAGAAATGAAATTGTGCAGAATACTAATTCTCATCCCACAAACTAATCTGAGATAATATCACAAACTAAATATCATTGAAAAGTTGTGATAACATCTAAATATAATAAATAATCATAGTCAAGTGACCATTGGCATTTACCTAAATGATTCAGTCAAACATCTTAATAATCACTCGAAAAACCATCAATGAAACCAACAAATCACATTATAATCCATATAATCCATAATGTCTCATAAATAAAATAAACCATATACCATCATAAGCTCAAAATGTTTAGCACCTTAAAGTAGGTATGCAACAAGCCATAACACAATGGATCTCACAACCAGGCATAAGGGCATATCATTTTTTTGATGCAATGACATAACTCAGATCACCCTAAAGGTAACAACCTCTAATGGGTCCAACATAATCACACAATACAAGCATGTGTCCATCTAGGCATAAGGTGATCTCAACCCATCACATAAAGAAATAAGAAAACATCCTAACCCAAACAAGACACCACAAGAGATCCCATCTATCTACATAGAAGCACTAACATACATAAAGATGAAGCCACATCCATCAAAATGTCATGTAGAAAGAAAATGGGAGAGACACTACATGATCTCCACCAAAGACTAGGCTTACTCCAAGCCTGAAAATTAAAAAAATAGCACACAAAGTGCAAGATCCACAATCACAACAAAAAAAAAAAAAAACATACTACTCCTTCACAAGTCTAGCCAAATCAGAACAACTCCTTACTAGCTAGCCTCACAACTTTTGAAAGGACCAACATACACTAAAAAGAGCATCAACAAAATTGAATTCCTACAAAGGAATCACAATACTTTCTAGGAAAAATATGTCTAGCCATGATCTTTGACAAAATAAGGCATACACTATCTACACTACCTAACTATGAGGAATCTAGCCACAAAATAGTGCCCTCTAGGGTCTCCTCTAAGACCAATGAACCAAAGAATATCAAGTTAACAACTCAAAAAAAAGATAAATATCATCCCAAAAGAATAAAAATCACTACCATGCTCATCTGGAGAATATTTTAATCCAATTAGGGTCTTGCTTAATCCCTCACAAATCCAATAAGGTGAGAATTTCCTACCGAAATACACTTCTCTAAGGGATACTATGTCCATCTTAGGATACCAAGAGGTATGAATTCAAAAGGTTTCCTCTCACAACCAAGAGCACTCACACAAAAAAGGATCAACAAGACACTCCTTCCATAAGAAGGACTAAACAAATGCTAACTAAACACTAAATATAGGAGAAAAATGACTTCTCTAACATCAAGAGCTCAACTATAACTAAAATAGGGGTCACTTGACCCAACTAGACCATGTCTCACCTTCTACAAGGTGA
Organism: Chamaecyparis obtusa; assembly: GCA_027943335.1. Taxonomy (NCBI): domain Eukaryota; kingdom Viridiplantae; phylum Streptophyta; class Pinopsida; order Cupressales; family Cupressaceae; genus Chamaecyparis; species Chamaecyparis obtusa. Next base: position 157,727 of record BSBK01001425.1, on the reverse strand, counting down.
TGATGAATCCAAATGATGAGCATCATCCTACACTCACATCCTTAAACAAACTCAGGGTGGAAAGGTACATCTATAGAGATCATGTCCTTCTAGCTTAAAGCTAGGAATAACACACTACTATGAATTCCTCTAATAAAACCAATCTCCCACATGCATTCTCACAAAGGGGAATAACATAACTGATATCCTAATACACATGCACATATATATATAATCACATAGAGATAAGGCCAAGGGAGTGTCAAATCATATGAAATGTAAACTCTTTGTCCCTGCACTATGCCAACTAAAAGAGGAGTTAGGGAACATGCAAAATAAGAGGATCTAAAGAACACTCACCAAAAAAAAATAGCCATGCATGAAACACCTCCACAATCACTCTAAAAGAGGAAAGCACAAAGACAAGGAATGGTCTCAAGGTCGACAATCAAGGCTAATCTCATAGGTGAACTAAGCCATACCAAACCATCTAGAATAAACAATGCCAAGAAAGTAAACACTCAAGCCCTCAAGAACACAAGCATAGGATTAGACCAACATCACTATAAGCACACACACCAAAATCTAATGCAAGAATCCAATCTTAACCAATACTATACAAGATAAGCATTAACATTAACATAAAATAACATTATGTCAAAATTCTAACTAATGCTCAAATCACAGTTTGTAAAAGACCAAGTATTCGTTTATTAGTCATAAGCATAAAATCTAGCATCTATAATCCCATATTACATGGTACACATCTACCAATCACTTTCACAATGCATCTACTAACATCCTTACCAAAGAGGACTTATTATTTAGTGCATCTTTATATTAAATTAATTCTAACCTAGAGAAATGCCATTGACAACTTGCACTTCTTTTTACACATAACACAACATTTTCTCATAATACAAATAGAAAGGAAATCCACTAATCATCGTTATAGTTAACAACAACCATAATATAGTATGTTCTCTATGATGTTCTCACTTACAGATACTATAAAAGGTCTATATTTAACATGATAGAATCCCACTAATCAAAAAATAATACCAACAATACCAAACATTCTAAATAGTTACGTAACATGAATTGAAAAGGGGGAAAACCCAAATGGGTGAATCATCAATTCTAACAATAAATCCCAAAAATGTGCACAATTCAAAAATAAATGAAACATGAAAAATGTCACAAATAGATAGCTCAATAAATTTTGGTGACTAATCCAAGCATATGGAATACTAAAATTCAATCTTGGCCCACATAAAATGTGGAATAATCCACCAAGAAAACAAAATAAATTATCAACATGAAACACATTCATGTTACACTATGACTAATATCAGTCACATCAGAGGGAGTAACCACCACATGATTTGAGGAAATACAACATCCCAAAAATATTAGAGAACATACCCAAGCACACCAGATAGTGAATCTACTATGATTATAACATTATGCATCACTTTAAACACTATCAAATGCAACAAATTCCTTCTCAATTCATATCCCTTTTTATTTCCATGCAATGCACTAATTTCAATATGTAAGGTTCAATCAAGAGAGGGTTTAAGAACACCACAAACATATACTGATTGTACAAAGAAATACCACTATGGCTTAATCATTGCACTCAATGTAATTTTAATACAATGCTACATATCAAGAATACATAAGATTACTTAATAAATCAATGAAACTATGCAATTTGGGGACATTCATCATTAACCCAAATGATCTACAATATGATAATTTACTCTTTTTTACTAATGAATATTCTCCTTTTGAATGCAATGGTGCATAACTATCACTTTCCAAAGCATAATTCATTTACAAAAAGGATAATATAATAAACATGAATCAATTCATTTTCTTTTACTTTTAATACATCAATCATGTAAAACAATACACCACACTCCACTAGAAGTTAATTCCTAGGAACTCAATGCCATACATGGACACCAATCAGTCACCCTAACCAAGTAGGATCACACAAGAATCCAAGTCACTCAATAGATACCCAACATCTAAAGAAACCAAGAATCAACATAGGCATACAATCTATCATTCTATAAAAAAGGGCAACACAACCATGGTCGCCAATGCATCCACACACTCAGACCACACAAGGGTCTCTAAACACTCACAAACTAGGAGAAACTCACCAAGAAAAGGTCTAAAATCCTTTCTATAGGTTCTCAAATAGGGTTATAATCTATCTATAATAGGTACAAATATCTAGGAGGTACTCTTCCTCCACCATATGCTACTCGGGTTAGTTCTTCTGGAACCTCTCAAAAATTCCACACTTGGCACCCAAGAAATAAGCTACCATTACTCATGACATGATACACATGTACTCACATATAAACAACATCAACTATGTGGGGAAAATATGAACATGGGATCTGATGTTAGATGTGATACCCTAATAGGGAACCCTCAAAACAAAGGGTGAAATATGCACTAAATTTATTTTTTTTGAACATGGAATAAAAATCATGTACATAAGTGCTATCATTAACCAATAATCATAAAAAAATATAAACGTAATGGAATTAAGCCATGATCATCACATGACTGTGCACTAGTGGAAGACTCAAACATATTTTCAAGGGTTCCAAGATGACCCTAAAAAATCATGAATGGTGAAGTCATGTTCAAGACACCATCCAAGAGTCCAAACCACATCCAAAAACTTGATGGGATACGACCAGACCATTGTCAATGGTCCCTAATGAGGAGACAAGTTTAGCCTCACTAGAATCCAAGACAAGGTTCATTTTAAAACCTAAATTGAAATTTGACCTAAACATTAATATCCTAAAATAGAAAATGAGATGCAGATACATGAAAATGATCACAAAAACATGGGGAATCTAACCATGGAATCCATTTTTACATAGACCCAAGGGAATTACAAACAATCACAAATGCACTGAATTAGTCTCAGAAAACATGTGTAGGAGTAGGTTCTATCAGGGACATGCCTAACATAAATGTATAGAAATAGAGAATACATGTGTGTAATAACAAATGTGCAAAAAAATGCATGCATGCATAGGAATACAAAACACATAAATTTAAACAACATGCAAATGCATAATTTTCCTGAGAATTCATAAAATTACAAAATGATAAGTGTCAACTCCAATGCACAACCTAATGTTGGATTAGGAAAGATAGGGTACTGAGAGGGGAGGGGTGAATCATTGCCCATAAAAACTTTAGCTCATAAACCTTTCAGATCTAAAACTATAAAAAATAGTAACCTTGCATAATAACTTGTATCAAATGTATGTATCATTCATTCATTCAACTTGTAAAAGTAAATAACATGAAATCAACAATATAACAGTCTCATAACAAAAGTATTTTGGTAACTCGGGAACCCTTGTTAGAAGGTAAAAACTACAGTGGGGATGACACCCACAAATTCTTCACTACTGTAGATAGAAAAGGTTTTCCTATTAGGGCTACAAGTTTTGATCACTTCTAATGATCTTACCCTGTTAGGAGTAACATATTAGATCAGCTAGATCTACCTAGTGATAGGATTTTAGTAACACTACTTGAGTGTGCACTCGGTTAAGAGATTTACAAAAAGATTGCCAAGTCTACTCTGTTAAGAGATTTTACCAAAAACTCTATTACAATGATTAGAAAGAAATAGGTAACTATCTGCTAATGACAACTCAACTTGTATGATACAGATCAATAAAGTATTGAATATATATCATGTTATACTATGAAAATCTCTACTCTGAACTACTCAGTTAGCCTACTCTGATTCTACTCAATCTAATTCCTCTAAATACTATTATGCTCTGTCAACTGATAATCTTGAAGATTGGCTAATGCTTCAAGTGCTTCTTTGCTCATCCATCAGTTCTCATCAACAATGATGTAAAATACAAATATATAGCATACTACTTTATGCCTCTTACACAAAATTAGGTTTCAACAACTTAGAGAAAACCCTAAGATCTACGGTGTACAAAAATAACCTAGATCAAATAATTACATAAGATCTTCATCGCATTTAATGAATATCTCAACAATAAATTATCCTCGATCTTGGTAAAACATTTTCTGATTCTGTTGTAACTATTTGCATAGATAGATGTGCCATTTCTGATTCCTATGTCATTTCTTGTGATCCTCGGTAAACATTATAAATATTACTTGGTAATTACACTGATGCTTGGTGTTTACTATCTCTCGATATTGGTGTCTGATGCTTAGTAAAACTTTCTAGTGCTCGGTATGAAGACTTAACCGACTGGCTTGTGATGCTTATAGTTACTAACTAGGTTCATAGAAGTAACCGACCAATGTCTTTGACTTCTTTTGATACTAATGGCAATCATTAATGCTCAATAGAGATAACAATCTCCCCCTTTGGCATTAGTATCAAAACCTTAATGTATATAGACCTTATGTCTCAAAAATTATATCTCCACCATATGCCATATCCATATACATAGCAAAAATTTCTAAACACTCCCCCTCGGTGCATGCTCCTAGTAGTGTGTAGTATACTTAGCATCTATTTACATATTTGACATATACATTATTATCCCCCTTTTTTATATTAATGCCAAATACAAAAAATGTATACTTACAGCTTGTCAAAAAATGTGCTGATGGGTTTTCTTCAATGATTCCAAGAGGTTTTCACATTCCTCTTTCAATTTGGTGAGAGCAAGGTGCTCAAGACCGACTTGTGCATGCATGTCAAAGATGTTATCCAACATAGAAATTTCTAGTGCTGCAACAATTTTCTCCACTTTGACAATATAATTCTCAAAAAAATTCAGGTAGGATAGGAGCTCGGTTTGTAATTCAGTGACCTGATCACTAACTCTCTCTTCTTGTTTCCTGAGATCTGCTATCAACCACCTGAGTTCTTGAACTCTCAATATATTTTTTGAAATAGCTTGTGGCTCAGTTGTAGTGGCTTGTGCACTGGCTTTGATCTCATTTTCAAATTGTTTTATCTTTTCACTGATCTTAGCAGTGAAGGTTTCCATAGTGCATAGCTTAAACAAGATTTGACAAATTAATTTTGTAATACATTGAATTTCAATTATTACCTTTGATAGCTTAACCTTGTTAATTGCCACTTCCTAGCTTATTCTCTCTGCAATTTTATCTTGTATCTTTGACTCAGCCCTTTCTTCAATTCTCTTGTCAGCATCGACATCTGGGGCATTTATTCCTTCAATGAGAGTAGCAAGTTGATCCATGATCAGAGTATCTTCATCAATTTTTACCTCAGGTGCTACCTGTTGTAAGATATCCTGGACATTTTCTAATAACTCCTTGCTTTTGCTCTCTTGTCTCAACTTCTCCTGTGCTTCTTTTCATTTGCATAACTCCCCATATTTTCTTAGTTCTTTGGGGCTAAGGGTCCTCCGGTCACACTCAGGTATCACAATGACTTCATCTAGAGTGACCGGCGTGTTCTACCTGGTTGACATATTATCTTCCTTTTTCTGCTCCTTGGTAACCTATGTGTTAGTTGATTGAGATGGAGCCTCTGATGTTGTGTCATGTGGGGTAGCCTCAATTGCTTTGGGCTCTTCTTGTGCCTATGTTTCTATTTTAGTAGCCTCTTTTCTTCAGGCTTGTTTGTCTTTGTAGGTGTCTTTATGCTTTGTTCTCCTATTGTATCTTTAGGTTGCTCGAGGTCTCAACCATCAGGTTGTTCCTAAGATATAATCTCTACAGCTTCAACAAGTACATGAAGCTCACCTGGTAGTGATGGAAATGCACACTCGATAACTTGTGCTCTATCCTATGTGATGTCTTGTGCATTATTCACATCATCATCTTCATCCCTATCATTAGGATCACCATTTGTGATGTCCTCAATGAGTACATCCCTGTCATTTGTGTCCTCAATCTGAATCATTGTTGGATTCAGTGCATCTTGTGAACTGTCCTTAATTTCTTGACCAATTATTGTATCAATTACCTCGATAAATGATGCAAGGGACTTTATTTTATTCTTAGTTGTTCCATCATCAATGAATATACCTTTACCTTTGGAATTCTATCTCTTTTTAGACAAATTTTGAAATGCAATTTTCTCATTTTTCTCTCTGACAGTAAGAATTGAAGTCCAGATGAGTTGACCAGACTCATTAAGTTCTGCCAAATTCTCATATAATACTAGCATAGCTTGGCCTTTTATTTTGAATCTCTGCACATAAGTGTCCATAAGCTCTTTAATCTCATCAAGAGATAGGTTCAATGCTACTGATGCTAGAATGTGTTCCCTTCTTTTTCTCTCAGTTTCCAAGGTATATGACTGTGTTTGATTTATTCATTCCTCTAATGCCTTGGGTAGTGATCCTTCAAACCCTAATGGACCTTGTTTAAAGTGAATCATCATCTAGATGATTGCTTCCTCAATTTTGTTTTGGTCCTCATTTGACATTTTGTCAAATTGAGTCAACTCTAAATCAAAGAGATCTCCATTCTCAATTATATCTGTAGCAACCTCATCTATAGATCTTATCTTGTTACTAACAACCTTGAATTGTTCATTATTAAGTTCTTCATCCTCTAGGTATTCCTTACCTCTTATTAAATTTCTCCTTTTCTTTGGTACATCTGTTATAGCCTTGGGTCCTTTCTTTACATAAGTCTTTGTTGGTGTAGCAGCCTTTCATTTTGCTACCTTCACAGCTCCCTTCTTCTATGGTGGTGAAGCTGTAGTTGATGACCTTGTGCATGTACCTTTTTGCACTAGCAACTACCTCTTCTTTGGAGCTTGAGTGGGAGAAATCGGTATAGGTTCTTATTCTTCTTCGGACTCAATTTCTTCACTGTCATATGGTTTGTCAGCCAACATTAACTGACCTTTGATTGTAGTTTCAACTGGTGACTCCTTAGATGAGTCAGATTCATTTCCAAATTTCTCAGATGAAAATTTCTTCATTTTCTTTGCTTTCCTTGTCATTTTACCGATGACCACACCTGTTTTCATTCTAGACTTAGCTTCTTCAAAGGTTCCAAACCTTTTGGCCTTTTTGTCCTTCTGTAATGTTAGTAATGCCTTAATAGATTTCAAACTGAAATCATGATCCATTTCATATCCCATAGGTTCTAGCCACTTTATTCTCGACTCAATTGCTTTAATCATAGTGTGGTCAGTGTTCACTAAGAAACAAATGTCCATCTCATATTTTTCAACCAATGAACTTAGAATTCTACTTCTTAAATTCATCTTTACCTTAAAATCCTCAAAATAACTATTTATAACATTTTTAGCATTATTTCCCAGACCTTTCATAATATCAAAAATTTGTGAAGTGATTGGTGTGTCATCTATCTAGTCAGTGTGACCGACAAAGGGAAAGAATTTATGGAGATAGAAAAATAAACATACAAGTAATGATCCAAACTTACAGGTATTGGACTTCTGTGTCCTGATTGTTTTCATGTTTTCTTCAACCTGTCTCAGGAGTAGCTCGGCAAGGTCTATTTGATGACCCTTCTTTATCAATTTGTGAGCCATGTCGACTACACTACACAGTACATTTTTTTCTCTACTTGACTAAAATATCTTGTACCCAATTACATGCACTGCAAACTTAACTTCGGGATCCACAATTGATGCAATTTTTAGTGCTCTACTATCCCATGTTGTGCCAATATTTTTCTCAATCTTGACTCATGATGAGCTTCTAAATGCTTTAGCTTTATCGGTAGTAGGGTAACCAGTAACCCTACTAATCATTCTTTTTGTAACCTTGATTGGTCTATCTAGCTAGAATGTGCCCTCATGATAGTGGCTCAACATAACCCTAATCCATTCATTCTTAAAATTCTTCAGGAAATTTAGGGCATTGGTAAGACCAAGTGTTTCAACAATTTTGTGCTCTAGTTTCAGTTCTATTTTCTCATCACAAAGTGCCTGATACGCAACATACATATTGAAATCACCTATTTCCCCAATTTTACAGTGTATGTATGATCGTATATCTTCAGTTAACAAAACCATAGGTGGGATGCTTGAAAAAGCATCCATTGAATCCATTTTCGATGCTACTTAAGGGTGTAACTTATAATGAGGCTCCTTGTAGCTTGCTGATACTATTAAATTAACTTCTTCTTCCACAACTTTAGAAGAACTCACAGTAGATGCTATTTCAACAAACTAGGTTTTTAGTAAGTATGAAGAATATGCTCAGTAGGGTTTCAACTTACTCAGAATGTATCAAAGAATGTACTCAGTTTGATCTACAACTGCTTAAATTTTCTTGAAAGATTCTTTCTCAAACTCGCTCTATGAAATTTCAGCTCTTTGAAATCACAATGTGAAAAATAAACTCTATCTTCCATGTATTTATATAATTTTTATATTCCCGCTCAAAACTTTATGCAATAAATGCTTGACCTACTTTCTGGTTCATGACAACTGTCAGCTCAGTGATAGCCACAATATTTCATCTGCTCAGTTAACACAAGACTTCTTTTCTCAGTTGATAGTATTATTTGGTTAACCTTAAATAGTGATTACCGATGGGTAACCAATGCTTGGTCTAACTTTTACTGATTGTGTAACTTTGTTAGCTCAAAACATATAAACCACAATGCATCTTTATTTATGTAGATTTGGTATGTGCACAACATGTATAAGGAACTATATGTAAAATGTGATCATTTTGAAATGTTAGTCCCATACATACCTATATCACCTTAGGTGGAGGTACCAATGTCACCCAATCCAGTGGATGAGGTTTCACCAACAGTATTGTAAGGAAACTCAGGTGTGGAAACAGCTTCCTACGCTAATCTCTATAGGAGAGTATTGTGCAAATTCTTATAAACCCTTACAATTTTAGATTCATTAACTACTTTAACAAAGATATTGCAACCACATACTATGCATACAGAAAAATAGAGAATGACAAAATGATATACCCTGGGGAAACCTTTCGGTAAAAACCCCAGCACTCCAAAACCTACACAATGTATTGATCAAAACTATTACAGCTTACAATACACTTGCAATGCAAGTTCTTTCAGAAGATTTCCAAAACCTTGAAGATGAATCATGGCAGCATAAAAATGTTCCAACCATACACATGCATCACTTCTCTTCACAACCCTAAAAAAGCTTATATCATGTGCTTCACTTTTAGGGCTACTCCCAAAGATAACCGTATTAGGGTTTTACCATTCTCTGAGAAAATAGGAACCCCAAAAAAAATTTTGGAGCGATGCCCCGAACCCCATGATTTGGGAAGAGTGTACAGTACTCAAATTTATCAGTTGCCACATGTCTTCACCTGTCATTGAATCTTCCTGACATAGCTCTTACATGTCATAGGAATCCGTCATAACGATTTTAGCCATGATCTCCTTACACACAATTCAAGATGCTGACACATCAACATTATTTGCAAGAAATACATTTTACAAAACAAATAATAAGAATAGGAATTATCCAAGGTTGAGACACCTTATTCCTAACAAGTATTACTTGACTCAACATTCTCATTAGATGCCTTTCTCCACATAGTGTTCATGATTCTCATGATGTCTGCAATAGTGTTTCCACTCTCAAATACATGACCTTCTTCTATTTCTCGATCTTTGTAGTCCTTTCATAGATGACTGAGCTTATGACAATGCAAACATGCCATTCCAGTACTTGTCCAGCTTCTTGATAGTCTAGCCCATCTTTTCCTATTACAATTTGCTACAATATGCCCATATCTACCATATGCAATATAGTTAGCCCATGTATTGTAATCCCAAACATAATAATTACCTTGTCTTTTTGGTTGATAAGGCTTGCATTGTATCTTTTGCTTAGGTGTCCAGACTTGCTTCATTTTTGCCTTACAATCTTTTATAGTGTGTCCATGTTTATTACAAGTATAACATAATTTCTCCAAGGTAGGTTTGTTAGCATTCTTGTTCAATTTAGCTCTACACTCATAAGCTTGGTGACCATACTTTCCACAATAATAGAAATAACCATTAAACTTAGGAGTGATAGGAGGTTTACCTTGTGCTTTGCTTCTACACACATTTGAAGTATGTCCTAATTTTCCATAGTGATAACATGCCAGCACTTTAGGTCTTTGACTTTGGTTGTTGTTGGCTTGTTCATCTTTTTGTGATGATTCTCCTTCGCCGATATAGCCTAATCCATCTTTACTTCCAAATCTTCTTTGATTAATCAGAAAGTCATTAATCTTCTTAGAACTATCCTCAGCTAATTTCATCATTTCATTGTGTTTATTATGAGTTTTTATTTCAGTCCTCAACTTCTTATTCTCTTCTTTGAGTATTGCAACAACTTTAAGTCTTCTTGACAATTCTCCATTTACTCGATTGACTTCTTGATTCACAACCATCATCTGATTAGATATTTGAAAATGTCGATCAGTGAGTCTTTGTATCTCACTTTCCTTTGCTTGAATTTGTTCAGTTATCTTTCTTTGGTCTTCAATAGCTAGATTCCTTTCTTTCTTAGCCTGTCTAGCATTGTTCATTATTTCTACCATTCTGACCATTTGTGATTCTTGATTGATTTGCAGTGCTTTCACTTGTTCGGTTAAGTGAAGGTTCTTTTCAAAAAAATCAAATATTATGCTTTTAAATCCATCAAAAATACTTCCAGAACTAGATCCAATGTGATCAAATAGATTATCAATTGCTTCTTCATGGTAACCAATCTCATTTTGTAGAATAGCTAGGTTCTTTCTTTCAACTAGTAATTTCTTCAGTCCAGCCTTCTCTTGCTTATACTGCTCAACAAACATCTGCATTTAAATCTTCTAATTTTCTATTGTGTTATCTAAATTACACCTCACCATGACTAGATCTTTACCCTTCAGTGGTTAAACTGTCCAATAAGAGAACTAAGCTCTAATACCAATTGTTGGATTAGGAGAGATAGGGTACTGAGAGGGGAGGGGTGAATCAGTGCCCATAAAAACTTTAGCTCATAAACCATTTAGATCTAAAACTGTAAACAGTAGTAACCTTGCATAATAAATTGTATCAAATGTATGTATCATTCATTCATTCAACTTGTAAAAGTAAATAACATGAAATCAACAATATAATAGTCCCATAACACAAGTATTTTGGTAACGTAGAAACCCTTGTTAGAAGGTAAAAACTGTGGTGGGGATGACACCCACAAATTCTTCACTACTGCAAATAGAAAAGGTTTTTTTATTAGGGCTACAAGTTATGATCACTTATGGTGATCTTATCCTATTAGGAGTAACATATTAGATCAGCTAGATCTACCTAGTGATAGGATTTTAGCAACACTACTTGAGTGTGCACTTGGTTAAGATATTTACAAAAAGACTGTCAAGCCTACTCTGTTAAGAGATTTTACCAAAAAATATATTACAATGATTAGAAAGAAATAGGTAGCTATCTGCTAATGACAACACAACTTGTCTAATACAGATCAATAAAGTACTGAATATATATCTCCTTATACTATGAAAATCTCTGCTCTGAACTGCTCGATTAGCCTGCTCTGATTCTGCTCAATCTGATTTCATCTAAATACTATTTTTCTCTATCAACTAATAATCTTGAAGGTTGGCTAATGCTTCAATTGCTTCTTCACTCATCCATCAGTTCTCATCAAAAATTATGTAAAATACAAATATATAGCATACTACTTTATGCCACTTATACAAAATTAGGTTTCAACAACTTAGAGAAAACCTTAAGATCTACGGTGTAAAAAAATAACCTAGATCAAACAATAACATAAGATCTTCATTGCATTTAATGAATATCTCAACAATAAATTATCCTCAATCTTGGTAAAAAAAAATTTGATTCTATTGTAACCATTTGCATAGATAGATGTGTCATTTCTGATTCCTATGTCATTTCCTGTGATCCTCGGTAAACATTGTAAATACTACTTGGTAATTACACTGATGCTCAGTGTTTACTGTCTCTCGATATCGGTGTCTGATGCTTGGTAAAATTGTCTAGTGCTCGGTATGAAGACTTAACCAACTGGCTTGTGATGCTTATAGTTACTGACTGGGTTCATATAAGTAACTGACCGATGTCTTTGACTTCCTTTGATACTAATGACAATCATTAATGCTCAATAGAGATAACATCTAAAAATGTACAATTCCACACCAAAGAGTACGAGGAACATAAAATAAAGGTCGCACACACTAGATATAGTGAATAACATCAAGATCAAACTTATCTACTAATCATATAGATGTATAAGCATAAAATACTAAAATGTAATAGATGTGATATAAAGAACACATCATACTTAGAAATCCATCACTAAAATAATTCAACCACCTATACAATGATCCCTAGCAGTGATAAAGTCCAATGCCACCCTACTAAGTGGAACCCTTAGGCCTACCCTAGTTTGATCACAAATATAGTCACCCAACTACAAGAAAAGGCACACACACACCAAGAATGACTAACACACACCCATCAAATGCATAAAATCAAAGGATAGTACAAAGGTCCTAATGCAATCACATGAATGTAGATAACATAATGCAAGTAGGTCAAGGGAACTACTCAAAACTAGTCATGCTATGATTTTGAGACTCGAGAATGGAGTGTCATCACACTGCTCGTGAAGGCCTGTGTGGCTTCAAGAAATCTTTCTCTCATCAAGGATTCTCTACTATTCAAACTCATGTCTCTCAATAGATGAAAACTACTATGCCATCTCCATATCTGTAGATGGCCATGATGGTACCAGATCAACATCCATAAATGTTGATGGATGTCTTGGCTCATGTCTCTCAATAGATGCCACTAAAAAATGTTAGTTTATATTTAGTATTTGATAAACTATAGCTGATTGAATATCTTGAAGAAAAGTTTGACAATAGAATGAATATTTGAAAGATGATGATTGATGATCACCGAACTACTAAAGCATATGTAAGACATTAAATCAATTAATGTATTGTCATTGATGTCAACTAGTTTTGACTGTACTTATCATGATGGTTACAAACATCTTAAGAAAGAAAAATGGTAAAGGAATGAGATATCTACATGAAGATGAGATGGATGAGAAAGATATGGATATGGGATACATTGGGTAACTTATTGATGAGTCTATGGAATTATGTTAGTGACTTGATTGTATTTCATGATTCTATTATGTATTGAAGATCAAGAATGAACAAGTTTATGTGGTCGATAAATGAAGAATTTAGTATACACTGAGAAAGTGTAGTGTATACCGAGTGTAGTGTTAACTGAGCTAGTTATCATTGATGCATTACGGTATTGACCTAGTGAAAGAAATAAATAGAGCTTATGACAGCCAACTAAAGATGATGAGCTGGATGATTGTTTATGATTCTAAGGTAAATGATAATGTTTTTTATGTTGATCAAATTGTTGAAAAAATTCAAGGATGATGGGATAAAGGAGAATGAAACATGTTATTAACGCAACTACCGATGAAGGTTAAAGCGAAAAAATCTATGGTGAAGATTAAGAGGAAAAATCAATGGATGGAAATAAAATGGTTTATGATGTCTATATAATGAGACATGAGATTCATTATTGAATCTAATTTTGTAGGAGAATTCATGTGAAAAGATTGATTTCATGCAACAATGATCAAACTGGTTGAAGACAGAACCAAGCGAATCTCCAGATAACACCGAGCGATAGAGAAAGTAATTACCGAGCATAACAGAGTTGGAGGAAATGATGATATTAAGTTTATTATTGATCAAAGGTATTTTTTATTTTAGCATAGATCTAAAAATCTACAAATCAAGTTGTATTTAAATTAGATCATTACTGTATCAGTTTAACCATTGCTACAGATAAATCTCTTAACCGAGTGGGACTTAATAGACTTTATATTTCAATATGACATTCAATGAATGTTGAATTTTTTCTTTTTGACCCCATAGCAAATGATTGATCAAGGGAGAATTGTTAGTGATAAATCCTCTAACTAGGTCACAACTCACAGTGTGTTTTTTAACCTTTAACAAGGTTGGCTCTTAACCGATCTCACTTCAGAAGAGTGAATTATTTTGGGTGGTTTTTCTCCTAATAGGTTTTCCACATTAAAAATCTATGTTATATGTGTATGGATGTGTTGAATGGTTATTTTAATTTACACATTATTAAAACTAGATAGATCGGTAAACATGGTATTTAATTTACTGCTAATCGGTATATGAAGAGAAAAGAACTGTTAACATTTTACTGAATTGATTATTTGATTTGAAATTTTTGTTACATACATATGGGAGTATTTGGGACTGTAGGATAACTAGACTTAATATATTCACTTCCCTCTCAGTTAACTAACAATTGGTATCAGAGCCTAAAGTGCTTGAAGGAAAAGTTTGAAGGACTTAAGCTAAAGATCACAAGATATATAAGAGAGAGGTGCCAAAGCTAAACAAAGACAACTTCTCGACATGGAAAAGAAGAATGAGATTGTACCTATGAGGGATTGGATAATCTACAATTTATTATTTGGATAATGAGTTCATTTTTCCAATTGGACCTTTCATTGTTGATCAGATGATAGAAAGACATGAACACAATAAAACAATGATAGAGCTTGTTGCTTCCTTATCAGATACCGAATTTGAAGATGTCAAGACATGTACTTCTACTTTAAAAATGTGGGACAAGCTTACACTAGTTCATGAAGGCAATGTGAATGTGCTAAGGGCTAAGGTTGAAAGTCTTAGAGAAAAGTTTGATGACATGAAAATGAAAGAAGGAGAAAATTTCTCACAGTATAGTAACCGAGTCAAGGAGATTGTCAATGCTATCCGAGGAGTAGGATGCATTATTGAAGAAGACATTTTTGTAAGTAAAATTATTAGAACCTTGTTGCCTACTTATGTTATTAGAGTTTATGTCATTAATGAGATGAGATCAGCTCCTAGTAATCATATTACACTTGATAGTCTAATCAGTAGACTGACTGCATTTCAGTTGAATAACTTTGATAATAGTGTTGTTCCCACTGTTGAGTCTACATTTATGTCATCTCTAAAAATTGGAAAATCAAGTAGTAAACACATGATAAGAAATGAGAGTGATACTAAAAGTGATGAGGAAGAACTTAATGAGCTTGAAGCATTAATGGCTAGAAGACTACAGGAAGGTAAAGGGAGATATAGAGGAAATTTACCTTTGGTATGCCTTAACTATAAATAAATTGGCCTCATTGCAACTAGATGTCCTAACAGGAAAGAAGATGAGAAAAGTAATGAAATATCTAGTGAAAGGAAATTTGATAGGAGAGATAACCGAGAACACAGAGGCAACTGATAGTATGAGAAGAAAAGTAACCGATATTAAAAAGATGAAGGCAAGAAGGCATGTTACCTTGTTGAACATGATGATGATGACACCGACACTGACACTGATAAAGACATTAAGGTGGTATTTGTAGCTTTGAAAGAAGATTCAGAAGAAGAAGAAAGGTATGTTGATACAACACTTATTTCTAAAGTTAGCAAGAATGATACTTAGATTATTGATAGTGGTTGTACACATCATATGACTGGTGATGAAGAGAAATTTGAATATCTTGAACATTATAATGGTGGATCTGTTAAAATGGGAATTGATACACCTTATCTAGTAAAGGGAAAAGGGTCTATATTTTTTAACAATGAGATCAGATGTGAGAATGCATATTGGGTGAAGGGACTTAATTATAATATGTTGAGTGTGATGAACTACAACTGATTTAGAACTTGATTGAAGAATCTATGATTTAAGATCACCGAGCTGATTGATTAGATATGTAATATGATTAAATCAGTATTATGTTTTCATTGATGTCAACTAAGTTTGACATCACTTATCTTGTAAGTTACTATACCAAAATATCTGTAGAGAAGGAGTGAAAGAGATGAAGAACAGAAATATCTACATGAGGAAGATGGATATGATAGATGAGGATAAGGAATACATTAAGTAACTTGTTGATGAGTCTATGACCTTATGATATTGACTTGATTATGTTTCATTCATCTATGATGAGGAAAAGAGCTAAAAGACACAAATCAGTGTTGTCAGTTAATGAAGCATTTCAGTATACATCGACGGGATGTAGTGTATACAGAGAATAGTATAAACCAAGCTTGTGTTCACCGATGCATTTCTTTGTTAACCAAGAAGAACAGAATGAACTAAATGATTAGTTTAGCCAATAAGATTGATGAGCTGGACAGTTTATGATTTTGAGGTAACAGATAAAGTTTGTTATGATGATCGACGGCTAACAAAATTTAGGAAATATCTAATGGATGAGAATCAAACATGTTATTGACACAAGTGCCAAGGTATGTTTAAGAGGAAAAATGAATGAAGATGATTAAGCAAAAAAATATGATGGAGTAGAAGAAAATGGTTTACATGTCTATATAAGAGACTGGAGATTTCATAAGTGAGTTTGATGCTGGAAGACAAGGAAACTACAGAATCATCGCGTGAATAAGTTTTCATGCATTCTGATCTTACTGGTTAAGGAGAACCCCACTACAGAGCATTACCAAGTGACAGAGAGTAATTACCAATGGATAGTAAGTTGATATATTATTGAACCAAGAATGTTACATTGATCAGAAAGATTTGTATGAGCTGAATATTGATATGTAATCTACAATTGAAGTTGTAATAGATCAGATCACCTACTATTACATATTTAACCATTGTACATAGTCAAATCTCTATACCAAGTGGACTAAGAAAGTCTTATTATGTATCATTCATAGAATGAACATTGTTATCCTGTCAACCCCAGAGTGACTTCTGGTTGGACAATAACAGTTGGTCTTAAATCCTCTAACAAGGTCACACCTAACAGTGTGTTTGTAACTTTTAACAAGGTTAGGTATTCACCAACCTCACTTCAGAAGAGTAAATATTTTTGGGTTGCCGGTCCCAGGTGATTTTTCCCTTCATAGGGTTTCCATGTTAAATCTCTTGTATTATGTATTGATTGTGATATTTGTTTGATGTCATATTTGCATGTTGCATATTTGATTTGATTGGTAACTACTATATGTTTTAGACTGGTAATCGGTAAAAGCATAGATAGTACATTATTTTAAGTTACCGAGCAGCAGAAGTTTTAAGTATTTGTTTTTGGATTATACATTTTGTATTGGGATAGTGATTAACTGATTCACCCCCCTCTTAGTTATTCTAACAATTGGTATCAGAGCATTGGTTTCTTGGAATAGAGTTTTAAGGACTTCAGTACAAAGATCTCAAAATGTATAAGAGGGAAGTGCCAAAGTTGAACAAAGAGAACTTCACAGTATGGTAGAGCCGGATGAAGTTGCACATATTTGGAATTGGGAATGTTGCACTATAATTGATGGAGAATGGCTATATAGAACCAACCCCTGGTCCCCTAACACTTGATCAATTGAAAAACATGCATGAACACAATGTTACTATGATGGAAATTGTTGTTTCTTGTACTGATGCTGAATTTGAAGATATTAAAAGATGCACTACTGAAAAATCCATATGGGATAAACTTTCTCAAGTTTACAGTGGAGATGAAAATGTTAAAAGAGCTAGAGCAAAGAGCTTAAGGGGTAGATTCGATGATATGAAGATGAAGGTGAGAATATTGTGCAATATACAAATAGACTAAAAGAGGTAGTACATGCTATTAGAGCATCTGATGGAGTCATTAGTGAAGAAATAGTTGTAAGAAAAATACTTAGAACCTTATTACCGGTTTACGCAATCAAAATATCTACTATTCATGAAACAAGGTCTGCATCTAGTAATGTACTTACCCTTGACAATCTGATTGGTAAGTCTAGCAGAAATAATAAGAATGATGATAGTGATAGCAACACCGATGATGAGCTTGATGAACTTGAAGCTCTTATGGCTAGAAGATTACCCAAAGGTAAAAGAAGGTATAGAGGTAAGCTACCTTTGGCTTGCTTTAACTATAAAGAGGTTGGCCACATCACTGCTAGATGTCCACATAAGAAAGATGATGAAAGATCCAAAGACCAATTTGAAGGAATCTATGGGAGAAGATTCAATAGAGGCTACCGACACAACAAAGATAACTGAGACATCAATGATAAAGGAAAAAAGGTATGTTACATAGCCCAAGATAATGAATCTGAATCTGATTCTGATGATGATGTAGAATTTGTATTTGTTGCTATGAAAGATGACTTGGAGGAAGAAGAAAAACATGTAGAAATAGCACTGATCTCTAAAGTTAACAAAAATAATACATGGATCATAGACAGTGGCTATACACATCACATGACTGGTGATGAGGAGGAATTTGATCAACTTGAAGAATATAATGGAGGATCAGTTAAGATGGGTAATGACACACCCTGTATGGTAAGAAAATAAAGGATCCTTGATGATAAATGACATGATAAAATGTGATCATGCTTATTGGGTAGATGGACTGAACTATAACTTGTTAAGTGTGGCACAACTAAATAATTCAGGTCACCGAGTTGCTTTTGAGAGCAATAAAGTGAAAATCTTTGATGATGGAGGAAGACTAGTTGGAACTGGAGCACAATCAAGAGGTAATCAATTTTATCTTGATACTGATGAGTCTTCTTGCTTGATGATGAAAAATGAAGATGCTTGGTTGTGGCATAAAATATTATGCCATGTGAACTTTGATAACATGATTAAGATCAATAAAATGAAAAGAGTTAGAGGTCTGCCTAACTTGTCAAAACTGGATCATGTTATGTGTCATGAATGTCAGAAAGGTAAGATGACTAAATCTAGTTTCAAAAGTAAGGATTATTCAACAAAGAAGATACTTGAGTTGGTTCATACAGACCTATGTGGTCCTATGAGAACTCAGAGTTATTATGGTGATAGATACTTTATTCTTTTTGTTGATGACTATACTAGATTGATGACTATTATGTTCTTAAAAGAAAAATCTGAAGCATTTAAGATGTTCAAGTGTTATAAAGCTAAGGTAGAAAAAGATACTGGTAAGGAAATGCTTAAGATCTGATAGAGGAGGTGAATTTATCTCTGATTAATTTACTAATTTTTGTAATGAGCATGGTATTAAAAGACAGGTCTCTGCACCGAGGACACCTCAGAAGAATGGGATTGCTAAAAGAAGGAACAGGTCAATATTTGACTATGCTAGGACATTGATGTTGCCAAAGAATGTTGCTCAGACATACTGGAGGAAAGCTGTCAGTACAGTTGTTTATGTTTTGAACCAAGTGCAACTAAAGGACACCAACAAGACACCCTATGAGTTGTGGTTTGGACACAAACCTACTGTAAGTTATTTCAAGATTTTTGGAAGCAAATGTCTTGTTTTGAAAGATGAGAGAAATGGTAAATTTGACTCAAAAGGTGATGAAGGGATATTTCTAGGATATTCCAGTAAAAGAAAAGCATATAAGTGTCTAAATAAAACTACTAATAAAATGATTGAAAGCACTAATTTCTGAGTTGATGAGTTTGATGAAAAGAACATAGAGGAAAGAACAAAGGAACTAGAAGACTATGGTAGATTCACTTACATTGAACACCCAGAGTATCTACCAAAGCCGTAGCCTGTGATAATCAGTCAGCAGGAAAACAATCCTGAACAATAGGAAAGAGAAATCAACAAGCACGATGGCCCTACCAAGCAAGCAAATGAACCTACACAGGATGAACAAGAAAGAAGAAATAGGATACTGGTGAGTTTTTTCAGAAGACACCATCCTAAAACACAAATTATTGGAGACAAACAAGCTGGCATGCAAACAAGGTGTAAAGCAAGACAAGGTACATGTCTAGTTTGTGATTATGAACTAAAAAATGTAAAATTTGCATTAGAGAATGATGAATGGGTTAATGCAATGAAATAAGAAATAGAAAAAATAGAGAAGAACAAAACCTGGACCTTAGTACCCTGACCTAAAGATAAGAATGTTATCGGTACTAAGTGGATATTTAGGAACAAGCAGAATGAGAATGGAGAAGTGACAAGAAATAAAGCTAGATTGGTATGCAAAGGATATGCACAGGAGGAAGGAATAGACTATGGTGAAACCTTTGCACCTATTGCTAGATTGGAAGGATTCAAAATGCTACTTGCATATGCTGCACACAAGAAATTCAAAGATTATCAAATGGATGTTAAGTCAATGTTTCTGAATGGAATACTTGAAGAAGAAGTCTACATAGAACAACCTGAAGGGTTTGTTGATCCAGAAAAGAAAGACATGGTATGTAGATTACATAAATCTTTATATGGTTTGAAGCAAGCACTAAGAACTTGGTATGAGAGGTTGCATACTTATTTGTTAAGTATAGGATTTGTAAGAACAAGTGAGAACAACAATCTCTATATGAAAGGAGATACTGATGATACAATTCTTATTGCTGAAATTTTTGTGGATGATATTATATTTGGAGATCAAGATCAAATATGTAAAGCCTTTGCTAATGAAATGAGAAGTGAATTTGAGATGTCTATGTTCAGAGAGATTAAGGTCTTTCTTGGACTACAAGTGATTCAATAGAGTGATGGGATATTCATCACACAATCTAAATACATAAAGGAAATATTGAAAACATTTGGCATGGAAGATGCTAAACCTGTGGGAACACCAATGGCTACTGCATGCAAATTGACTAAGGAAGATGAAACTATAGAAGTGAACTAGACACTGTACCGATCAATGATTGGAAATTTAATGTATGTGGTTCATAGTAGACCAGACATAGCACATGTTGTGGGAATAGTTGCTAGATTTTCTGCTAACCCTAGAGAATCACACATGATTGCTACTAAAAGAATCTTAAGATACCTGAAGAAAATAGAGGATTATGGATTATGGTATCCTAAGGAAGGCAAGTTTGAACTCAGAGTCTATACCGATGCTGATTGGGCTGGAAATGTGGATGACAGAAAAAGCACCACCAGAGGAGCATTTTTCTTTAGTGAAAGACTTGATACATGGACAAGTAAGAAGCAGGCTTGCATTTCTCAATCTATAGCTGAAGTAGAGTATGTTGCTGCTGCTACAAACTATCCAAACATTGCATACATTAAGAAAGTTCTGGAAGGTATGAATGAGATAATCACTGAGCTGATGATTATATACCGTGATAACACTAGTGCAATTAATATTTCAAAGAATCCAATGATGCATTCTAAAACAAAGCATATATCAATTAAGTATCACTACTTGAGAGAACAAGTATAGGAGAAGCAAGTTAAGCTAGAGTTTGTTACATCAAAAGAACAACTTGCAGATATATTTACAAAAGCTCTACCGAAGGATAAATTTGAGTACTTAAGGACTAGACTTGGGGTCCATCCCCTATCTACCAGTCACTAAGGTGATCCAAATGTTGCATCAGCCTAATCTTATCAGAAGATCATTCATGTTGATGCAACATAGCTCACACTTTGGATCATGTCTAAGGTTCTAAAAAGTACTGGAACAAATTGGCATATTAGTATATAGAGATACAGAGTATGCACCAGACAACAGAGAGTTACTTGGCTATTGAAGAGTTGTTTGTTTGTTTGTTTGTTTTTTTGGAATTGTTGTCAAAGGGAGAGATAAATAATATGAAACAATATGCACCGATGAGAACTATTTGAGGGAGAGACAACTTGAAAAAAAAGAGAGCACTAGATCAGTTACTGAGAACAGAAGAAGGGATCTGAGAGCTGAAAAGATCGTATTTGTAGATTGACAAAGATGTATTTTGTAAATGTTGTTGAGTAACGTAGTGATTAAACATATTAAGCTAGGGAGAGCTTGTACAGCATTTGTTCACAAAGTTGTAGAATACATGTTTGGTATGTGTATGGTATATTTTATATTTCTTGAGTTGCCATCAATGCCAAAGGGAGAGATTGATGAACTACAACTGATTTAGAACTTGATTGAAGAATCTATTATTTAAGATCATCAAGCTGATTGATTAGATATGTAATATGATTAAATTAGTAGTATGTTTTCATTGATGTCAACTAAGTTTTACAACACTTATCTTGTAAGTTACTCTACTGAAACATCTGTAGGAAGGAGTGAAAGAGATGAAGAACAGAAATATTTACATGAGGAAGATGGATATGACATATGAGGATAAGTAATACATTGAGTAACTTGTTGATGAGTCTATGACCTTATGATATTGACTTGATTATGTTTCATTCATCTATGATGAGGAAAAGAGTTGAAAGACACAAAGCAGTGTTGTCAGTTGATGAAGCATTTCATTATACACCGACAGGATGTAGTGTATACCGAGCATAGTATAAACCAAGCTTGTGTTCATCGATGCATTTATTTGTTAACCGATGAGAACTAAATGAACTAAATGATTAGTGTAGCTGATAAGATTGATGAGCTGGAAAGTGTATGATTTCAAGGTAATAGATAAAGTTTGTTATGATGATCGATGGCTAACAAAATTCAAGAAAAATCTAATGGATGAGAATCAAATGTGTTATTAACACAAGTGCCAAGGTATGTTTAAGAGGCAAAATCAATGAAGATGATTAAGCAGCAAAATTGATGGAGCAGAAGAAAATGCTTTATATGTCTATATAAGAGACTAGAGATTTCATAAGTGAGTGTGATGCTAGAAGAGAAGGAAACTGTAAAATCATCACGTGAACAAGTTTTCATGCATTATGATCATACTAGTTAAGGAGAACCCTACTATAGAGCATTACCGAGTGACAAATAGTAATTACCAACGGATAGTAAGTTGATATATTATTGAATTAGGAATGTTACATTGATCAAAAAGATTTGTATGAGCTAAATATTGATTTGTAATCTACAATTGAAGTTGTAATAGATCAGATCACCTACTGCTACATATTTAACCATTGTACATAGTCAAATCTCTTAACCAAGTGGACTAAAAAATTCTTATTATGTGAATGAACATTGTTATCCTGTCAACCCCAAAGTGACTTTTGGTTGGATGATAACGGTTGGTCTTAAATCCTCTAACAAGGTCACACCTACCAGTGTGTTTGTAACCTTTAACAGGGTTGGGTATTCATTGACCTCACTTCAGAAGAGTGAATATTTTTAGGTTTCCGGTCCCAGGTGGTTTTTCGCTTCACAGGGTTTCCATGTTAAATCTCTTATGTTATGTGTTGATTGTGATATTTATTTGATGTCATATTTACATGTTTCATATTTGATTTGATCGGTAACTACTATATGTTTTAGACTGGTAATTGGTAAAAGCATAGATAGTACAGCATTTTAAGTTACTGAGCAGCAGAAGTTTTAAGTATTTGTTTTTGGATTATACATTTTGTATTGGGATAGTGATTAACTGATTCACCCCCTCTTGGTTATCTAACAGAGTGTAGCACATCCGAATAACATAGATCACCGAGTTGCATTTGAGAATAAAAAGGTGAAAATCTATGATGAGACTGGAAAGTTAGTCGGTACTGGTGAACAATCTAAAGGTAATTTATTTTATCTTGATAATGTTGAAAGTTCTTGTTTATTGGCTAGAACTGAAGATGTGTAGTTATGGCACAAAAGGTTATGTCATTGAATTTTGACAACATGGTTAAGATCAGTAAGAAAAGGAGAGTTAGAGGCTTACCGAGCATATCTAAACCTGACCATGTTATGTGCAAACAATGTCAAATGGTAAAAATGTCAAAATTTAGTTTTAAGAGCAAAAACTATTCATCTAATACTGTTTTGGAGTTGTTTTTTTGATCCCTAAGTTTTGTTTTCTATTAGTGTCTTACACTTAGTCATTTTCTAGGAAATTTTGGTCGGTCATCACTGTGACTAATTCATCATGTATAGGGCAAGTCATGAATATTGTACATTTACCGAGTAGTAGTCACTACCGAGTAAGTTAGAGGGTCACCGAGTACTTTAGTATTA
Organism: Chamaecyparis obtusa; assembly: GCA_027943335.1. Lineage (NCBI taxonomy): Eukaryota > Viridiplantae > Streptophyta > Pinopsida > Cupressales > Cupressaceae > Chamaecyparis > Chamaecyparis obtusa. The sequence continues at coordinate 133,818 of BSBK01001425.1, read as the reverse complement.
GCTGAACTAGTTTATGTTGAGTTATGTATATATGTTAGTGTTGAGCACCAAGGTATGTAGAACAGTCAGTGTCGAGTGCTAGAGATGTCTAATGTTGAGTAAGCCAAATTTGACATACGTGTTTGTTATGGCACAAACACTTAGGTAGACCATTTTGGCCGACATCTACATGATAATTTTTGTTTGTTGAGGAAATCACAGAGTTGATTAGGCTTGATAATTGCAATAATTAATCCCTATGTAATCATTATAACCAATCAAAATTAGGGAATGGTTAAGCGGTATAAGTAGACAATTTGGATCGTAGATCTTAATTCATGGAGTTGATCTATTATTTATATAAGATGAGATCAGAATCCTAAAATGTATTAAGGAGTGTAGTAGAAGAGTATGAGTATGAAGGGGATCTCATACTTGCAGAATAGAAAAGTTTTTTGATTATTAGAAATAGAGCTCAGTGAATGAGCAGAGCACTGAAGGATAGAAGATAGATATTTTTGATAGAGGATATCAAATATATATTGAAAGGAGAATATTTTTTATCAGCATCACAGTGCAAACCGAAAGATCAGGTATTGAGACATTCTAACAGGTGAATCAGTAAAAATCTCTTAGCATAGTGGTTTTAGCAGACCTAAGTAAATATCTTAGTTGAGTGCTTACTTCATTGTGAGTTTTAAATCCTTTTGCAAGATAGATTGTATAAGTCTAAAAGCTCTTAGCAGGGAAAACTCCTCACAGGGTAGATCATCATTTTATGATCAAACTTGTAGCCCTAACAGGAAAACTTTAATACTATAGTAGTGAAGATTTGTGGGTATCATCCCCACCCCATTTTTACCTTTCAAGGGTTTGTGGGTAACCAAAATCATTGTGTTATGTTTTATTTTCATGGATGATGATTAGGATGTTAGATCTATTTCAGTATGTAATTTGATGTTTGTGATATGCAAGTAAGATTATTTCAAAATGAAACAATGGGTATATATTTGATTCACGCCCCCCCCCCTCTCAATATATCACTTTCCCATAATAAATTTCTAACAATTGGTATCAGAGCATAGTCTTTTGAAGAAGTCTAATCACTTGTGAGTCAAAGATCTTGATATTGAGGTTTATAAGTTGGGAAAGATCATAGAGAATTGGGATATTGACATTCAGCTTGCATTACAATAGCTTGAAGTAGCCAAAGGTGAACTGAAGAAATCCTTAAGTAGAAGGAGAGAGCTAGAAATACAATAGAATGAAACTCAATATCAAGAAGAGGACACTAGAGGTCTATTTGAAAATGGTAACTATGCTAAAAGTGACAAAGCTATAATAGATCTATTAGAGAAAAATAGGATACTGAATCAAGACATTAGAAATCTGAAAAGAGAACAAGAAATGTAGTCGGTGAGACTTTGTGAAGTTGAGCAGAAAAAGAAAGTTGAAGATGACAAGGCAATGGTTGAAGAAGATAAAAGACAAATATCTATGAGACTTGATGAAAGGACATGTGACATGCAGAGGCTGAAAAATAATCAATTGGACATGGTAAATCAGATATTACTTGCTAATCAAGAGTTGGCCAGAAAAGATGTGAAAATTAAAAATCTGAGATCAAAAAACAACCAATTGAAGAATGAACTAAGATCTGAAAAGGAAATCAATGAGAGGATGAACAGGCCTAATGAATCCATAAGATACTTTGAAGAATTTTTGAGGTCACCTAGAAGATCTAGTGATACATCTAGACTTGGACATGATGAGCACATGTCATCCACTAAGGAAGGAGAATTATCAAAGAGTGGAGAACAGAAGAATGCAAAGCCAAAGAACAACAAATCCACATGCCATCATTGTAGAAAGCTAGGACACACAGCCAACGTCTATAGGAGAAAAAATGGTAATTCCAATCCTAAACCAAAGTTCAATGGATATTGTTTTAACTATAAGAAACATGGACATCAGGCACATGAATGTAAGACAAAGGTCAGTAATCCACCTACATCACCTAGATTTCAAGGACAATGTTTCAACTATTAGAAATATAGACATAGAGCACATGAGTATATATCCAAAGCTAAGTGCAAATCCAATCAACAAACCAAAGTACCTAGGAAAGCTAATACATACAATTGAGACTACAATACATGGTATAGTTATCATTATTATGGTAAATATGGTCACATTGGAGAAAAGTATTTGAAGACACATTTTAGAGGAAAATCCAAGAGTTGGATGAGTGGAAGTTCGGTTTGTTACAAATGCAATAAGATTGGTCACTTAAAGAAAGACTACAGAGCATACATATCGAGCAATGAACAAGTCAAGAATGAAGAAATTGTGGATCATATGAAAAATCAAATGAACAAGACATGGAAGAAGAAATAGGAAGAAAGCAATAGTGGAGTCAGTGAACTTGAGGACACCCAATCCGATGAATCAGATGATCACACTACTTCCAACTAAGCAAAGAAGGTATGTGAGGAACTGAAACTTATAATGCTTTATTTTACATTAGTTCCTAACATTTGATAAGTTAATGTCCATATCTACATAGATTAAGATGCATTAGGATAGATTTGAGATAGAAGCTATGTTGTATATTTGATGTTGAGCATTAGTGTTTTAGCCTATAGTGACCGAGTCACTACTATACGTTGAGTGCCTATGATAGCCAAGATGTGATGTATACCAAGTTAAAACCAAATGGTTGTATCGACTGAGACTGTGTTAACTAAGTTGACATGACATTGTCAAGATAGTTATATCTTACCTAGAAAGTGTACAAATGATTAATGAAGTCCTAATCCGACCATTTGAAGTCTATAAAGCGGGAAGTTACCATTTATTTTCATTTTACCAGTGATTTGATAACTTTCAAGAGCGATTACAGAGTAATTATCTAGATTTTTTATGCTAAGTGTGATTTGTAGAAATCATTCACAGTGTGTCATCGGCAAACATCTGAGAATTATTTGTGCAAGATATTTACCGAGTTATCTACTTTCGTAATTAAACCCTAATTTGAAGAAATGGCATCTTCATCATCTACAACACCTAAGAAGTTAGGGAAGGAAGTATTCAATGTATAACTTGTGAGGAATGATGTGTGAAATCTGCATAAATTCTAGTCTATTCCTAAGAGTGCAATTTTGGTAGATCTCATTGGAGCCCTATCATCAATCCCTCCTCAGGTTTTAATGATCAATGATGTATGTGCATGTTATATGTGCAAGATTGGGGAGATTGGACACTACAATTTGAGAGAAACCTATGGAAAATTATGTAGCAACGGGGTGTTGAAGGTTGAACACTAGAAGGTTTCCGAGCGAGGGTTGGTGCATGCCCTTGACTTCCTAGAAAATTTCAAAGTTGAATGGATCAAGACTGTACTGAGCCGAGTACATGACATGCAAATCTAGTTGGAGGATGGACCAGTTAAGATCACTAAGGAGATGATACACAAAGTGACTGGTTATCCTAGTCTTCCAAGGAAAAAGACTATGAGATGTCAAAGTAAGGAGGAAATGCAAGCTAACACCCAGGTGGTGTGGAACAAATGAGGAATGACCATTTCAACAATCATGGATCCAGAGATTGATTTTGCAGTGAGATTAATAGCACATAAATTTTACTAATCCAATAGGCTGGATAGTGTTTCATGCATAACAGTATATCAATCTTGGAAGATAGTAAAGAAGGATCATGCATATGACCTTTCCGAGCTACAAATGACATATCATGTTGAGAACCTCACATCCATCTGGAAAGCAAACAATTCAATGTGTAAGTTTTGTTCTCTATTCGTCTGTCTATTTTTCTATGTGCATAATAGTTTTCCTACTATTGGGGATATTGCATGGGATAAGAATTGACCTATCACATTATAGATTAGTGAATTTATTTATCAAATGGGTGAGAATTTTGAGAGTGTAATGGATAGCTACTTTGTAGAATTTAAGAAGAAAATGAGAAAAAGAAGTAGGATCCCAGTATCACTAATGGAAAAGTATTACAAAGACATATGTTTCCTAGTTGATACTAATTTCACATATGCACAAGTTTTTGAACCAAGGTTATCATGGCTAAGGCCATTACCTTATGAATTCAACATAGATGAAATAGCAACAGCAATAATAGCCTTATTGGTAGAGGAGGTAGATAGAAAACCTAAGTCATTTGGAACATATGAAGAGGCAAAATCTAAAATAACCATGGGATTAAAACCTACAACCATGGAGAGGAAAAGAAAGAAGATAGAAAAAATGCTAGGAGAGGGAGAAGAGGTAGATGCACCTCTTGCATTGACTCAAGGATTAGGAGAGGACAAGACTAGTGAGTCAAAAGAAAGTGAAGAGGAGGAGACTGTGGTAGTTAAGAAAGGAAAGTAGGCATCAGTTGTCGAGCCTATTAAGAAGAAAATATAGAAACCTAAGCCCACTCCCTCCCCAATACTTAGGCCTAGAACCAGGGTAGCTTTTACTATTTCAATTGTCAAGCCACAAAATAATACCCCTACATCAGGGAAAAGAAAACCAATTTAGGCTAAGGCTATGCCAATAAATGTAAGGAAGAAACCAAGAAGAAAGTTGATTTTGGAGAAAGATGATGAGGAAACATAATATCATGAGGATATCAAGAAAAAGGAATTACCTCAAAGGAAACAATTAACTATGGATGAGGTATGCCACAACATCACAAGAACTATCAGCTTAGAAGGATTCGAGCAGATTAAATTTGAGAAACTAAGCATTGAAGACAAAGAGAGAGTAGAAAAAGCTATGCTTGAGATGCTTTGTATATTCAAGATGACACCATTATAGTTGGGTAATCATACTCCTAATGAATTGTACAAAAGGATAGCTCAAAAATGGCAGTATGCTTTGATGACCGAGAAGCATATCGAGGAGAGTAGACTTGCTCAAGTCATGTTTGACTTATCCCATAAATACATCAAGCAATAAATGGAGAAGTACAGAAGAAGATTTGTATCTAAGCTTCGAGCATATTCTGTATTACAACACAAAGTTGAAGAGATTGTGCAATAGAGAACAAGATTATGGAAAATCATTTTTGGTCTTATATTTGACAAGAGTGCACAATAGAGTGTAGGAACATCTAGTGGAGTAGAAAAAGACAATAAGGAAGATATTATCGAGACACTAAATGAGGAGAAGGAAGTAGAAAAGAAGGATGAAATAAGTGAATCACAGGATGTGATCATAATTGTTGATATCACTAAGGATACTCCATTGAAGCAAAGTGTATTGACCGAGGAAGACATTCATAAAAAAATGGAAGTTGAGGCCGTATCAGACAAATTCCTACCAAGCATCAATCTGGTACTAATATAAGTACAAGACTATCCATGGATTAAGAGTACTTCAACTATTGAGACCACACAAGTAAGCCCACACATGGTCACAGTTGATCTACTAGCCTCATCAAGTGTCAATGTCGATAAACAAGATAAGTCAGCAATCACACCATAGACTACACTTTTCAAGGAAAAATAGAAAGAGAAAGCTGAGGAAACTCATAAGGAGAAAGTAGATAAATCTGCATTAGTTGTGATAAGTCCTCATGTGGAAGTCACATAAAAGGAAAAGACCAAGAAAGAGAAAGAGAGAGAAGGAAGAACAAGAGCCCAAGGAACAAGAGGCAATCAAATCTCTCATACAGATGCCAAGTGGAAACACACCTAGAAAGAAGACACAAAATAAGAAGGAGAAATCTCCTGCCACACAAGTGACAGTTGAAGAAGTTATAGTGATTCCTAAGTGGGACACTGATAACTTGACCTATGAATAGATTCAAATCTTGTAGGATTTCTTGAAGAAGAAGAGTAAACAAGAAGATATGAGAAGAGAACACCAGCAAAAGTAGGTATTACATGAAATTAAAGGTATTTTCATTGATGCTTTTGAGATGGATGATGTCAATGAATCTATACCTATTCTAGAGAAACTTGTACATATTGTTAAGAAGGTAACTATTGATGATAGCGAGCCTAATGATAAGTTGTTACAGTGGTCAAAAAGAAAGTTTGAGACCAAGGTACTCAATAAGGTCTCTACAGACATTGCAGTGAAAGAGGTAGAACTCTCTACCTTAATAAAAAACTTAGAAGAAGTTGTACAGAATGCACATTATTTGTAAAAAAAGTTATGCAATGTTGAATAATTTACAAAGGATAATCAGGATCTAATAGAAAAAATACAGTTAGATCTAAAGTCTACAGGTCACTCATTGAGCATGGATGCAAGTTCCATCTCTATACATTTTGCCAGTTTACTGCATACCTAGGGTATATTAGCCAAGTTGATGGATAATGATGGTAAAATAAGGGCTTGAATAATCTCTATAAAAATATTGTTGACACCTCATCTCAAGGTTATGTAGAGAGAGTTAGTCACGGCAAAGGAGTTAGTACAAAAACTCCCTCATCTTTCTATTTTTGAAAGCCTAGTTGAGCTAACTGTCGAACTAGAAATAAAGTCTGAGGTTTTGAAGTCTGTAAGGTCTGGTTGGGACAATGCATTAGGGATGGAATGCAGCTTCACAAACCATTCTTGGATAAATATTTCAAAACCCCCACACCCCAGGAACTACAAGTGACAAAAATAAGGGGGAAATAACATGACATGACAGAATATTGGAAAGGGGAAATGATATAAGGGGAAATGAAAATGATATGAAATATCAAAGAGTAGAAAGAAGATACAGATGCAATGGACCAATGGTATGACATACTAGTTTTGCAAATGTATATATTTGATTTTATGTCAAAAAGGAGTCTGGAGTCTTATGTGTATATATGTAATATATTTTGAAGACAGATTCAAGTCTTAGGGGGAGTATTCATACAGAAGTTTTTTATATTACTAAGTACTCAATTAAATGTAATGTAAAATTTCAGGACAAAGTGTTTTTTCCACTAATGTTAAAGGGGGAGATTGTTGATCCCTAAATTTTGTTGTCTATTAGTGTCTTACACTTAGTTATTTTCTAGGCAATGTTGGTTGGTCATCACTGCGACCGAGTCATCATGTATAGGTGGAGTCATGAATATTGTACATTTAATGAGTATTAGTCACTGTCAAGAAAGTCAGAAGGTCACTGAGTACTTCAGTATTAGCTGATCCAGTTTATGCTGAGTTGTGTAGATATGTTAGTGTCGAGAACTGGGGTATGGAGAACAGTCAGTGTCAAGTGCCAGAGATTTCTAATACCGAGTAAGCCATATTTGACATGTGTTTATTATGGCACAAACACTTAGGTAAACCATTTTTGCTGACATCTACATGATAATTATTGTAATCATTGTAACCAATCAGAATTAGGGAATGGTTAAGTGGAATAAGTAGACAATCTAGATCGTAGATCTCAATTCATGGAGTTGATCTATTGTTTATATAAGATGAGATCAGAACCCTAAAACATATTAAAGAGCATATAAAAATAGTATGATTATGAAGGGGATCTCATACTTGTAGAACAAAAAAGTCTTTTGATTATCAGAAACAAAGCTCAGTGACCGAGAAGAGCAGTGAAGGATAGAACAGAGATATATTTGATAGAGGAGATCAAATCTATATTTAAAGGAGAAGATCTATTATCAGCATCACAGTGAAAACTAAAGGATCAGGTACTGAGACATGTAACAGGTGAATTAGTAAAAATATCTTAACAACATGGTTTTAGAAGACCTAAGTAAATTTCTTAACAGAGTGCTTACTTCATTGTGAGTTTTAAATCCTTTTTCAAGGTAGATTGTATAAGTCTAAAAGCTCTTAGCGGAGCAGACCCCTCACAAGGTAGAACAAAATTTTATGATCAAACTTGTAGCCCTAACAGACAAATTTTAACACTGTAGTAGTGAAGATTTGTGGGTGTCATCCCCACTCCAATTTTACCTTTAAAGGGTTTTTGGGTAACCAAAATCATTGTGTTATGTTTTGTTTTCATGGATGATGATTAGGATGTTAGATCTATTTTAGTATTGACTTTGATGTTTGTGATATGCAAGTAAGATTATGTCAAAATGCAAAAATTGGTATATATCTGATTCAAACCCCCCCCCCCCTCTCAGTATATCACTTTCCCATAATAGATTTCCAACAGGTTCACACCGACTTGTGTGGTCCTATGAAAAATAAGAGTAATTATGGAGATGGATATTTTATCTTGTTTGTTAATGACTTTTCTAGAATGATGACTGTCATATTTTTTGAAAGAAAAATATGAAGGTTTTAAGATGTTTAAATGGTATAAAAATAAAGTGGAAAAGGAAAGTGGTAAAGAATTAAAATTCTTGAGATCAGATAGAGGTGGTGAGTTTATTTCTTATGAGTTCACTAATTTTTGTAATGAGCATGGAATTAAGAGATGGGTTTCTACACCGAGGACACCTCAACAGAATGGGATTGTTGAAAGAAATAATAGATCTATTTTTTATTGTGCTAGAACACTAATGATTGAAAAAGATGTTGCACAGATATACTAGAGAGAAGTTGTTAGTACTATTGTATACACATTAAACTGAGTTCAATTGAAGAAAGATTCAAACAAGACACCTTATGAATTATGGTATGGTTACACACCTAATGTAAGTTATTTTAGAATATTTAGAAGTAGATGCTACATTCTGAAAGATGATAGAAATGGTGAATTTGATTCAAAAGGTGATGAAAGAATATTCCTAGGATATTCTACTAAGAGAAAAGCTTACAAATGTTTGAATAAGGCTACTAACAAGATGATTGAAAGTGAAAATGTGAGAGTTGATGAATATACTAAGAATAATGATGAAGAAATAAAAAAGGAACCAGAAGATTATGGTAGGTTTACTTATATTGAGAAACCAGACACTCTACCTGAGCAACATCCTAGAATTACCGAGCATCAGTGTAACTCTATCGAGCATCAATCTATATAGACTGAGAATCAGAAAACTATTACCGATGAAGATCTTGATACTACACCGAGTGGAGAACACAATGAATAACAAACAATTAAACATGTACTTGTAAGATACGTAAGGATACATCATCCACAGAATTAGATTATTGGAGATGAGAAAGTTGGCATGATGACACAAAGTTGAGAAACAACACATGCTTAGTTTGTGAATTTGAACCTAAAATTGTTAGAGATGCACTTTAAAATGATGAATGGGTTAAGGCCGTGAATGAAGAAATTGAGCAAATACAAAAAAAAACATGGACATCAATACCAAGACCAAAAGATAAGAATGTAATTGAAACCAAATGGATATTCAGAAATAAGTTTAATGAAAATGGACATGTCACTAGGAATAAGGCAAGACTTGTTTCAAAAGGGTATGCACAAGAAGAAGGTATTGAATATGGTGAGACTTTTACACCAGCTTCTAGACTTGAAGGAGTTAAAATATTGCTTTCTTATGCTGCTTGCAAAGGATTTAAATTTTATCAGATGGATGTTAAATCTGCATTTATGAATGGAATACTTGAAAAAGAAGTATACATTGAACAGCCTGAAGGATTTGTTGATCCTAATCAGAAGAACATGGTATGTAAGTTGTTGGAAATACAAGTGGGAAAGTAACACTGAGAGGTGGGGGGTGAATCAGATATTACCTACTTTTATCCTTTGATCTGATAAAACTTTTATGCATAACATAAACAAAACTTGATCATACTAAGCAACAAAACATATAAAGCAGCATGCATGAAATTACTCATCACACCAAGATTTTGGTAACCCAAAAACCCTTGAAAGGTAAAACTGGGGTGGGGATGACACCCACAAATCTTCACTACTGCAATAATAAGTTTTGCCTATTAAGGCTTACAAAATGTGATCAAATCATGATCTACCCTGTGAAAGGTTTGTTTTGTTAAAAGCTAAAAGACTTGTATAGTCTGTTGGTACTCGCAAATTTGGCACAAATTTGGAGTAACCAATTCAAAAAAATTCTAAGGCAAGGTGAGTACCCCTGAAAACTTTTCGAAGATGCTTACTTGAAGTGCAAGTAAAATGTGACCCAGTGATTTTCATGACATACCAATTGGGGAGCATGTTAAAAACCTATCATGGAGTAAATGGAATGGGTTACAACTTTCAGTTATCAGATTTGGTGAGTTTTGGAGATAGTTGTTTTAAGGGTGTTCACTTAATTCAGCATTCTGCATATTGCTTGATTATAGCAAATGGCCTACTTTGCATGCTTGCATCTTTGACTTGATAGTGTTTCATGATATAAGGATTGGTCAGAGGTGTTGTAGGCATGAGAGAGAATCTCCATTCCCATTTGTAGATTCCTATAAGTTCATATGATAGGTTTTCCCAAGCCATTCTGTTTGCAATTAATTAAGTTTCCCAAAATGTGAAAGTGCAAAATTCTGAATGCCCTACTTTGAAGCCTTACAACTTGCACCTAATTGGTTGTCATTGGATAATTGACTGTTCCCCCATGTTCTAATCATGACAAAGTGCTACCGTGAAAATTTTTAGGTCATGATGAATCTATTTGAGCAATTTGTCAATCTGATCCCTTTTGCAGCTTCTAACATTTTAATGAGAATCAGTTGCACAATTTAGTCAGAGGCCCTGTTCATGATATTTTATCTTGAATAATGTGATTGGTCATTGCATGCCAATTGTTATGTCATACTATAGGCATGAGAGAGAGTGTCCATGCCAATTTCCAGCCTCTCATGTGCCTGTTTGACCTATTTGCCAAAGTCATTTTATTTGCAGATTATTAAGTTTTACTGTGTACAGTTCAATTTTCTAAGTGGCGTACTTTGGGGTCTTGTCATTTTCACCCAGTTCGAGGTCAGGCATAATTAAAGGATGATCCATATTATAGACCTAGAAGAGTACTTGTCTGAAGATTTTGGGGTCTCTACCAATCCATCTGGCCACTTTCTAAAGCCAATCCTAAACCCAGTTTATGCATATTTTGTTGTTTTGAATCCTAAATATTTATAATGTGTTGACTTTGGTGTTTGATTGTAATCAGAAAATTGAGTTTTGGAGCGAGCTAGTTATGGATTCATATTCCTTGTGTTAATTTGAATCAATGCCCAGGTTTCTGGATCTTGGAGGTTTCATTGGGTGAGTTTTTGAGGCCAGTTCGGAAGAAGATTTGTGTAGTTTGATAGCATGGACAAAGTCAGTGCTCTAGAGGGCCCTGTTTGATTTTTAAAAATCTATTGGCTTGTTCATCTTTAGGCAAGGCCATCTGACAGGGTGAATCTCTATGCTACAAGGTTTGTGTCTGCCAGTTTTCAGCTTCCAATGATTAATTTTCATCAAACTTTTAATGGGGCGACTGGAGGCAGATTATTCATTTTGGCCACCTTGTCGAATTTGTAAAATCAAAAGTTTTATATATATGTCATTGTTCTAATCATTTCCAATTGCTGGAAGTGGTCATCCGGGTCACTTTTGAGGGTCGGTTGTTTGAGTTCAAAAAAATTTTAGGCCAAACCCGCTTGGGGTCTAGCTTGCCTCATGATTATTTTTGAAACGGCCTGTGATGGCATAAAAGAAAAGATGTGGGCGGCACACAATATAGAATGGGTACATACCAGCCAAGCATGACATTGCATACAAATCATCAAGTGGAGAAATCATGGCAAAAGGTTTTTAAGATTGAGACTAAGTCTGTTCATATGTTGGATTTATTAAGGGCAATCTATCTGCCAGTAAAGTAGATATGATGACAACTTTTGACAATTTCGAAAGACAAAGTACAAGATCAGTTTGAATAGGTTCATGCATTAAAGGATGAAGTCATGTATAAACTTGGAAATCAAACACAAGTGACACATAATTCAAGGAAAATTATTAAGGGTTGTTGAGAAGGATTTTCTTGCATATCTAAGTAAACTACCAAGGGGTAGAGCCCAAAGGGATTGTCTAGAGGCTTTAGTGGTCGGAATGGACTTGCTAATAAAGAAACATGGAACATAAAACTGAAGAGGAAATGATTTCAGTCGAGTGAATACAATAGTACATGGAAGTTTGCCCTGAAGAAATTGAGGGGATCTTATTTGTTGATCCAAGCTGGCTAAATGAAGGACATATTGAATTCAACAAGGTTACATTAAGATGTATACCATTTTTACCACCATCTCTACAAGAAGTATCATTTAGTATACATGCAGATGACCACTTTTTGTTACTAGAAAAATCAAAATTGAACGATTCTGACAACTTGAGCAAATTATAACAATGAAGAATAACCAAAAAGTGTGATGAATTACAACTAAAGGGCAAATTGAGCAAATGTTATTACAGATAGTTTTTGATCTTTCTAGACTACTTTACATTATTAGACTAGTATTTACATAGACAATTGGTTTAGTTCGGAGAGAATAATATGGCTACTAAAATCCAAGTTAGTAAATGGGAATTTTCAAGGAAATGCGGCTTCTTTTCATAAACATTTACATATTTACAATTGATAAGCCTCCTCCATGATTAGACTTGTCTGCGCTTTATGGTTTTGATTGTTTTAAATTCTTTTATTCTTCATATGACTATACGGTGATACCTTGCATGGTAGATGCTAGCCGCAAAGTAGAAAGTGTGTGGAGTTGAGTGAGACACCCACGCACCTGAAGGGAGGAGGCAATGTCATTATTTTTTGGAGCTGTCTAAGTCCCCATCTTTGTGTAAAAGGATTGGCTGTGCATTTGGCCATACAAGGTGCGTGCCATTCAAAGGAGGCTGCCAGTAAAGATGCCAATCACATTGGAAGCCAGCGCGTGAGAAATGAAAGGCTAGCATAAATAATTAGGATGCCAAAGTATTGTGAGGATGCCAGCGTAGGTAAAACTAGAAGTATTGTTTATTGGGGGGCTGCTCACGCATAGAATGGAGGTTTCTAACATAGCATGGGGACCAGTGTTTAATGGATCATGTGTAAGTTTGAATAGAATAAGCCAGTGCTATGAAATTAAAGCATAAGTACACAACTAGCATAAGAAATGAAGAATAAGCAGTGTGCATCAAATATATGTTGGCATTATCCGTAAATGTAAAAGGGACCACCGCAAAATTGTAAGGAAATGTTCATCAAAGCATTGTGTGACTGTTTCCAAAGATTGGAGTGTTGTGTGAGCTCCATTAAAGGATGTTGTCTGCAGTTTAAAGAGAAATGCCAATCAAAATGGGGCATGCACATGAGAATGGGCTCATGCCTAATATATTGCCAGCACAAATCAAATAAATGGGAGACTATTATTGGTTTTCGAGGAGGTTCCTAGCGTAAATCACATTGAAGGAGGAGTTTGATAGAGCCAAGGGGGCACTCACGCAAACCAAGTGAAAGCCAGCATAGAGCATGCCGAGCATAGATGAATGGGAGCTGCCAGCACAATGGAGGTAGTCCATTCACCAATGGAGCAAGGTGCCAGCGTAAGAAATGAAGATACAGTGTTTGGATCAAAGCGACCATCGTATGCGTGATTTGAGGCACCAATGGAAACAACATAGTCACCAAGCAACTCTAAATTCATGCAAGATGCCAGCGAAATCATTTCTCTGGTAAACCAGCATGGGAAATTGTGAAAGAAGAGAATGAAACTAAGTGCTTGGTAATGAATTGGACAGTCAAGGCGAATCTATTTTGTAATGGATTATCCCACATTCACTGCTCCAGAAACTAACGAAGTCTTTAAAATCAAGGGAGGTTAGTTATGAGGTGAAGTGAAGTAAGAGGCAAACATGGGACCTCTTGGATATGTGTGGGCCCAGCTGAGTGCATTAGAGGGTATATTTTTTAAGCAAAGTACTATTAAAACCATCGAGATTTAATCCCACATTGGTAGCAAAATGGGCAAGTGAATTGTTTATATACCCAAACACACAATATGATAATGTCTAAAGAACTGGATGCTTGGATTAAAGGCAACTCTCATGCGCACGTGTTTTGATGCACCCACTTGGAGTCCAATTGGCCATTGCATGAGCAGTGGGCCCCATGAGTTAATTTTGACTAAATGTCTGCTTGTGTAGGTTGTCGACCTCGAGATACGTGCAATAATCTAATGGTGGTTGCATGATCTCAAGGGCCATTTTTGGCCCATGCGATCATGTGACAAGGTGACACATGGCGCTACAGTGAGGTGGTAGTCTGGTTTAGTTTCAGTTGCCTAGGTGGAGTTACAAGCCAACCAACAAGTAACAAGTGGCAAATGTGAAATATGGTGTCCAGGTGGAGATAAGGTGGCAAGTTGACCCAACCAAGTTGTGCTATGTGGCATGTGTGGGACCCGCCCTTTTTTTTTTTAAATGTGCAGCATTTAAAACAAGTATAAAAGTTCAAACTATATGCAAATTTTTGAATTTGATTAATGTATCAGTTGCTGATGAGGCCGAAATTTAAAAATGCTCCTGGGGGCTCATTTTTTGCTCAAATATGCAAGTGTAGTATACCGTTGGAAACGTCACGAGATGACGGTTAGATTGGCGCCATCAGAATTCAGTTTTGGGCAAGTAGAAAGGAGTAGTAACTGATTTTGTCTCCGAGATCAATTTTGGTGGGAAATGAAGTGGTTTGTAGATTGGATCTTTCTGGAAAGATACAGGTGTCATGGTTGAGATATATTTAGGTTTCTTTCCTCTCTCCCCATATATTGAATTTTCTTCCATTGTTTAAGGGTTTTGAAATCCTAGTCTGCATAGAGGGTTTGAAGCTGTGCTTAACTCCTGGAGTTTCAGCCATTTCCTGGTTCCATTGGGGTTCCTAATTCTTTGATATTTTCTCAAAATTGGTCCCAAGTGCTCTGTGAGCTAGGTAGTAGATGTATTTTATTCTTCTATTCAGTCTCATAACACCGACTGATGACCTTGCTCTCAATCTAGGTTACTGTAGATTTTATTAGGCATGTTTTTTGTAAAGAGTAGTATTGCTGGTTCAAGTTAAATTTAGAAAGTTGCACTAGAAAGCATTTTGTTTACATAATACTAATATGACATTTGAAATAAAATCCAAGGTTTATATCTCTCCTTGAGTATGTCTATTTGAGTTATTAATTGTTCCAGTTCATTGCATGGATAATCTCTGTGTGTATGTTTATATTTCTCAGTTCTGATCCAAGATCAGATTAAATAAGCTTTGAATGTGACATAAATTCTCTAGAGTTTTACTTAAGGATACACTAGTAAGTAGTGTGAATCTAGGAGTCCTTTGATAAAATCCACCATAGGGTGATTAGCATTTTCAAAGGATAAAGATCATTCAAAGTTCAATATATCTATTTATGTATAACAATCTTGCAGTGGAGGTGTTACCCAATGGATAAGACACTAGTCAGCAGTGAGTCCTTTTTACAGAGATCAGTGTTTGATAGGGTTCTATTTTACTCCCCCATTTGATATAAATATGTCGAAATCCTTGAAGTTTTTGTGACCTACCTGTTCTGTCTCATCTTATGGTAATGGAGAATCAATGAATGAGTGGTTCTCATTTAGTATTTTCTTACCATCTATCTGTTATATTTAAATCTAGTCAGTGATTAGTGAAATAAGTCTTGTGTTACTGGATTAGGTACACCCACCTTGGTTTTGCAAAGCCAGAAGTGCAGAGGGTAGTCTTGTCCCTATAGTTGGTCCAGTCATCTTTAGAACTCCATATCTAGATCTAACCCATCCTTAAAATATGTAGATGTACTGGTGGCTTGTCAAAGCATAAAGTCCATTTTCGGAACCAACATAGTCTACCTTGTTAAAGGATTTATAAACTTACAATAAAGTAAGCACTCGGTAAAGAGATTTACAAAAGTCTGCTAAGACTACTCGGTTAAGAGATTTACACTGATACACTGGTCAAAATGTCTCAGTACCTGATCTTTCAGTTTGCACTAGTATGCAGATTATAGATCTCCTCTTTACTTTATAACTTGATCTCTTCTATCTGATCTTTCTTGATTCTATCCTTTCACTGCTTAGCTCGGCCACTAAACTCTATCTGAATACTTTGCTATTCTGAATATATTTCTCTAATCATTTTCTCATACTAATTCAATCTTATCTCTCTGATTCACACACACTTATTTCTGATCTTGATCTTGCCCTTATATAACAACAAAAATGTTTTACCATTTCAAGATCTACGGATCAGATTTATTTCTATTGCCGCCTTAACTATATAGTTTTCTGATTGGTTCTAGGTTTTACATAGGGATCAATGATAACAATATGGATGCATAATTACCTCTATAATTACCTCAATAGACAAAATAAAAAACATTATTATCACCAAAAATAGTTTACCTCGATCATTGTGCCATTCCAAACTTGTATGTCAATTCTGGCTAACTCGGCAAAAAGTTATTCCTGGCAATCGGCATCAACTATACTTGGCATCAGTTGAACTTCTCTGTCACTCAAAAATCATTGATATATGTAACTCGGCAATAACTATACTCTCAGCATATTACAAACATATAGTGACCATGACTTTACTCGGCAGAACTACTGCTCAGTAAGTATACAATACAAAACTCGGCCTTTACAAAATGACTTGGTCGCAGTGATGACCAACCATCATTGCCTAGATAAATGACTAAGTGTGAAACACTAATGGTCAACAAAGACTATAGAGATCTATAATCTCCCCCTTTGACATTAGTGGCAAAAACACTTTATCATGACATTGATATACATAATTTACAAAAAAATTTGTACTAGCCTACTACTCCAAAGAGATATATATACACATTCAAAATTTTATTACCTGTCCCTATTCTATCCTTGTCCAGACTCATGTCATGATGATCCCTATTCTATCCTTGTCCGAACTTGTGTCATGATGATTCCCCCTTTTTTTTTACATGACTAATCTCTTCATCAATAGGTAGTTCACAAATTTTCTCCAAAAAAGGTTTATGCAGCACTGTGATCATGTAGAGTGCATCGGTCCAAGCAGTTGAAGCAAGCTTCAAAACTTATGTTTGCACTTCTAAATTAGCAACTAAACTGATAAGGCTCTCGGCTGTGGATAGATGTGGATCACTCTAGATCAATGTTTTAGCCTTCGCTAATTTTCTCTGTATAGCCTCTAAATGTGGTGTTAACACAGTTTGAATAGAGAGTAGGCGAGAATGAATCTTGCCATCATTAGCCATCAGCTCGGCTAACTTACCTTGTGTCTACATGATTTTCACATAATGTGTAGTACTGGTGTCTACATCCAAGGTCAGGGACTGACTTGTAGCTTTGATTTCTTGCTTGAGAGTTTCAAGAAATTGTTGATTTTCCTCTGTGAACAGTTCAACATTACATATCTTGGCCAATAGAGACTGTCTATTCACAACTAATCCCTTGGTCTCCTTTACCAATTTGGACAGCTCAACCTATTTTACTGCTATCTCGATAGATATCTTATTTAGCATTTTGGTTTCCAACCTTCTTTCTAACCATTCAAATAACTTATCACTTGCATAGCTAACTTCATTATTTACTTTCTGAACAATGTGTACAAGTTGTTCTAATATAGGAATGGAACTATTTACATCTGATAAGTTATATACTTCTTTAAAAATATCTTTAATTTCATGAAGAACCTATTTTTGTTGATGCTCTCTTTGAAGTTCTACTTGCCTACTCTTTCTTGTCAACAAATCTTTCATGATCTGCAATTGCTCATAAGAAATATTATTTGTATCCCATTTTGGAATAACAATTACTTCATCAATTGTGACCTCATTTTTCTCCTGTTGTCCTCTTGGTGGAGTATTTCCACTTGGCATTTATACAAGAGCTTTTATTGCCTCTTGTTCCTTTGGTTCTTGTTCTTCAATGAATTTTCCTTTTATGTGTTTTTATCATTTCTCCTTCTCCTCAGCATGAGGGCTAACAGCTTTTTTATCTAATTTGCTTCCTTGTTCTTCTGTGTTGTGTTCTTCCTTAGGAGGACTTTGAATATTTTCTGCTGCATTAACTTCTTCCTCGACAGATTGAGTTAGTGGTATCGACTTAATGGGTTCCTCAGTAGGACTTGTACCAACTAACTGATCAACAGTAACAACTCCAGGTAGAGTAGGATTATCATCGACAGATTGTGTGCTCAGAATGGTGGGATAATCCATGACTTGCAATAGTACAGTGTTGCTATCAGGAAGGGTTGTGTCAGTTGCTTTCTTGTTCTTTAAATCATCCTCAGTTAAGAACAACTTCTTAATAGGACTCTCCTCTAGTATGTCAACAATGTGAACCTCAAATGTATCATGTGATTTCACTTCCTTAGGAGTATCAGTCTCCATTTTATTTTGCTTGATGTCAAGTTCAACAACTATTTAAGTGGTAGCATCTTTTCCTTCATTATTTCCTTCATCTTTTTCTTCATCCTGTTCTTCATCAGGAGCAGGTAACAAACCATACAATACCTTCCAAATTTTTAAAATTTCTTGCACAACATCTTCAACCTTGTGTTGAAGAATGTGATAGGCTCTTATTTTAGGATCAAACTTGCCTCTATATTGCTCAATTGTTTGTTTGATGTATGTAGGGGTGAGAGTGGATTCAACTTGTGCTAGTGTACTCTCCCTAATTTCCTTCTCTATTTGCAGAGCATACTCCCATTTATGTGCGACCCTGTTGCATAATTCCTTTGGAATTCTATTTTCAATTTCAATTGGCAACATCTTGAAAATGCATAACATTTCAAGAATAGCATCCTCAACTTTCTCTTTATCTTTGATGTTCATTTTGCCAAACTTTAATCTTTTTACCTCATCTACTACTATTGTTTTAGTAAGCTTAAGACATAACTCATCAACAATGAGTTGATGTGTACCTTGTTGTGTAGCCTTCCCCTTTCTTGCTTCATCACTTTCTATTTCTTCATCATCCTCTGTTAGAACAAGCTTCCTTCTTGACTTCTTCATAACCTTGGTCAGCACTACCTTAGGTTGAGCGGATTTTCACTTTGCAGATGCAGGAGTCTTCTTTGGAGTCTCGGTAGTAGCTCTTCTGGTTCGAGGTCTTAGTGATGGTGTCATTGACACTTTTCATTTCAGCACTCTTCTCTTTGGCGGGGACTCAGCAATTACTGGTTTCTTCTCTTCCTCTTCTTCTTTCTCACTGCTACTAGTTGCACTCAGTTCATCTTCTCCCAATCCTTGGGTCAACTCTAATGGTGCATCCTTCTCAGATTCTTTAACATATTCTTCCAGATTTCTTACTATTTTCTTTCTTCTCCTCTCAGTAGTGGCAGCCAATAATCCCAAAGAAATCTTGGATTTGGCCTCTTCAAATGTTCCAAAGTAGGGCACCTTTGTATCAATTTCCTCAGCTAAGAGGGTTGTGATTGCTGCAGTAGCTTCATCTATGTTGAGTTCATAGGGTAATGGCATTAACCATGAAACCCTAGGTAGGACTGCCTATGCATAGGTAAAGTCTGTGTCTACCAGAAAACATATATCTTTGCTATATTTCTCAATTAAAGATAGGGATTCTAGTCCTATTCCTCATCTTCTTCTTAAACTCAATGAAATAATTATCCATAATCCCTTCAAAATCATCACCAATCTAGTTTATAAAATCATTAATTTGAATTGTAATGAGCTTCTTCTTATCCCATGTGACATCACCATGTGTAGGAAAACACTTCTTAACAAAAGAATATACAAATCAGTAGAGAACCGAACTTACACATAGAGTTCTTCGCCATTCGGATGGAGTTCAAATTATTGGCAAGTTGAGTTAGTTGGAGCTCAGCAAGGTCATATGTGTGCCCTTTCTTAATAATCTTCCATGCCTAGTCCACTGCCATATAGGGGATGTTGTCCAACCGACTGGATTGATAAAACTTTTTCAAGATGACTCTAACAGCGAAGTCAATTTTTGGATCGATAATGGTGGAAATTGTGATGCCACATTTGTTCCAAATTGCCTAGGTGTTTTCTTGAATATCCTCTTTTCCTGCACATTTCATCATTCTCTTCCCGTCAATTGTAGGGTAACCAGTGACCTTGTGTATCATTTCCTTTGTGATCTTCACCAGTCTATCTTCCAACCATAACTACATGTCATGTACTCAACCCAAAATGATCTTGATCCATTCCACTTTGAAATTTTTTGGGAAATTTAGGGCATGCACTAACCCTTGATCAGCAACAACTTTATGTTCCAGCTTCAGCACTTCGTTGACACATAGTTTGTCATATGCTTCCCTGATCTCATAATCACCAATTTCTCCAATTTTGCACATATAGCAAGACCTAACATCATTCATCAATAACACATTCTCTGGAATAGAAGATAGGGCTCCATTCAAATCTCCTCTAATTGCACTTATTGACATTGTCTTGAATACCCTTGGTTTGCAAACTTCGTTCCTTACAAGTTGTACATTGAAAACTTCCATCCCTTATTTCTTGACTGGTGCAGATGAAGATGATGCCATTTTCAAACTATAATTTTTGAAAAGAAAATATTTGCTCGGTAAAGTACCTTTTTGTTAATAACCCTGTAGATGAATTTTGTCGATGGCACGCTGAGAGAATTTAGAATTGCTTTGCTTAATCTGGTTGCTCAAACTCTAAATCGCTCTCTGAAATCTTGAATAGCTTGGTGAAATGAAATTAACAGCAACTTTCCACTTTATAGAATTTGAAAAAATAGGATTAGGGCCTCATAAATGCTCCATACAGATTTAGGTAGATTACAGCTGTCTCAGCAAACTCACAAGCTCAATCAATATAACTGTTGTGATATAGCTCGGTGTATATAGAATTTCAGCCAAAGCAGGTGCTCAGCATACATTGATATCTCAGTCGTTGACACTAATGCTCAGTATCAAAAATGAAATTTTATATTTTTCTCACATATGTCCTAGTGCATCTTTATCTATGCTGATGTGGACTTTTGCTCAGTTCTATGTTAGGAACTGATGAAAGATAAGGCTTTGCAAGACTCAGTTCTGGACATACCTTTCAAGCTTAATTAGAAGAAGTGTGATCACCTGATCCATTGGATTGGGTGATCACCGATGTGCTAGCTTCACTTGAGTTTTCTTATTCTTTCTTCCTCCATGTCTTTTCCGTCTGACTCTTTAGTTTCTCATGAATACCTCCATTCTATTTTTCATTGCTTGGCATAGGTGATTTGCAATATTTCTTTAAATGATTGACCTTGTTACATTTGTAACAAACCATGCTTCCATTCATCTAGCTTTTGGATTTACCTCTAAAGTGAGTCTTCATGCAATTTGCTCTGATGTGTCCATACTTGCCACAAGAATGGAAATTATACCAGGTGTTGTAATCCCAATTGTAATAGTTGTGCTTTGTGACTGGATTTTTTTTCTCACTTGATGACCACCATGGTCTTGATCTGCATTCAAATGCTTTATGCCCATATTTCTGACAATTGAAACAACTTCCTTGAAACTCGGGTGAGGTGAATGGATTACTAGCTTTGAATCTACATTCATGTGCTTGATGTCCATGCTTCTTGCAGTTAAAATAATGTCCATTAAACTTAGGCTTAGAATTAGACTTACCATGTTTGCTTCTGCAAATATTGGATGTATGTCCTGGCTTTCCACAATGATGACATGTGGGCTTGGTGTTCTTTGGTTTAACTATCTTCTGTTCTCCATTCATTGATGATTCTCCTTCTTCAGTAGATGAATGTTCATTCAGTCCAAGTCTAGATCTATCACTGGATCTTTTAGGTGATCTTAACAGCTCTTCAAAATATTTTTCAGCTTCATTGGGTTTGTTCATCCTTTCATAGATCTCTTTTTCAGTTCTCAAATCATGTTTCAACTAATCATTCTCAGACCTTAGTTGATTGATTTCCATATCTTTTCTGCCCAATTCCTGATTAACCATCAGTAGTTGATTTACCATGTCTAGTTGATTATTAGTCACTCTTTGCATGTCACTTGTTCTTTCATCTAGTCTGATTGCAATTTGTCTTTTTTCTTCCTCAACCATTGTCTTATCATCTTTAGCTTTCTTTTTCTGTTCCACTAATTCACAAAGTCTGATAGATTGAATTTCTTGTTCTCTCCTTAGAGCTATGATGTCATCATTTAGTATGGTATTTTTCTCCAGTAGTTCTTTTATAGCTTTATCACTCTTGGCAGAGTTACCATTGTTAAATAGGCCAGAGATGTCTTCCTCTTTGTACTGTGGCTCATTCTGTTGGATTGCAATCTCTCTTCCCTTGCTCAAAGATTTCTTCAATTCTCTAGCTGCTTCCAGTTGCTACAATGCCAACTGTACTTCAATCTTTTGATTCTCTATGATCTTTTCCAGTTTGTAAGCTTCCATTTTAAGATCTTTTTCCTTAAGTGGTTAGACTTCCTTAAGAGAAACCTTGCTACTCTGATACCAATTGTTGGAAATACAAGTGGGAAAGTAACACTGAGAGGGGGGTGAATCAGATATTACCTACTTTTATCCTTTGATCTTATAAAACTTTTATGCATAACATAAACAAAACTTGATCATAGTAAGCAACAAAACATACAAAGTAGCATGCATGAAATTACTCATCACACCAAGATTTTGGTAACCCAGAAACCCTTGAAAGGTAAAACTAGGGTGGGGATGACACCCACAAATCTTCACTACTGCAATAATAAGTTTTTCCTATTAAGACTTACAAAATGTGGTCAAATCATGATCTACCCTATGAAAGGTTTGCTCTGTTAAAAGCTAAAAGACTTGTATAGTCTACCTTGTTAAAGGATTTATAAACTTACAATAAAGTAAGCACTCGGTAAAGAGATTTACAAAAGTTTGTTAAGACTACTTGATTAAGAGATTTACACTGATACACTGGTCAAAATGTCTCAGTACCTGATCTTTTGGTTTGCACTAGTATGCAGATTACATATCTCCTCTTTACTTTATATCTTGATCTCTTCTATCTGATCTTTCTTGATTATGTCCTTTCACTGCTTAGCTTGACCACTGAACTCTGTTTGAATACTTCACTATTCTAAATATACTTCTCTGATCATTTTCTCATACTAATTCAATCTTATCTCTCTAATTCACACACACTTATTTATGATCTTGATCTTGCCATTATATAACAACAAAAATGTTTTACCATTTCAAGATCTACGGATCAAATTTATTTCTATTGCTGCCTTAACTATACAATTTTTTGATTGGTTCTTGGTTTTACATAGGAATCAATGATAACAATACGGATGTGTAATTACCTCCGTAATTACCTCAATAGAAAAAATACAAAACATTATTATCACCAAAAATAGTTTACCTCGATCATTGTGCCATTCCAAACTTGTATGTTAATTCTGGCTAACTCGGCAAAAATTTATTCCTAGCACTCGGCATCAACTATACTTGGCATCAATTGAACTTCTCTATCACTCGGTAATCATTGATATATGTAACTCAAAAATAACTATACTCTCAGCATATTACAAACATATAGTGACCATGACTTTACTTAGCAGTACTATTGCTTGGTAAGTATACAATACAAAAATTAGCCTTTACAAAATGACTCGATCACAGTGATGACCGACCATCATTGCCTAGATAAATGACTAAGTGTGAAACACTAATGGTCAACAAAGACTATAGAGATCTACATAAGTTGCACAAAGCACTATATGGATTGAAACAAGCACTGAGAGCATAGTGTGAAAGACTGCATTCATACCTTATCAGTATTGGATTTGTTAGAACAAGTGACAACAACAATTTGTTGGCAGAATACTGATTCACCCCCCTCCCCTCTCAGTATTCCCTATTTCTAACACAATTTATATTTGAATGGTGAAACTGATGATAAGATTCTTATTGCTGAAATTTTTGTTGATGATATCATATTTGGAGGAAATGATAATCTATGCAAATCATTTGTTGATGAAATGAGAAAAGAATTTGAAATGCCAATGTTTGGAGAGATTAAATTCTTTCTTGGCTTGCAAATTTTTTGAAAAAATAAAGGCATATACATTACTCAATAAAATTACATAAAAGAAGTATTAAATACATTCGGTATAGAGGATTCAAAACTAGTCAGTACACCTATAGTCACTGGATGCAAATTTTCAAAAAATGATCATTCAACCGAGGTAAATTAGACATTATATAGATCAATGATTGGTAAGTTGATGTATGGTGTACATAGTAGACCAGATATTGCACATGCAGTTGGAATTATAGAAATGTTTTCTACTAATCCTAAAGAATCACATATGACTATTGTAAAAATAATTTTGAGATACTTGAAGAACACTAAAAACTATGGCTTGTGGTACAAGAAAGAAGGTAATTTTGAACTGAAAGTTTAGACAGATGTGGACTGGGATGGAAACATTGATGATAGAAAGAGCATTATTGGTGGAGCATTCCTTTTGGGAGAAAGACTAGTTACTTGGATAAGTAAGAAACAAGGATGCATTTCTCAATCCACTATAGAGGTAGAACGTGTTGTTGTTGTTTCTAATTGTTTGAACATTGCATAGATAAAATAACTTTTGGAAGGTATGAATGAAGAGATCACTGACCCAGTGATAATATTTTGTGATAACACTAGTGCAATAAACATTTCTAATAATTTATTGATGCATGCAGAGATAAAGCATATATCTATAAAGTATCACAACTTGAGAGAACAAGTACAAGAAAATCAAGAGAAACTTGTTGATATATTTACTAAACCCTTACCAAAGGATACATTTGAGTACTTAAGGACTAGACGAGGGGTCCATCCCCTGTCTATCAATCACAAAGGTGATTAGGAGGTTGCATCAACCTACACTTTATCATAATATCAAATGATTTTGATGCATGATGTTCACACTTTAGGTTTCCTAAGGTTTTAAAATTTAAAAGATTAAAGACAAACTGAAACTGTATATCAGTACATGAAAGGTACTTGATCTGCACTAAACACCAGAGATAATATTTTGGCTATTGAAGAGTTATTTATTTTATTTGGGATTGTTGTCAAAGGGAGAGGATATTTAAAGAAATATTTATCTAAAGGGAGAGAATAAAATACACACAGGGAGAGAAGATCAAATCTGCAAGGAAAGACTGCATGAAGTAGTAATGTTATGTAGTGATTAAACATATTAAATATACAAGCTAGGGAGACCTTACCGAGTTACAATATTTTCTTACAGAGAAACTTTGTAGAATAGATGTTTGGTATTCTATGGCATATTTCATATTGTGTTGCCATCAATGCCAAAGGGAGAGATTTATAAACTACAACTGATTAAATATCTTGAATGAAAGTTTGGCAATAGAATGAATATTTGAAAGATAGTGATTGATGATCACTGAGATACTAAAGCATATGTAAGACATTAAATCAATTAATGTATTGTCATTGATGTCAACTAGTTTTGATTGTACTTACCATGATGGTTACAAACATCTTAAGAAATAAAATTGGTAAAGAAATGAGATATCTACATGAAGATGAGATGGATGGGAAAGATATGGATATAGTATACATTGGGTAACTTGTTGATGAGTCTATGTCATTATGTTAGTGACTTGATTGTATTACATGATTCTATTATATATTGAAGATCAAGAATGAATAATTTAATGTGGTTGGTAAATGAAGAATGCAGTATACACCAAGCAAGTGTAGTGTATACCGAGTGTAGTGTTAACTGAGCTAGTTATCACTGATGTATTACGGTATTGACTGAGTGAAAGAAATAAATAGAGCTTATGAGAGTTGACTAAAGATGATGAGATGCATGATTGTTAATGATTTGTAGGTAAATGATAATGTTTTTTATGTTGATCAAATGACTGACAAAATTTAAGGATGATCAGATGAAGGAGAATGAAATGTGTTATTGACACAACTGTTGAAGAAGGTTAAAGCATCAAAATATATGACGAAGATTAAGAGGAAAAATCAATGAATGGAAATAAAATGGTTTATGATTTCTATATAATGAGACATGAGATTCATCATTGAATCTAATGTTGTAAGAGAATTCATGTGAAAAGATTGATTTCATGCAACACTAATCAAACCGGTTGAAGATAGAACTGGGCAAATCTACAGACAACACCGAGTGACAGAGAAAGCAATTACCAAGCACAACAAAGTTGGAGGAAATGATGATATTGAATTGATTATTGATTAGGCATATTTTTGAGCTTAACATAGATCTAAAAATCTACAAATCAAGTTGTATTTGAATCAGATCATTATTGTATCAGCTTAACCATTACTACAGATAAATCTCTTAACTGATTGGGACTTAACAATCTTTATATTTCAATATGGCATTCAATGAATGTTTATTATTTTCTTGTTGACCCCATAGTGAATGATTGGTCAAGGGAGAACTGTTAGTGATAAATCCTCTAACCAAATCACACCTCATAGTGTGTTTTGTAACCTTTAATAGGGTTGGCTCTTAACCGACCTCACTTTAGAAGAGTGAATTATTTTGGATTATAAGTCATGTTGAGGATCATTTTTACACAGGACAATGGCTATGAATTTACGTGAGCAAATTCCCCTCTTGGAAGAGTGATGTGAATCAATCTCAAGGTTCCTTCTAGGTTGGGTCTCAACCACTTGGATAGCTCAACTAAAGATAAATGTGAATATGTTCACGAGGAGGCCTTTGCTAGTTCATATCTTGAAAAGGGGGGCTGCAAAACAAACTTTAACAAAACAATACTTCTCCTTTTTTGGGATTTTCATATTTTAAAATGAAAGCAATGTAAATCTAATTAATCTACTGTAATCAATTTGCAAATAAAGAAAGAGATAAGGTAACGAGAATTCGAAGGAAAATTTTTGAAAGAAACTAATGGACATAAACCAGCATCACACTGCTTTGTGAATTTAAAAGACCGAGAAGATGAGGAAACCCATAAAATAGAGATCAGAATAAATTACAATCTTCAGCTAGGAAGATGTAATCATCAATGGAAATGAACGCAGATGTGTGATAAGCCAAAACTCATCAAATCACAAAGCCACCCCAGATGTGCACACACATGCAACAAGTTTATCTTCAAAGCACCAAAAGAAAGATCTTCTCAATAATTCATCACAACAAAACAATGTAACACCAGCAAACACCGAACTAAGGAATCATAGATTTAAAACCACCACATAATCAATTGGCTCTTTGAAATAAATAAATGAGAAATTCACACATCCATAAATATCACAAAGATAGCTGAAGAATCACACTATGATTGAAGCACCAACTGTATGTATTGCATTAATGATAAAATCGAACCTTAATTACATTGATTTTATACAATTTATAGAGTTGTGCTCTTATTTTTGCAGCTAGAGTTTCAGCTGCATGAAACTTCAAAATAAATCTAAACTTAAGATTACATGAAAGGAACTATCTCTAAAACTAATTGAAACTATCCTAGCACAAAATTAAACCTCGTGCATTACAAAAACTAGAGCAGATCGTGCATAAAATGCCTCAAAAATGAAGCTGAAACTCGTGCATGTTCTTCATGAAACTCGTGATCTTTCCTTGTATTCTTTGTTATAGCTTCTCCACGTGGACTCAACTGAAAGAGGCCCCAAAATCATGCAGAAATGGTCCCATAAAGGAGATCAAGTTAACTGAAAAATCAAGTTTGAGATAACTGAATTTAAACAGCGGACATGCCCAAAAAATCATGGATACTGACAGTTTCCCTGAAAAAATGAAGCTTCAAAAATGACTAAATGTTGAATCCTCTTTTCCCAAGTTTCGGACATCGGACTTCTAAGGCTGAAAATTCTCTAAGGAAGAATTGCCAAAAATCAGGGTTTGCAAAAATGGCTAAGTACAAAAACTGCTTTTTCCAACACAAAATTTGGCTAAGTCAAAGTTGGATGCTTATTGAATTGGGAGTACTTTTGGGTGAGCCTTGAGAAACCTATCCACAATCTCTTGTAATTCTTCAAAGTTTGTCATTTTGACCCCTTCAAGGAGTTCTTGTTGTCTTTCTCAGAAGGTGACTAATTCCTCTGCAAACCCCTTTATCTCCCCTTCCCGAGACAACATCAACTGAATTTCCTCCTTCTAATAGAACATCTGTTGGGGGTCATCTTTTGTTTTAACTCCTTTGAATATACCTAGATACTAATTGATGATGACATTTACAAAGTGCATTGTTTTATCATCATCTTCATCATAAAAGTCCAAGTCCAACCCGTCAAAGAACTTATGCATTTCCCCTACAAAAAGTAGACTGTCATCTCTCCTTTTATATATCCTTTTCAGTACCTTCTCAAAAATGGTCAAAGCTCCAGTTATATCCTGAATCCATTCCTCAAAATTGTCTAGCTCTGACCCTTCATACATCTTAACCAAAACTTGGAAGCATTGCTTCCTTATTACCATGAGGTCATCCAGTGCCTTTTTCCATTTCAGGATCTTTTCCTCTATACCATCCTCCTCACTCATGATCTCTACCAAGGATGTGATCCCCTAAAGAATGCTTCTAAAAGGCTTCAAAATCTTCTTGAGAGCCACCTTGGAAAACTCCTCAAAATCATCTTTCTAGTCGGCACAAGCTTGAACAAAATGATGTGGTACATCTATATTTACTTCACCCCTCTTCTCTAAAATGGCTTGTAATGAGGCCTCAGGGTTATTAGGGTCAGAGCCATTGTCTTAAGAATGAACTTCTTCATGGCTTTATTCTGCTCCATCAAAGCTTTTACTTTCTCTTCATCTTTATCCATGAAGCCCAGAGCATGCTTCAACCTAAGGGTGGACAGAGTCTTTCTTCCTTCCCTAGTTGGATCTCCTAGATCCACTTCTTCCAACACATAGTCATCTGGGGTGACTTTAGTTGTACTAATACTCATCATAGGAACAACCACCTGAGCCTTCCATCTACCAGCTTGGTCCTATGTGACATATGATAGGGTTCTCACTTGGGTGCTAGATCTAGCTTGATGGAATGCTCACCCTAATGCAACCATATCTATTTCATCATCAGTATATACCCTGGTCCTTGGCTAAATCTCCTTGGTGAACCAAGTGGGTTTTGAAAAAGCATTGAGGGGCTCATAAGGGGCTGCTAGAGTCAAAGTAGTCATAGGCCATTCTATCTTTGTTTCCTCATGACTCTCCTCCTCTCCTCCTCATGTTTCCTATTCTTCCATCACATTTAGCTCTCCCTCCTCATGTGTCTATTCCTCATCATTTATTTTATCTTCTTCATCAACCTTATTTTCTTATCCATCATGTTCTTATGACATTATCTCACCAGTTGCCTATGTCTCTCTCTCAAGTTCTTAAGGCCCTTCTACTACTACTTCATTGTGAACAAGTGGTGGAATGGGAGCTTAGGAAGGAATATTTTGCATGGGAGGAGTAGGAGCAACGAGGGGAGTGGGTGAAGGCATTGGTGGAGGAGGTGGAGTTGACATAGGAATATGAGCAAGTGGAGGTTGTGGAGGCAATGGAGTGGTTTGAACTAGAGTTGGAAGTGGATTGGTAGGTGGTGTCTAATGCAGAGGTGGGAGTAGAGTTTGATGCATAGGTGGAGGTGGAGGTGGAACTAGGTGTGAAGCCAGAGGAATTTGTGCAACTACATCCTCCTCAGAGGTGACACCTATAAAAGATTCCTTGCCAGACTCCAGAGTTTCCTTCTAAATTTCAACTGCAACTTCCTCAACTTGCTCATGGGACTTCTGTTGAACTTCCTCTCCCACATTATCAAGAGGACCAGTGAACTTTGTAGGGAAAGGATCTAAAGAAAAGGATTGTCCTGTGTCTGGAACCTATTGCTCAAACTCTTGGAAACCATGAAGCCCCTTGAAATTTGAGATGTTGAACTCATCATCACCCAAAGTGTCTAGATTTATTGGCTCTCATTGGGTTTCTCCTCTAGCATCTTCTTGATCATCTTCCAGTACTCTCCTTCTTTTCAAGGATCCCACAAAGTGGGTTCTTCTAATGAGGGTTACTTGCTCCATATCATATTCATCTTCCTCTAAGAGGTTATCCATCTGAGTGGGCATTGAATATTTCTTCCTCTTGTAAACATTCCCTTTAATTACCTCGGTTGGCCTAGGTCCAATTACCTTAAATTTGGGTACCTTCTTTGGTGCACTTGGAAGTTCAGGACCACTAAAAGAAGGAACATCTAGAGGTGCTATACACCTTGTCATTCTATTTTTAGGCTTCTTCAAATGAGTAGCTGAGCCATATGTTTTAGGATGCTCATGCCTATAAACTATCTCTGGCTTTTATGGCGCAACCTCCTTAAATTATGGTTTCAACACTTTCTGTCATTTCTTCTTCTTCTCCTTAGAAGGCCAATCTAGCTATTGTTTCATTGGTACAAGGTCCATAGGAAATGGACAAGTGACCCAAGCCTTAGTCACCTTGATGTCATGTCTAGCTTTGTAGTTGATGTCATTGTTTTCATCCCTTTCTACTTATGCATTCAGAATGGCCCTGGTATATACTTTATCCAAATTGTAGATAGGATCTAGGATATCCTCAAAGTCAGCTCCCTTCACCTTTGGAGATATCTTCATAAGTAGAGTGGTATGTGCTAGCTCCAAACTCATTTGGCAGTAGTCACAGATCTTGACCTCATAGTCATCTAAGCAATTCATCCAATGGTCTTCAATATGGGGATCATGTACATAATTATTTCCTATTATGTGACTATATGTACCAATTGGATCAAAATGGGTCCTTACTAAGTTGTAGCTTTGTAGGGTGGATTCATCCCATTAGAAGGACAAGGACTTATAGATCTTCATATCTAGTACACAATGGGGCCCTATGGAAATTGGGAAGACCCAACAATGTTTCTTCTTATGTCGGATGTGTTCATGGGCATCAAACAATTACCTAGCCACCTCCAATAGGATCATTCTATCAGATGGGTATCTTGGAAACTTATTTGGAGCCAGGGTGCATCTTGCCACCCAGATGTAAGTAAAATTCTTGACTTAAATGTAAAATTCCCCAAGGGCCTTCACCTATGCAGCAGCCTCTATCAAAATTCTTTTAGCGTAGTCTCCCTATATAGAGTGTATGATGGCAAATACAAATGCATCATTGATGATGCATAAATTATGGTTTTTATGTGTGTAGTATTCCTTCCTAACCAACTGTGGGTACATTGTGAATGGCCATGTATTTAGATCTCCCATGACACCAACTTTTGTCAACCCTGGGTACACCTCTCTAACAGCCAATAGATACACAACATAGGATGTCATGTAGAAGTGCAGGTCACTTTTCACTTTGATCAGTTGTTCATCCAAGTTTTCACTAAGGATGGTGGCCCAATCAAACTTTTCCTACCTCTCCTTTATCTTTTCAATAAGAAAGATCATTCATGGTTCTAGCTGACTAGACTTACGCAGTCCATACACCTGACTGATCATGGTCATGGCCGCTTGGATGTCTTCTTTCATGTATCCTCTCTACATATCTATCCTATCCAACTTGTTTTTGGGAAAAGGTTGTATAAGGTACTCATTGTTTACTATGTCATGAGCTCATGAGACATCCCTATTATAGAACTCCATCCCCTTTCCAATGAATAAATTGTAGAACTTGTTGACCCCTTTAGGAAAGTGGAAGACATACTCAATATTGTCTAGCCTGAGATCCAAAACTACTTCACCCATGTTTTTATTCACCATTCTTTCTTCTAGTACGTAGTGGCTTGCCAAAGTGTTGATCAAGTTTGAGGATAGGATGGAAATAGGGTACGCTCCTGCATTCACCAAAGAACAATACACTAATGAAGTGTAGTCCTCATATCTTCCTGCCGGTTAGGCACACTTAAATAGGTAGTCATTCCAACTAACATTTCTGATGTCAGTATCTGTAATCTCAGCATGCAAGTTTCTCCCTTTGGAGGGTGCATGATACCCTTTGAACTGATACCGCATAGTTGGTGAGTTAACCTTCTTTTCCATTCCTACAAAGATAAAAATACATGAATCAGTAAACATCAAATCACATGAAAGAGAGGACATTCTTTAAAAAAACAAAATCCTAAAAAACTAAGCCTCAAAAGGCTCTAAGAAATCAATTTCAGCCTTTCAGACTTTCAGGGGTACGAGACCTCTAAAAGGCCGAAAGGGATGAAATCCCAAAAAGGGGAAACCTCTAGCCAATGATCAAGCTTAGATGTTTTGGAGAGGTGCTCTTTCAAACTTTGGTGAATTAGAGGTGAAGGATCTTCAGAGTCTGAAACCTCTAAAATGTTGAAGAGGAGTCTTGGCATCTTTTGAAGTAAACCGAGAGATTCAGACTCTGAACCTTCAGAATTTTGGTGAATCAAGGGAACAGAATAGTCGGGGTCAGAAAACCCTGAAACACCAAAGAAAGGGAACTTGGATGAAATTTGAAGGAATAGCCGTGAGAGTTTCAGACTGTGAAAGTCCAAAAAATTTGATCTGTGGAAGGTCAAAAATGAGGGTTTTAGGTCAGGGCTCTAAAATGAGCCCGACAGTGAGTTCAACCATGAACTTGAGGCTAGGGGGGTCAAAGGGCACAACCTCATGATTCCCAAGGTGGGACCAGACCAACTCAAACAAAACCCTAGCCACTAAACATAAAGAAAACCTAGCCAAAAGACAAAAAAATGAAAATGAAAAAGAAGGAAAGAAGGAGCCAACCTAGAGACAAGCTAGAAAATAAATGACCACCAAGAAGCAGACAAGAAAGCTAGGGAGCATAAACAAGATGAGAAGAGAAAATGTTGACAAGCTCTGGAAAAATGTGATCAAGGGAAACATAAGTGAGGTTAAAAGACCACTCACTACCTTATATAGGCAGCTAACAGGGGTGACATCAACCACCACCACCGATCAGCCTTTTGGCCTTTTGGGGGTCCCGAACCTCTGAAAGTCCAAAATGTCAAAAGGTCGACTCTCTTCGAAGAGTCAGACCTTTCATTGTCCAAACATCTAAAAGTTTGAAAACTTTGATGGGGTCAAAAATGAGCAAGGCTTACTAACTTTCAGACCTTTCACACTTTGGGACCTCTAAAAGTGTGAAACTGTGAAATAGCGAAAAAGACAAACAAGACAAGAAACCAAGAAACCAAACCAACAGGCAGACTAACAACCAAGAACAAGCTAGTAAGAGGGGGGGGCCTAAAGCCAAAAGGCTACAAAGGGGAGTGTGTTTGTGGAACCACAACAAATAGCCCTAACAAAAGAAGAGGGAAATAACCTGAGTACCCCAAAGTCATTCCACCTTGAATCAATCATATCTTACAGTGAGCCAGACACAAAGCCTTCAGCCAGAGTGATTATCGTATCATCATCAAGATTGAGAACATCATTACATCCATATCTAGTGTGTGTTTATACATGTTCAAATTTCCCAGGAATCCCTCATCATAAGTCTTTACTGATTATCAACCAATCATCGTCAGATCACTGCCCACCAATCCAAATTTGGCCAAAAGTCACTTTAACCTTACTCTACTGCCAGGCAGGAATCTATAGCCCCACTAGAGGTTGCTAAAATCACCCTTCCCCTCCTACAGATGAGCTTTATTTTAAGTTTTAAACTTCTTTGGAGGGCTCTTAGACTCAACATATGTTAGATTGAAACTGAGGTCCTTGAACCATTGTGTTTTGAATGATTCATTTCTTCATTGTTCAAATTTTGGTGCTTTGGTGTTCCTTTTCTTCTCTTATCAGATATTAACTCTTTTTTTTCTTTTTTTTTGGGAACCAGGGCAGTGCTTAGACTGTGCTACCCTAGTTTGTGAGCCTCCTTTGTTGACCTTATCTTTATGCATTCATCCTTTTTAATTTCTTATTCTTTTCTTTTAGTTTTTATTCTAGCTAGGAGAGGGTTCTGGCTCTCGACCTCCTTCATGACCATGGGCATTACCTAATTTTGACTGGTATCCTATCCAAGAGGCTCTTGGTTCGAGATCCCTTTTAAATGTGTTAGTGTTGAGGATGGTTCATTCTCATGAAACCTTTCAAGAAGTTTGAGAAAAGAACACCTCACTTCTGACCTTTGTATCTTGCTTGTTGCAATACAAAACTAAATCACGGGGTTTGACAAAGGAAGACCCTTATCTCTTTCCTAGACTACCTGATGTAGATCATTAAGCTCAAGAAACACCTACCCCTCAAGAAGATGCAAACTAGAAGACCAAAAGAAAAGACACAAATGACAAGACCCAAAAGAAAACAAAGAAGATACTCTAAAATACAAGAATATACAAGAAAGATCAAAGGTTCGCTAGGACCCAAAGTAGTGCTTGAGGAATTGATCATTAATGGGCAATCAAACCAACTCCCCATCAAGAGAATTGATTCTAAAATTATTCTCTCCTATAATTTATGCGATCTGGAAAGAGCCTATCCATAAATGTTGGAATTTAGTGTGGCTACCTGGTTTTTCTTTTTCTTTATCCCACATCAAAACTAGATCATAAATCCTAAAGGCCTTTATGGTTTCTCTTTTGTCAAACCAACGTTTGATAACAGCTTGATGTTTGGACACATTCTCCAAAGCCATGGTTCTTTTTTCCTCTAGTTCCAACAAATTCATAAGGTGGATCTGCACCCAGTCCTCTCCTTCGATGTATTGATCCATAAATCTTAGAATTGGTATCTTCAAGTTCATCAAAAAAATAGGTTGCAGTCCGTAAACCAACTAGTAAGGGGAAGTCCCCAAGGCATTTTTTATTCTCATCAGTCCACAAGGCATACTTCAACTAGGTGTGCCAATCTCAAGGGTTATTATCCAAAAGGCATTTGATTACTATTGTCAAGTTTTTATTTGTCGATTTGGAAACCCCATTCCCTTACGACTAGTAATTGGATGAGAATTTGAGAATTACCTAATTTTTCAAAGGCCCATTGAATGAGAGATTCAGATGAGAAATAAGGAGTGTTATCACATACAAAAAAGAAAGGTGTACCAAACTGTGTAATGATGAATTCTTCTAGGAACTTGGTTACCACCTCTGTAGTGCAATTTTTTTAGAACCTGTGCCTCTATCCATCGCATGCAATAATCAGTTGTGGTCAAGATGTATCTATGTCCTATGGAAGATGGAGGGTTTATCATTCCCATGAAATCTAGCCCCCACTATGTGAATGGGCACTCCTTGTAGACTGGTTATAAGGGCATTATTGGATGTCTTTCACGTACAAAATGGGTTTGACAAATATGACATGAATGCACATGTTCATGAGTGTCTTTGAACAAGGTTGGCCAATAATAGCTAGATCTCAATATTTGATGGGTCATGGCTTCAACTGACCCATGTCTTGTGCCATACTTGTCATGAAATTCTGTGAGAACCTTCTCAACTTCTATTCAGTCTAAACAACACAAGTAAAGGCCATCATAATTGCACTTATAGAGCTTCCCATTCTTTATCATATAGGATCCACTTTTATTCTTTAGAGCTCTCCTATGAGAACCATTCAATCCTTCTAGGAAGCCATTATGCAGCAAATAGTAAACTATACCTTGATACCAGACATCGGTGATCACTCCTTCGTTGGTGTACACCTCACACACCAAACCTTGCTCTGTTTCTACCAACATCTTGGTAAGACCTTGACCTCTCACTAATTTCATTGGTTAGATCTTGATGTCAAACTCTTTTAGTATGGCCATCCACTCCCCTCTTCATTCCCCCAACTCATTTTGCATTAACAAGGATTTGACCACTAGATCGTGAACAATAGCAATGACCTTACTCCTGAGGATGTAGTGTCTGAACTTCTTGATAGCTTTGACCAAAGCAAAAGATTGTTTGTCAA
Organism: Chamaecyparis obtusa; assembly: GCA_027943335.1. NCBI lineage: Eukaryota > Viridiplantae > Streptophyta > Pinopsida > Cupressales > Cupressaceae > Chamaecyparis > Chamaecyparis obtusa. Next base: position 98,094 of record BSBK01001425.1, on the reverse strand, counting down.
GATTTGGATATTTAAGTTCAGTATTTTTCAGAGGACAGCTCATGAAAGATATTGGTCTTTTAGGTGAGGATGCTTGCACATGAATGTTCTGACACAAAACATTATACCTTGAATGGAAGAAGGTAATCAAGGTTGACCAAAATCAGAGCGGTAGCAATAGACTTTTTAATTTCTTCAAAGGCTCCTTTGGCTAGAGCATTATACTCAATCTTGGTGTCCTTTTTCAACATGTCATTCAATGGATGTACTATCTCTGCAAACCCACTGATGAACTTCCTTATGAAGTTGATCTTGCTGAAGAAAGATTTCAACTCTTTCCAACTATTTGGAGGAAACAAAATTAAGAATAGCTTCAACTCTTTTAGGGTCAATTGAGATGCATGTTTCAGATATGATATGCTTGAGGAGTTTGCCTTGACTTAACCCAAAGAAACACTTCTTAGGATTTAGGGAGATTCCATAATGCCGACATCTTTTCAACACCTTGCGTAGATCTTCAATGTGGTCTATGTGGTTTTGGGAGAATATCATGAGATCATCCATATAGATAGCAATGCACTTGTTGACCAAGCCTTTGAATGCCTCATCCATAGCTTGTTGGAAGATGGCTCCCCTGTTGATCAACCCAAATGGCATACGGCTGTAGGAAAATGTCCCCCATTTTGTTGTGAAAGCTATTTTTAAGTGATCTTCTTCTTTTACCATGACCTGGTTGTACCTAGAGTAACCATTGAGGAATGACATCATCTAGGAGCCATTGACCACTTGCAACACTTTTTCAAGGGATGGCAGTGGGTAGTTATCCTTTTGGGAAGACCTATTTAATTTATGGAAATCCACACAGAGTGAAACTTCTCCACTTTTCTTTCTCAATGGGACAAGATTTTCTACCCAAATTGGTGTCAGATAGGGAAAATAATCTTAGTGTCAAGTAGCTTATGTACCTCCTTTTGGATCACAGGTTCGATCATGGGGTTCACCGGCCTCTATCTTTGGTGAAAAGTTTTAGCATCCAACTTCAAAGGTATTTTATGTATGATAACACTAGGATCATAGGTTTTCAAGTCTTCATAGCTCCAATCTATGATATCTTTATACTCCGTGAGCAATTCTACCATTTGCTTCTTTTCTTCAGTTGTGTTGACCTTTCCAATATGAACTTCCCTAGGTTCAAGTTGTGTACCTAGATTGTAGAGCTCACAGTCATTGCCTCCTACCACTGGTGTTTTTCCCCTTTCATGAGCATTTTCATCCTTGTAAAAAATTATTTCCAGGTCCACCATTCATTTCAAGATGGAGCTAGTTCTCAAGTTTAAGATCCCTAGGTCATCTGATTCTTCCATTTCATCTTCTTCTTCATCAATGCTTTTTCTATCAAATATTCTAGTATTCATGATGAACTTTAGTATTTGTTAATCATCTTGGAATACCTAGAAGTTCTTGATATTATCTGGGATGGCTGGCATAGACACTAGCTCAACAGAGAATTTATTCAATTTATATTTTTCCAGTGGCTATAAAGAGCTTGCCGACACTACCAAAGTGTCAGCAATAGTATTCCTTCCTCTTGGGACACTTCGGATATTAAAAGCTTCAAAATTTTTGATTAAGTCCGAGATGTGATTATGGTAAGATGCCAATCGCTTATCAGTGCATGAATATTGGCTCTAAATTTGCTGAACTATTAATTGTGTCACCTTATACAACTAGAATTTTCACCTTCTTCTCATGTGCCATGAGGAGACCCCAAACTAGAGCCTTGCATTTAGCAACATTGTTGTTGCAGTAGAATTGCAACCTATAAGTTGCGTAGTATGAAACACCTTGAGGGTTGATCAACTTTATCCCAGCCCCTGCTCCTTGTTTACATTTGGAGCTGTCAAATTTGAGCCTCAAGATGGAATGACCTATATGAGAAGAAGGCTTAGCTTGGGACTCCGATACGTCCTTTAATGGATGTGTACCCACTTGGGGTTTAGGAGATGTTTCTGATGGTGATGAGTTTTCTGTGATTGGGGCCTCCATATCTTCTATACCTAGATTTTCCCTTGTGAAGAGGGGCACCCATTTTATCTTTTGTTTTGCTTTCACATCATGCCAGACTTCATGACATAGGGGCAAGCATTTGTCATCAAAAGAGCTCCATTCCTCTTGTATTGGGCACTCGGTTGGAGGGACCTGAGGTTATTCATGAAGGGGAGGTTGGTTATCAGTTGAATGTGTTGTTGTAAGCTTAGGTGTGTAAGACATTTGGCTCATCACTTGAACCATCATACCCTGGCAATCTTGGCATTCAAACTTTGAGTGATTTGTCTGGTGTAGGCAACAATATCCTAGCAGCATTAGTATGTTTGGGTCTGCATCTTGGCCAATATATTTCATGTTTTTCATCATACTTCCCACAAACTCTGTGAGGGTTTCTTCAAGAATTTGGGTATTCACCAACCCTTGCACGAGGCTAGCATTTGAATTTTCTTCTTCTTTGAGGTGAAATGTGAAAGCCTTATTGAATCAATACACCCCTAGATCTGCTTGCGAGAACAAGACTTCATTTGGGGCATTGTACTCGGTTATCATCTGTTTGAGCTTGGGTTCTGCATCAATCTTGATTTGGTTATTGATTCCTTTCCAAGGTAGCCAAAGTTGAGTGAAATCTATGGAGAACCAACCTATTAGAGACCATCTCCACTCCCTATTGAGTAACATATCGTACGTTTATGGGATGTTCACCACATGTATGTTGATGTAATCCTAGATTCTAGGATCAGTGGTTAACTGTATGCACATATCCTTTAGGACCTCAATGACTTTGACCTCTATTTTTTCAAATTGGATTACAACCCTATTAGTTGGTTGAGGGTTCATCCCTAAATTTTGGCATATGGATAGTGGCATGATGCTGCATGAAGCCCCTGAGTTGATTAGATAGTTGTGTAATTTTTTTCCAAAAATCTTAAGGCTGAGAAAGAATGGGGGTACTTCTACCCTATCCTTGAACATCGTTGGCATTTCCTCAACTGCATTTATGTTGGATACATTTCTAGTGTTACTGCTAGTTAGGACCGATTTGGAATGATCCAGTGATTTTAGGAGGGCTTCTCTCTGTGAAGGGAAACTTTCTAGCATGTCGTACATTGACATATTAGTTCTAACTTTCTTTAGTTCCTCCACTGCATTGTACTTTTCAGTGGCCCAGACTACATTTTTTAGCAGAGTGGGTTGATGTTGTATTACCAGGGCAACAATGCTAATGGGGCCTCTAGGAGGCATAGGATTATTGCTAGCCTATGGATCAAGTGGAGTGGGTTGTATTCTTGGGGGAATACCATCAGTCAGAGGCTCCCTCCTACTCCTTAGATTATAATTGTTTTTGTTGTTGTTATGAAAAGCATTGATCTCAAAATACTCCGACTAACTTTATTGATTGAAAGGGAAGACAAATTCTTCTTCAGTTGTATTATCGGTAGAACCTCCACCTTTACTTGGGTCATATGAATCAAAGACCATGGCACTAAAATGAGTTTGAGAGTTATCAGGATCTTGGATCTGTTGATTGTCAAACTCTCCCCTGTACTCATTATCTGATTGGTGTGTGTTGGGAGCTTGAGTGAAATTGACCTCAGATGAGTTAAAGGTATTAGTATTGTTAGAGGGTATGCTACCATTATTGGGGCATGTATTCCCCATTATATTTGTTCATTGTTGACCAAACTGCTTATCTTGAGAAGCATTCCCATAACCTCCACCATTATTGTTATTGATGTTGTTGTAATTACCATAATTATGATTTTGATTTTGGGAGTAGGTGTTTGGGGTAGAAGTTGGTCATTGATAGTTCCCCTGGTTCTGAGGTAGATTCATCTTCATCTTGGTATCTCTCCTATTAACTGAGACAATATATTTTTCATGGCATCCAACTCATTCACTAAAGCATGGTCAGGCTTATTTGGGATAGCAGCCTTTTGTTCACACAAGATTGCCTTATGTACATCATACCCTGGGTATGTGATGGCAAGTGGTGGGGCAGCAGTGTATGGGGCTGGCACTGGATTGAGCCTTGGGGTGTGTTGCACTAGGAGTTGATTATGTGATATGAATGGACCAGTCATAGCAGCATTCCCTAATGCTGGTGAGACCCCATATTTTCCCCCTTCTTCTAGATCCATTTATTGGGTAAATACGATAGCTTCATCGCATACTTTCTCCAAGGTGTCTATATCACCTGGGGGAAGCCTCTTCAAGAATATGGATGCTAATGGATCCAAGGAACACAGATACACCTATATAGCAGCCCCAATGGGTATGATATAAGGAGCTTCTAGCTTTTTATACATCTTATCTTAACGGTGATTAAACATGGTGATTGGTTCATTGTGGTCTTTTCTCATTGAGATGAACTGGTGGTGAAGATTAGCTAAATCCACATATAGCTTGAATTGATTAAGGAATTTTATTTCAAACTTTTTCCATGTGGAGATGGATCCCCGTGGAAATTTTAGATACCAGTTGTATCTGAATTCCCCCAATGTGTAGGGGAAAAGGCAGCACATGATGTCTTGATGAGAAATCTCTTTGCGATTGCATAATTCTTTGAATACACGAATGTGTTCTTCCATTGTCCTAGATTCTCCATAGATGAAACATGGACAAAAATTTTTAGAGTTTTTGGGTAGCTCATGGAGTTGTCCCTATATATCCAATGGAGATCTTTGGGAATTTGCAACAAAATTCATTGGAGCTGGTGGTAGACAGGCAGGAGGTAGGGCAGCAATATGTGGAAATGGAGGAAGCTTTGGATGATGCAAAGTGTGTTCTTCGAGTCTTTCTTTATTGTTGTGAGGTCTGTGAACTTCTCTAAGTTCTAGGAATTCCCCTTTATTTGGTGAGGATTTGAGGACTTGTTCAACCCTTTCAGGAGAGAAAGATCCAATATTCTAGGGTCTCCCTTTTGAGATCCCTCCTTCTAGTGCCACTTCTATTGAGCATCGTGTTTACACGAGACAGCGGCTAGGAATTTACATGAGCTAATTCCCCTCTTGGAAGAGTGATGTGAATCAATCTCAAGGTTCCTTCTGGGTTGGGTCTCAACTGTTTGGATAGCCCAACTGAAGATAAATGTGAATCTATTCACAAGGAGGCCTTTGCTAGTTTGTATCTTGAAAAGGGGGGTTGCAAAACAAATTTTAACAAAACAATCTTTTTTGGGATTTTCATATTTTAAAATGAAAGCAATGTAAATCTAAATAATCTATTGTAATCGATTTGCAAAGAAAGTAAGAGATAAGGTAATGATAATTCAAAGGAAATTTTTTGAAAGAAACTAAAGTACATAAACCAGTATCATGCTACTTTTTGAATTTAAAAGACTAAGAAGATGAGGAAACCCAAAAAATAGAGATCAGAATAAATCACAATCTTTGGCTAGGTAGATGCAATCATCAATAGAAATTAACACAAATGTATGATAATCCAAAACTCATCGAATAACGAATCCACCCCAGATGTGCACACGCGTGAGACAAGTTTATCTTCAAAGCACCAAAACAAAGATCTTCTTGATAATTCATCACAACAAAGCAATGTAACACCAACAAACACCGAACTAAGGAATCACAGATTTAAAACCACCAAACAATCAACTAGATCTTTGAAATAAATAAATGAGCAATTCGTACATCCATAAATCTCACAAAGATAGCAGAAGAATCACACTATCATTGAAGCACCAACTATATGTATTGCATTAATGATAAAATCTGACCTTGATTACATTGAGTTTATACAATTTATAGAGTTGTGCTCTTATTTTTGCAGCTAGGGTTTCGGCTGCATGAAACTCAAAAATAAATCTAAACTTAAGATTACATGAAAGGAACTATCTCTAAAACTAATTGAAACTATCCTAGGATGGAATTAAACCTCATGCATTATAAAAACTAGAGCAGATCATGCATAAAATGACTCAAAAATGAAGCTGAAACTAATGCATGTTCTTCATGAAAATCATGATCTTTCCCTTTATTCTTTATTATAGCTTCTCCATGTGGACTCAACTGAAAGAGGCCCCAAAATCATGTAGAAATGATCCCATAAAGGAGATCCAGTTGACTAAAAAATCAAGTTTGAGATAACTGAAGTTAAACAGCGGGCGTACCCAAGAAATCATGGATCCCAACAGTTACCCCAAAAAAATAAAGCTTCAAAAATGCCTAAGTGATGAATCCTCTTTTCCCAAGTTTCAAACTTTGGACTTTCAGAGGCTGAAAATTCTCTAGGGCTGAAATGCCAAAAATCATGGTTTGCAAAAATGGCCAAGTACAAAAAATTGCTTTATCCTACACAAAATTTGGCTAAGTCAAAGTTGGATGCTTATTGACTTGGTATTACTTATGGGTCAGCCTTGTGAAACCTATCCACAATCTCTTGTACTTCTTTGAAGTCTTCCATTTTGACCCCTTCAAGGAGTTCTTGTTGTCTTTCTTGGAAGGTGACTAATTCCTCTACAAACCCCTTTATCTCCTCTTCCCAAGACAGCATCTTCTGAATTTCCTCCTTCTAATAGAACATCTGTTGGAGGTCCTCTTTTGTTTTAACTCCTCTAAATATACCCAGATACTAATTGATGATGATGTTTAAAGAGTGCATTTTTTTACCATCATCTTTATCATATAAGTCCAAGTCCAACATGTCAAAGAACTTACGCATTTCCCCTACAAAAAGTAGACTATCATCTCTCCTTTTATCTATCCTTTTTAGTACCTTCTAAAAAATGGACAAAGCTCTAGTTATATCCTGAATCCATTCCTCAAAATTGTCCGGCTCCGACCCTTCATACATCTTAACCAAAACTTAGAAGCATTGCTTCCTTATTACCATGAGGTCATCCAATGCCTTTTTCCATTTTAGGATCTATTCCTCTATACCGTCCTCCTCACTCATGATCTCTACCAAGGATGTGATCCCCTGAAGTATGCTTCTAAAAGGCCTTAAAACCAAATTTCCATTTGGCACAAGCTTGAAATAAAGGATGTGGTACATATGTATTTACTTCACCCCTCTTCTCCAAAATAGCCTGTAATGAGGCCTCAGGGTTATTAGGGTCAATGGGACCCGCTATCTTAAGAATGAATTGTTGGAGATTTACCAGCAGACCAGTACTGACTGTATGTTTGTCATTGATGACAACATATGGAAAGTAGCATGCCTAGAAAGTCTTATGTAGTAAGATTTTAGTATATGAAGCATGGACATGATATCACCATGATATCATGGGCATAGAGGTTAACTATTAGTACAAACAATTATATAGCAACTTGTGTCAGCAGTGTTCTTGACAGAGTAACAGGTAGTATTCTATGTATAGTTGTACATACAGTTATCATGGAGCCTTTCACGCTTGGATATATGTTGAAGACATGTTAGTGATGTTAAGTTCATGAATGCATGGTCTGATGATGAACGCAAGTAAAGTTATGCAGTCATTATTCGCCTGTAGCAATTTCCTATTTTTGTTCAGAAGAACCGACAGAGATTTTACTGGTTCTTGAGTTGCACCTATCTTGAGGGTATGTGCCCTTGGATTTTAAGCTTGGAGAAGTGTTATTGATGTTTGGTTAAGAACGCTTGAGTTAATTTAGCTTGCAGAGAAAGTTCCAGGTATTTTGGTAGAGCCGACAGTGTGTGGCGTGCGTCTACATTTATTTTATTAGACAGGTCCCAGATTGTGTTGCATGCATAATAGAGATGACAAAATATTTATTTGAGTTTGTTATAGTTTCTCTAGTATGATTTCAAGATGGTTCTAATAGGTTGACTTGATTATATCATTTGGAGGAAAGATATTTATAGGCAGTCATTTGTGATTGTTGAAGTGTGGTTCATAGTTGATCAAGCATAGCAGAGCAAAGTGTGCAAAGTGTGGAGCCTTTAGAAGAAGGTCTATGTGACCAAGTAAAGTACTTGTGCTATTTATTGGAATTGATCTAGATAGCAGGTCAAAGTGCAGTTCACCAAGATCCAGATATAGTGTGTATCTGTTATTCAGAAGGTTGTAGCCTTCACCCATTTGAGTAGTGAGCTCTTGGATAGTGCATCCTCTCCCCTAACAGGGAAAATAGTAAAAGACTCCTAATAGGGTTTGACCCTTGACCAGGTCTACTATACTTAATATATTGTAAAGTTACTCCTAACAGGGTAAAGGATCTTCTAACAAGGATCATTATACACTAGTATAGAATATTAGTGGGTATCAAGTCCCACCGGGGTTTTTACCTATTTGGGTTTCCCTGTAACCAAAATATTGGTGTTGTGTTCTTGTGCTCTTTCATTGTGTTTATGCTTTATGTTTAAGTATACTTAATTTGATAAAGAATTGAATCTTGTAGATAACTAATTCACCCCCCACCCCTCTTAGTTATCTAGGACTATTCCTAACAATTGTATTAAAGCCAAGTGCCTCGGGTAGAAAGTTTAACAGCATGAGGTTGATCAGATGGTGTACTTCAGGAAAGAAAGTCCTAAGTTCAATGAAGAGAATTATCTTGATTGGAAGAACAAGATGGTGACTCATTTGTAGTGCATTACTTTTGAAGTTTTTGATGTGACTATCAAAGCAGCTAAAATACCTACCCTAAAAGACCTTGCACAAGAAGATGCTACCGATAGGGAAAAGGAATTGTTTCATCATAATGCTATTGCTAAAGAAGCCCTTATCAGTGCCCTATCTGATGGAGAGTTTTCATAAATAAAAAGGTGGATACAGCCCACAAAATATGGAAGCACTTAGAAGACATATTTGAAAGAGACAAACACGCAAATGATGCGCACAGAAAGACATGGAAAAAAAGATACAATACATTAGAGATGCTACCTGAAGAAAACATCAGAGCTTACAATCAAAGGATAAATGAAGCAGTTGCTGGAATTAGAAACAATGGTGGAGAGATTACAGAGGAGGACATTATGGACAAATTGATGAGTACTCCTATTCTTGAATATGAAAGCAAGATCAACATCCTTGATGAGACCATGCAGCTTACATCAAACTTCAAGAGAGAGACTTTGATCAGAAAACTCTCTACTTTTGAGATCTCAATATTGAAGTCAGAACCAAAGAGTGAAATAGCCTTCAAAGCAACAGTTCATGGTAAGAAATCTGCAAACACTTCTAGTAATTTTGATGATGATGATGAACAAAAAACTCTAGAGGATTTCATTGCTATGATTGCTAAAAGAGAAAAGAAAGGAAAAGGAAAATATCAAGGTCAATTACCATTTAAGTGCTTTTCATGTAATAAGATTGGTCACTTTGCATCTAAGTGTCCTACTAGAGCCAAAAAGTTCAAAAAGGATTACAAGCCTAAGTATTCTAAGGAATGCTACTATGCTAGAGATGGAGTATCAGATGATGAATCTAGTGAAGAAGAAATTGGATTCATTACTATTATAGATAAAATGAATAATAAGATAGCTCATGAAGAGAAGAAAGGAAATCAAGAGCGTGCATTGATTTCACAAGCTGACATAAGGATAGACTGGATTATAGACAGTGGTTGTTCACATCATGTGACTGGTGATAAAGACAAGTTTATTCATTTGGACAAATTCAATGGAGGTATGGTCAGATTTGGAAACAACACTCCTAAACCAATAGTTGGTAGAGGAGCCATCACTTTGGATGGAAAGAATAGTATTGATGATGTTCTTTATGTTGATGGTTTGAAACATAACCTTCTCAATGTTGGTTAGTTACTTGGAAAAGTCTATCAGTTGGAGTTCAAAGATGACAAATTCATCATTAACAACAAGGATGGTGTTATGATTGCATCAGGCTCAAAGACAAGAGGTAATGTGTTTCAACTCAATTCGGAAGCAAGTTGTTTTGTTGCTAAAGTTCATAACAGTTGGTTGTGGCATAAGAGACTATGTCATATCAATTTTGATAACATAGTAAAGATAAGCAATGTAAAAGCAGTAAGAGATCTACCTAGCATAGCAAAGCTAGTTGATACTATATGCAGGGAATGTCTGATGGGAAAGCATGTGAGAAATTCATTCAAGAGCAAGCAGAATTTAGTAGAGAACAAGTTGGATCTGATTCATACAGTCTATGTGGTCCAACTCAAATAAGGTCATACTATGGTGAAAGGTATTTCATTTTGTTTGTTGATGATTATACTAGGATGATGTGGGTTACGTTCTTAAAAGATAAGTCAGAAACTTTTGATAAGTTCAAAAGATTCAAAGCTAAAGTTGAGAATGAATCTGGACTAAAGATAAAATGTTTAAGATCAAATAGAGGAGGAGAATTCACCTCTGATAGATTCTATGAGTACTATGGAGAACATGGCATAAAGAGATAGTTAAGTGCACCTAGAACCTCTCAATGGAATGGAATTGCAGAGAGAAGGAATAGGATCATTCTTGATATAGCGCACACCATTATGATAGAAGGAAAAGTTGCACACACCTATTGGAGAGATGCAGTCAATACAGTAGTCTATACCATCAATAGAATTCAATTGAGGCCAGGCACTGACAAAACACCATATGAGCTATGGTTTGGTAATGTTCCTACAATAAAATACTTCAGAATCTTTTGAAGCAAGTGCTACATCAAGAGGGATGAAGTAGTAGGCAAGTTTGATGCAAGAAGTAATGAAGGTATTTTTCATGGTTACTCTACTAAAAGTAAATCTTATAGATGTTTAAATTTAAGGTTGAAGAAGATCATTGAAAGTTCTCATGTAAAGATTGATGAAAATTTTATGATTCAAGAAAGATATCATGATTACTCACCCTTTATTGAGGAAGAACCTAGACCCTCTACTAGTGAGATAGTTATTGAAGAAATGTTTAATAGTATTGATGTGTTATTCAATGACCCTGAGACAAGTGAAGAAGAAACTCCCAAGGCTGATAAGCAGCATCACCTAAAATTCTAAAGTTTAGATCAAGAAATCATTCCAAGATAGACATCATTGGAGATCAGAGCGCCAAAGTCCTAACAAGGTCCCAAGAAAAGAACTTAGCTAGCAGTGAAGCGGTATGTTTACTACTTTTAGATTGAACCTTTAAGTGTTGAAGATACATGTAATGATTCAGATTGGCATGATGCTATGAAAGAAGAACTTGATTAGATTGTTAAGAATGACACTTGGGAACTGGTCCCAAGACCTAGTGATAAGAATGGGATTGGAACAAAATGGATATTCAGAAACAAAATAAATAAAGATGGTACAGTAGTAAGAAACAAAGCAAGATTAGTATGTAAAGGATATGTGCAAAGAGAAAGCATTGATTATTCAGACACATTTACACCTATGAGTAGATTAGAAGCTATTAAGTTGTTTCTAGCTTATGCTACAGTCAAAAACTTCAAATTTTATCAAATGGATGTCAAGTCAACATTCCTAAACTGAGATTTGAAAGAAGTATACATTGAGCAACTAGAAGGAATCACCTTATCAGACAAACCTAATATGGTATGTAGATTGAAGAAGGCCCTCTATGGACTTAAGCAAGCCCCTAGAGCATGGTATGAGAGACTAGATGGATACTTAACAAAGATTGGATTCAAGAAAGGAGCAATAGATTGTAATCTATTCGTTAGAGAGACATCTGAAGGTTTGCTTCTTGTAGCTATATTTGTTGATGACATTATCTTTCGAGGTAATGACAAACTAAGTGTTGAATTTTCCAAAAAATGTAGAATGAGTTTGAAATGTGTATGATTGGTCCTATCAAATACTTTTTGGGACTAAATGTGCAGCAGACAAAAAAAGGAATTTTTATCAATCAGTCCAAATATGTGAAAGAGATGCTGAAGAAATTCAAGATGGATGATTGCAAGGCAGTAGGAACCCCTATGATCACTGGATGCAAGGTTACAAAAGAAGATGACTCACCAGTAGTAGATATAACATTATATAAGTCTATGATTGGTAAACTCATATATCTTACTCAAACTAGACTTGATATTTCAAATGCAATTGGCATAGTTGGAAGATTTGTAGTAGAACCTAAACAAAGTTACCTCATGGTAGTAAAAAGAATATTCAAATACTTGCAAGGCACTATAGATTATGGTCTATGGTATCCTAATTCAGAAAATGTTGAGCTTCATATGTACACTGATGCAGATTGGGCAGGATGTGTTGATGACAAAAAGAGTACTTCAAGTGGAGAAGTGTTTCTTGGTGATAGACTTGTCACTTGGACAAGCAAGAAATAAAATTGTATTTCTCAATCAACAACAGAAGAAGAGTATGTTGCAGCAGCCCTGAATTGTTCTACAATTATTTGGATCAAGCAGATGATAAAGGATTTTGGAATTTAGATTGATTATCCTATTGTTATTCACTGTGATAACACTAGCATTGTCAATTTGTCAAAGAACCATGTGATGCATGCAAAGACAAAGCACATTGAGATCAAGTATCACTTCCTAAGAGAGAAAGTGGTAGAAAAAGAAGTCAAGTTGGACTATGTGAGTACTAAGGATCAGTTGGCAGATATATTCACAAATCCCTTGCCTAAGCATACTTTTGAGTATCTTAGGGAGAAGTTGGGAGTCAGTCCCTTCCCTGTTTCTACTTAGAAGAAAGGAGGAAAGGCATCAGTCCTCTGGGACTGGTGGAAGGTTGACTACTCTACCTTAAGAGTAGTCCAGTGCTTAAAATAAATGGTGCCCTTTGCCATCGATGTCAAAGGGGGATTAATATATGAATTCATGAAAAATAGAAGCAAAAGAGGAGTAATATACTAAAGGGGAGCTGCATTCAGATATGATAGCAATTCAATTGAGGAAATGGAGAATATTTGAAAATATTACAATAGATGGAGGATTCATCTTTGGGGGAGTTTTAATGAGGAAATGGAGAATATTATAAAAGAAATGTTCATTTTTGTTGGTGGTGGTTTTTCATTCCACGTGTTTCCATCAATGCCAAAGGGGGAGATTGTTGGAGATTTGCCAGCAGGCCAGTACTAATTGTATGTTTGTCATTGATGACAACATATGGAAAGTAGCATGTGTGGAAGTCTTATGTAGTAAGCTTTCAGTATATGAAGCATGGACATGATATCACCATGATATCATGGGTGCAGAGGTTAACTGTTAGTACAGACAGTTATATAGCAGCTTGTATCAGCAGTGTTCCTGATAGAGTAACGGGCAATATTCTATGTATAGTTGTCCATACATTTATCATGGAGCCTTGCACACTTGGATATATGTTGAAGAGATGTTAGTTATATTAAGTTCATGAATGCATGGTTTGATGATGAATGCAAGTAAATTCATGTAGTCATTATTTGCCAGTAGCAGTTTCTTGTGTTTGTTCAGAAGAGCCGATAGAGATTTTACTAGTTCTTGAGTTGCACCTATCTTGAGGGTATGCGCCCTTGGATTTAAGCTTGGAGAAGTGTTATTGATGTTTTTTTAAGAATTCTTGAGTTAATTCATCTTATAGAGAAAGTTCCAGTTGTTTTGGTACAGCCGACAATGTGTGGCATGTGTCTACATTTATTTTATTAGACAGGTCTCAGATTGTGTTGCGTGCATAATAGAGCTAACAGAATGTTTATTTGAGTTTTTTATAGTTTCTCTAATATGATTTCAAGATGGTTCTAATAGGTTGACTTGATTATATCATTTGGAGGAAAGATATTTATAGGAAGTCATTTGTGATTGTTGAAGTGTGGTTCATACTTGATCAAGCAGAGCATAGCAGAGTGTGCGAAGTGTAGAGCCATTAGAAGAAGGTCTATGTGACCAAGTAAAGTACTTGTGCTATTCATTGGAACTGATCCACATAGCAGGTCAAAGTGCAATTCACCAAGATCCAGATATGGTGTGTATCTGTTATTCAGAAGGTTGTAGCCTTCACCCATTTGAGCAGTGAGCTCTCAGACAGTGTATCCTCTCCCCTAACAAGGAAAATTGTAAAAGACTCCTAATAGGGTCTGACCCTTGACCAGATCTACTATACTTAATATATTGTAAAGCTACTCCTAATAGGATAAAGGATCTTCTAACAAGGATCATTATACACTAGTACAGAATATTAGTGGGTATCAACTCCCACCAGGGTTTTTACCTATTTGGGTTTCCCCATAACCAAAATATTGGTGTTGTGTTCTTGTGCTCTTTCATTGTGTTTATGCTTTATGTTTAAGTATACTTAATTTGATAAAGAATTGAATCTTGTAGATAACTGATTGAAACCCCCCCCCCCCCCTCCCCCCGCCTCTCAGTTATCTCTTGGGACTATTCCTAACATGAACTTCTTCATGGCTTCATTCCTCTCCATCAAAGCTTTTATTTTCTCTTCATCTTTATCCATGAAGCCCAAAGCATGCTTTAACCCGAGGGTTGCCAGATTCTTTCTTCCTTCCCTAGTTGGCTCTCCTAGATCCACGTCTTCCAACACATAGTCATTTGGGGTGACTTTAGTTGTACTAATACTAATCATAGGAATAGCCACCTGAGCCTTCCATCTACTAGCTTGGTCTTATGCCACATATGATAGGGTTCTTTCTTGGGTGCTAGATCTAGATTGATGGAATGCTCACCCTAATGCAGCCATATATGTTTCATCATTAGTATATACCTTGGTCCTTAGATGAATCTCATTGGTGAACCAAGTGGGTTTTGAAAAAGCATTGATGGGATCATAAGGGGTTGCTAGAGTCAAAGTAGTCATAGGGAGTTCTATCTCTATTTCCTTGTGACTCTCCTCCTCTCATCCTTTTGTTTCCTATTCTTCCATCACATTTATCTCTCCCTCATGTGTTTTTTCCTCATCATTTTTTTCTCATCTTCATCAACCTACTTTTCTAATTCATCATGTTCTTCGGATATCATCTCACCAATTGCCTATGTGTCTTTCTCAGGCTCTTGAGTCCCTTGTGCTACTACTTCATTGTGAACAAGTGGTGGAATGGGAGCTTGGGAAGGAATATTTTTCATGGGAGGAGTAGGAGAAACAAGTGGAGTGGGTGAAGGCATTGGTGGAGGAGGCAGAGTTGGCATGGGAATATGAGTAGGCGGAGGTTGTGGAGGCAATGGAGTGGTTTGAACTAGAGGTGAAATTCAAGTGGTAGGTGGTGTCTTATGTGAAGGTGGGAGTGAAATTTGATGCATAGGTGGAGGTGGAACTAGGTGTGAAGCCAGAGGAATTTGTTCAACTACATCCTCCTCAAAGGTGACACCTATAGAAGATTCCCTACCTGACTCTATAGTTTCCTTTTGAATTTCATCTACAACTTCCTCAACTTGGTCTTAGGACTTCTGTTGAACTTCCTCTCCCACATTATCAAGAGGACCAATGAATTTTGTAGGGAAAGGATCCAAAGAAAAGGACCGTCCTATGGCTGAACCCTGTTGTTCAATCTCTTGGAAACCATGAAGCCCCTTGAAATCTAAGATTTTAAAATCATCATCACCTAGACTGTCTAGATTTATTGGTTCTCCTTAGGTTGCTCCTCCAACATCTTCTTGATCATCTTCCAGTACTCTCCTTCTTTTCAAGGATCCCGCAGGGTGGGTTCTTCTAATGAGGGGTACTTGATCCATATCATCTTCATCTTCCTCTAAGAGGGTATCCATCTTAGTGAGCTTTGAATCTTTCTTCCTCTTGTAAACATTCCCTTTAATTACCCCGACCAACCTGGGTCCAGTTACCTTGAATTTGGGTTCCTTCTTTGGTGCACTTGGAAGTTTAGGACCACTAGAAGAAGGAACATTTGGAGGTGCTATACTCCCTATCATTCTAGTTTTAGGCTTCTTCGAATGAGTATCTGAGCCATATGTTGTAGGATGCTCATGCCTATAAACTATCTCCAGCTTTTATGGTGTAGCCTCCTTAAATTGTGGTTTCAGCACTTTCTCTCCTTTCTTATTCTCCTCCTTAAAAGGTTTATCTAGCTACTATTTCATTGGTACAGGGTCCATAGGAAATGGATGGGTGACCCAAGCCTTAGTCACTTTGATGACATGTCTGGATTTGAATTTCATGTCATTATTTTCATCCATGCCTACTTCCGCATTCAGAATGGCCTTGGTATATACTTTATCTAGATTGTAGATAGGATTCAGGATATCCTCAGAGTTAGCTCCCTTCACCTTTGGAGATATCTTCAAAAGTAGAGTGGTTTGTGCCAGCTCTGAATGCATCTGACAATAGTCACAAATCCTAACCTCATAGTCATCTAAGTAATTCATCCGATGGTCTTCAATATGGGGCTCATGTATATAATGCTTTCCCATTATGTGACTATATGTACCAATTGGATCAAAGTGGGTCCTTACTAAGTTGTAGCTTTGTAGGGGGAATTCATCCCATTTGAAGGAAAAGGACTTGTAGATCTTCATATCTGGTACACAATGGGACCCTATGGAAATTGGGAAGTCCCAACAATGTTTCTTCTTGTGTGGGATGTGCTTATGGGCATTGGATAATTGCCTAGCCACCTCCAACGGGATCACTCTATCAAATGGGTATCTCGGCAACTTCTTTAGAGTGAGGGTGTATCCTACCACTCAGATGTAAGTAAAAGTCTTAAATTGAATGTAAAATGCCCCAAGGGCCTTCACCTTTGTAGCAGCCTCTGTCAAGATTGTTTTAGCGTAGTCTCCCTCTATGGAGTGTATGATGGAAAATACAAAGGTATCATTGATGATGTGGAAATCAAGGTTGGTATGTGTGTAGTATTCCTTCCTAACCAGATGTGGGTACATTGTGAATAGCCATGTATTTAGATCTCCCATGACACCAAATTTTGTCAACCCTGGGTACACCGCTCTACCAACCAATAGATACACAACATAGGATGTCATGTAGAAGTGTGGGTCACTTTTCACTCTAATCAGTTGTTCATCCAATTTTTCACTAAGGATGGTGGCCCAATCAAACCTTGCCTACCTCTCCTTTATCTTTTGAATAAGTAGTACCATCCATGGTTCTAGCTGACTAGACTTGAGGTAGTCCATACACCCGACTGATCATGGTGATGGTCGTGTGGATGTCTTCTTTCATGTATCATCTTCACATATCTATTCTATTGATGAAGGGTGCTCCCCTTAATACCACAAACACATAACAAAAATAGAGAAACAACAACAACAATATGCAAGAATAGAAAATTGGCTTCTTATTATCTCCACAAATGTGGAATTACAAACTTTCAAAATTACAATATGCAAAGCACGTGGGCATTCCCTTACAATATTCTATAGGACAAAGCCTCGAATCAATACCCAAACCTACTACCCAGAACTGCCCTAGGCAACACTACGGGCCTTCTTTATATAGGTATTTTCCACCACCCGAGAAGGTTCCAAAAATTTAGCCCTTAGGGCCGACCAAACTTAGAATTATTTTATTTTTTAATTTATTACATCAAAGTCAGCTCAAAATAACTTTTGAAACCCGAAAAGAAATTTTGAAGGAAAATT
Source organism: Chamaecyparis obtusa (assembly GCA_027943335.1). Taxonomy (NCBI): domain Eukaryota; kingdom Viridiplantae; phylum Streptophyta; class Pinopsida; order Cupressales; family Cupressaceae; genus Chamaecyparis; species Chamaecyparis obtusa. The sequence continues at coordinate 80,636 of BSBK01001425.1, read as the reverse complement.
ATTTACCACCATTTCAGGGGACCTGACTTCTGGAGACCATAAGTCATCACCAATTGACCCGATTGACTATTATAACCCCATTTTGAAAAGGTCACGATGCGCTCTATGGGCTTGACTCGTGCAAGCACCTATCACCCAAATTTTCAACCTCATCTGGGGCCTCTAAAGCCTTCAAAACTAAGTTCAAAGTTTTTGTACCCTGCTACCAATACCGAAAATCTTCAATATCTTCAAAACTAGACCTGATCTAGCCATGAAAATTTACTAGTAGGCTGATATGACTGAGATGAACCTCCACATGTAAAATTAGAACATTCCAAGATCGTATGCCCAACTTACTAAAAATAGCAAGTTTCCATAAATAGCAGCTTTGCACAAGATAGCCCTTATTGAATACAAAAATAGAAATATTTTTGGGTGATGCAAGATTGCTCTTACACCCAAGATGCTCCTACATCAGACACCTGGGGTAATTTGAGAAGTAACCCCGTCACGTCTCAGGTGTGTAGAGGAAAACCAAGATGGTTAACCTCCTCCTTTGTCAGCCATAATACTCTTCATATGTCTTGTTCCTTGTGCTTCTGCCAACACGACTATCTAGTATGTCTTCAATCTCCTTGATATTTGAACTAGTTGCTGGAATACTCCATTGTGCTACTATAACCTCATCTTCAACACCTCCTTCATGATACTCTATTAGATCTGAAACATTAAATACTAGTGAAATATTTAGCTCAGTAGGCAACTCGACCTCATATGCATTTCCTGAATCATGCTTCTTCAGTATCTTACATGGCCCAAACTTCTTCAATTTCAATTTGTTATATGTACCAACTGGAAAGCTTTCCTTCCGCAAATGAACCATGACTTCATCTCCAACCTAAAATTCCTTATGCCTCCTTTTCTCATCTACCTTAGCCTTATACTGTGCATTCATCTTGGTAATATGCTTCCTCACCTCTTCATGGACGTTCTTCAAATGTTCTGCAAAATCCTCAGCTTCAGCACTACTTATTTCTCCTTTATCTATCTTCCTCAACTCAGATGCATTTCTTGGACTATTTCCATATACAATCTGGAATGGTGATTTATCAGTACTCTTATTGATAGAATTATTGTATGCAAATTCTGCCTGTGGTAAAATCAAATCCCATCATGTTGGCTTATCTCCAACCAAACATCTCAGCAAATTTCCCAAACTCTTATTCACCACCTCTGTCTATCCATCAATATGTGGATGATGTGATGAACTAAACTTCAAATCTATTTTCAACTTCTTCCACAATGTACGCCAAAAATATCCAACGAACTTAGTGTCCCGATCTGAAACTATGTTCTTTGGCAAACCATGTAGTCTCACTACTTCTCTAAAAACTAATTCTGCTACAGGAAGAACATCATTAGTCTTCTTGTAGAGAATAAAATATGCCATCTTTGAAAATCTATCAACTACCACAAAAATTGAATCATGTCCCCATTGTGTCCTTGGTAAACCAAGAACAAAGTCCATACTGATATCCTCCCAAGGCTTATCTGGTACAGGTAATGGATGATACAACTCTATATTCTGCTTCACTCCTTTCACCATTTGACATACTCTTCAACTCTGTACAAACTTCTTGACATCTTACTGCAACTGTGGCCAATAATAATTCTCACTAATCAAAGCAAGGGTTTTATCATGACCAAAATGTCCAGCCAATCCTCTACTATGCTTCTCCTTGATGAGATTCTCCCTCATAGAACTTTTTGGAATGCACAATTGACTCCCTCTAAATAGCATATCATCCTGAATGATGAAATCCAGCCACTTCATTTTGTCTAGAGTAACAGGCTCTTTACAAGCTTTCCAAGCTTCACCAAAATCAGGATCCTCTGGATACAAATTCTTGAGTTCCTTGAACCCAACCACCTCAATCTACATCTCTATCAGCAATAGTTTCCTTCTGTTAAGTGCATTTGTAACCCTATTAGACTTTCCACTTCTATGTTTCAAAACAAATGTATAACTCTACAAAAACTCAACCCATTTCAAATCCCTTTGATTCAAGTTTCCTTGACTGTTCAAATATTGCAAAGCTTGATGATCAGTATACAAAACAAACTCCTTAGGAAGCAGATAGTGTCTGCACTTCTTCAATGCCTGAACTATAGCATAAAATTTATGATCATAAACAGAATATTTTCTCTTGGCATCATTTAACTTCTCACTAAAATAAGCAATAGGTTTACCTTCTTTGCTCATAATAGCTCCTATTGCAGTACCACTAGCATCACAGTCTACTTGAAACACCTTATTAAAATTAGGAAGTGCTAAAATAGGTTGTTCTGTAACTTTTTGTTTCAACAATTAAAAACTCTTTTCTGCCCCATTAGTCCACTTAAACTCTTTTCTATCCCCTCTCATTGTTTCAGTCAAGGGACCACAAATACTGCTAAAATTTCTAATAAAATTATGTAAAAACTAGCCAGACCATGAAAAGATCTTGCCTCGGTAGCACTCCTTGGATTAGGCCATTCAAGGATAGCATGTACCTTCTCTGGGTCCATTTTTAGACCTTCTGTTGAAACTACAAATCCCAAATACACTAACTCTTTCTTCACAAAACTGCACTTCTTCAAATTAATCAATAATTTATCATCTCTTAACTTCTCAAACACCATACGAATATGCATCATATTCTCTTCCAATGTCTTACTAAAGATCAAAATATCATCTAGGTACACAATGACAAACTTACCCAAAAATTCTTTCAGGAACTCGTTCATGAGCCACATGAAAGTGCTCGATGCATTGGTTAGACCAAAAGGCATGACTAACCACTCATATAGTCCTTCCTTTGTCTTGAAGGCAGTCTTCCATTCATCTCCTTCTCTGATCTGAATCTGGTGATATCCACTCTTCAAATCTATCTTTGAGAAATACACAGCTCCACTCAAACAATCCATAATATCATCCATTCATGGCAATGGAAACCTATACTTGATTGTGATATTGTTTATTGCTCTGGAATCTGTACACATCCTCCATTCTCCATTCTTCTTTGGTGCTAATACCACTGGTACAACACATGGACTCAGGCTCTCCTGAATCAACCCCTTCTATAATAACTCATGTACTTGTTTGTTCAACTCTTCACTTTCTGCTGGTGTCATTCTATGTGCTGCCTCATTTGGAAAATTGGCTCCTATAATCAAATCTATCTGATGACTGATCTTCCTTACCGGTGGTAATCCATTAGGTACATTATCAAATACAATATCCTGAAACTCATTCAACAAATCTGCAACCTCTACAAGTACATCCTCTATTTCCTCTTTACCAGCTTTTGGAATTAAAGCGAAACACACATGCTCATGCCTCATACCATCTAGGAATTTTTTTCAATCAACAAATGTTATTCTTGCATTACCACATACATTTTCTTCGGTCTCCTTCAATGGCTTTAGCTTATATCGCACTCCATCCTCTGTCAGGGAATAGGTATTCACATGACCATCGTGTACAGCACATTTGTCAAACTACCACGATCTACCCAACAACATATGACATGCATCCATAGATATGATATCACATAGTACCTCATCTTGGTACCCGTCGATCCTGAACTTTACTAGGCATTGTTCATTGACCATGACCTTGTGGTCATCCTGCACCCAGGCAATCTGATATGGATGTGGGTGTTTCTATCTCTTCAGCTTCAACTTTGTCACCATCTCTTCTGAAACCAAATTGTCAGTGCTTCCACTATCAATAATCACATCACAACATTTACCCTCACACTTGCATCTAGTGCGAAACAAGCTCCTCCTTTGTTCAGGTTCATTCTCACCACTCAGCAGGACTCTTTTGTTAATCTGCATTTCTCCTCTTTCAGCATCTTCAGAATTTGATGATCTGGCATCTTCATCTACATGTGCAACTATGGCCTGGCCTTCATTCCTCCTATCTATCCTTCCTTGGTGTTGAGGACATTCAAATTCCCTATGACCTTCTTCTCCACAGTGAAAACATGTTCCACGGAAGCCTCCTCTTCCTCTCTAATCTCTATTGTTCTAATCTTGGAAATGATTGGAATTGTTTCCTCTCTAATTTTGACTACTACCGACCTCATCCTTCTTTCTTAAATCTTCATTTTGACCTCCATATGACCGTCCACCAGATCATCCACCGTGACCTCTTCCATTTTGTTAGCTCTCAAACTTCTTGTTCATCTTTTCCTCTACTTTTAGGGAAAACTAGTATGCCTCTTCAATACTGTTCATTCAAACTAGATTCAGCTCCTCTTGAATGCTTGGCCTCAACCCATTAAGGTAACGAGCAACTTTCTCCTTATCAGCTTCCGCATGGCCTATTCTGATGAGGATTCGATAGAACTCCTCTATATACTCCTGAACAGATCATCCTGCTTGCTTCAAACTTTGCATTTTCTTCAATAGGTCAAGCTCATAATCAACAGGGATGAATTATCGCTTCAATTTATCCACCATCCGATCCCATCTTGTGATTTTATCTTTCCCTCTTCTATTTCACTCCAATTGAATCTCTTGCCACCAGATCTTCGCATGACCTTTCAGTCTGGCCTTCACGAATTTGACCCTATCAAGATCCTCAATATCTTCATACTCAAAATATTCTTCACATTCATTAATCTAGTTGATCAACTCCTCTAGGTTAAGATTTCCTAAGAATGCAGGAACCTCAATCTTAGGTCTTTTCCCAATCTTGGAAATGGTCTGAAAAAGTCTTTCTTCCTCCTGGTTCACAACTTCAACTTCCCCTTCTTGATCTTCTTCTTTGGCTTCATCCTCACTTTCGTCTCTGACATTAAGATTCATTCCTCTGTGAATCTCCTCTTGCAATGCTTGCACTTGTCTCTAGAGCGCTCTAACCTCAGGTGTTACAACACTAGCTCTTCTGCCATGTTCCCTTTGTGGAGGCATTTTCATGATGCAAACTGAAACCCTAACCCCGGTCCTGGTGCAAACTACCTCATAGTCGGTGATTTGTTGACACACTTAGGAACTCCTGCTCTGATACCACTTGATGAAGGGTGCTCCCCTTAATACCACAAACACATAACAAAAATAGAGAAACAACAACAACAATATGCAAGAATAGAAAATTGGCTTCTTATTATCTCCACAAATGTGGAATTACAAACTTTTAGAATTACAATATGCAAAGCCACATGGGCATTCCCTTACAATATTTTGTAGGACAAAGCCTCGAATCAATACCTAGATCTACTACCGAGAACTGCCCTAGACAACACTATGGGCCTTCTTTATATAGGCATTTTCCACCACCCAAGAAGGTTCCAGAAATTTAGCCCTTAGGGCTGACCAAACTTAGAATTATTTTATTTTTCAATTTATTACATCGAAAGTCAGCTCAAAATAACTTTTGAAACTTGAATAGAAATTTTGAAGGAAAATTATTTTCCACCATTTTAGGTGACTCGACTTCTAGAGACCATAAGTCATCACCAGTTGACCCGATTGACTATTATAACCCCATTTTGGAAAGGCCACGATGCGCTTTATGGGGTTGACTCACACAAGCACCTATCACCCAAATGTTTGACCTCATCCAGGGCCTCTAAAGCCTTCAAAATTGAGTTCAAAGTCTCTGTACCCTGCTACCAATACCGAAAATCTTCAATATCTTCAAAACTAGACCTGATCTATCCATGAAACTTTACTAGCGAGTTGATATGACTGAGATGAACCTCCACATGTAAAATCAAAACATTTTAAGATCATATGACCAACTTACTAAAAATAGCAAGTTTCCATAAATAGCAGCTCTGCACAAGATAGCCCTTATTGAATACAAAAACAAAAATATTTTTGGGTGATGCAAGATTTTTCTTACACCCAGGATGTTCCTGCATCACCTATCCAACTTGTTTTTTGGTAGAGGTTGTATAAGGTACTCATTTTTAACTATGTCATGAGCTCATGAGACATACCTCTTATAGAACTCCATCCCCTTGCCAATGAAGAAATTGTAGAACTTGTCGACCCCTTTAGGCAAGTGGAAGACATCCTTAATATTGTCTGGCTTGAGATTCAGACATACTTTGCCCATGATTTTTTTCACCATTCTTTCATGTGGTACATAGTAGCTTGCCAGAGTGTTGATTAAGTCTGAGGATAGGATGGAAATTGGATGCACTTCTGCATTCACCAAAGAACAATACACTAATGAAGTGCAATCCTCAGATCTTCCTTCTAGTTGGGCACACTTAACCATGTAGTTGTTCCAACTGATGTTGCCAATGTCAGTATCTATAATCTCAGTGTGTAATTTGCTCACTTTGGAGGGTGCATGATACCCTTTGAAACGATACCGCATAGCTGGTGAGTTAACCTTCTCTGCCAGTCCTGCAAAGAGCAAAGGACATGAATTAGTAAACATCAAATCACATGAAAGAGAGGACGTTCTTTAAAAAAATAAAATCCTAAAAAACTAAGCCTCAAAAGGCTCTGAGAAATCAATTTCAGCCTTTTGAGCTTTCAAGGGTACAAGACTTCTGAAAGGTCGAAAGGCCGAAAGGGATGAAATTCCAAAAAAGGGGAACCTCTATCCAATGATCAAGCTTGGCATTTTTGGAGAGGCACTCTTACAGACTTTGGTGAATCAAAGGTGAAGGATCTTCATAGTGCAAAGCCTCTTGAATGCCGAAGAGGAGTCTTGGCATCTTTTGAAGTGAACTGAGAGATTTAGAATCCAAACCTTCAGACTTTCAGTGAATTGGGGGAGCGGGATGTTCGGGGTCCGAAAACCCTAAATCATCAAAGAAAAGGTAGTTGGATGAAATTTGAAGGAATAGTCATGAGAGTTTCACACTGTGAAAGTCTGAAAACTCTGATGTGTGGAAGGTCAAAAATGAGGGTTTTAGGTCAGGGCTCAAGAACGAGCCTGATTGTGAGTTTGACCATGAACCTGAGGCTACGGGGGTCAAAGGGCACAACCTCAAAATCCCCAAGGTAGGACTAGACCAACTCAAACAAAACCCTAGTCACTAAACACACAAAGAAAACCTAGCCAAAAGACCAGAGAATGAAAATGAAAAGGAAGGAAAGAAGGAATTGACCTAGAGACAAGCTGGAAAACAAATGACCACCAAGAAGTAGATAAGAAATTTGGGGAGCTGAAATAAGCCGAGAAGACAAAACACTAACAAGATCCAAAAAAATGTGATCGTAGGAAACACAAGTGAGGGTAAAAGACCGCTCATTGCCTTATATAGGCAACCTGCGGGGGTGACGTCAGCCACCCCTGTCGATCAGCCTTTCGAGGGTCCTAGACCTTTGAAAGTCTGAAACACCAAAAGGCCGACTCTCTTTGGAGAGTTGGACCTTTCGGTGTCTGGACATCTGAAAGTCCAAAAATTTTGATGGGGTTAGAAATGTGCAAGGCTTACTAACTTTTGGACCTTTCACACTTTCAGACCTCCAAAAGTAGGAAACTGCGAAATAGTGAAAAAGACAAACAAGAAAAGAAACTAAGAAACCAAATAGATAGGTAGACTAACAACCAAGGACAAGCTAGAAAGAGGGAGGGGCTGAAGCCAAGAGGCTACAAAGGGGAGCATGGTTGTGGAACCACAACAAGTCCCAGGTGGTTTTTCCCCTAACAAGGTTTCCACATTGAAAATCTATGTTTTATATGTGTATGGATGTGTTGAATGGTTATTTTACTTTGCACATTATTAAAACTAGATATATTAGCAAACACAGTATTTTATTTACTAGTAATCAGTATATGAAGAGAAAAGCATTGTTAACATTTTACCAAGTTGATTATTTGATATGAAAGTTTTGTTATATACATTTGGGAGTATTTGGGACTATAGGATAATTGCACTTAACTGATTCACCCCCCTCTCAATTATCTAACACTTATTATGTTTTTCCCCATTTAATTATTAATGTTATCAGTTATTATAATTAACTCTACCAAGGGTTACCTTAGCACCACTTTGTGTCCCAACCTACCTAAGAGAGCCACTCCATCCCACTACTCTTTATCAACTAGTCACAACAATAACAATGCAATGTCCAACTATTAAAACATAGAGAAATAAGGATTCTAATCCATACAACACAAGGAGACAAGTACACTCAATTGGAATTTCCAAGAGCACAAATCACTCAAACCTTTGCACAAGAGGATAGCTCAACTACATGCTTAGATGTGTTCTAGATGTGGTCTCAACAACATACATCCATAATAACAAAGTCATCTCAACTCAACATATGAAAAATCAATAAAAAAAGGGCAATGCAAGTGCTATCAACCACAACCCAAGATTAAATAAGGTATTATCTCCACTCGTGAGCCGAGGAACACTCAATTGGGATTCACCCAAGAGTATGGATCTCTAAAGATTCTATCAAGGTAGGTGTAAATATCAATATTAGGAATATGCTCTCAAAACCAGTATTCACCCAAAAATAATGCAAATCACAATGCAAGAAAATCCAATAAACCAAGCCAATAAAAAAATGGGCAAGCATACTCTACTTGTCTCAATGCCAAGAGAAAAAATCCCAAGATGATCCATATAAAAATAACATGGGATACTAACAACCCCAAATGATCCAACAAGGTATCCCATAATAAAATCTCAAGAAAAAATATCTTAAGGGAAAAATAATCAAAAAGGCAACCATCTCTAGCAAAAATTGGCTAGGCACACTAGCCAAAAAACTAATCTAAAACCCAAGGTTTAGATTGTAGTAATAAGTAACTAGAATTCCCTCTATCCATTTTAACCACATAGTCCATCTAAAATCATGGGATATATCAAAGGCCAATTAATAGAAGATGTCAACATGGTGACAAGTGCAAATGGGAGATCACATAAAATGAGGTGCGCACAAAAATGCCCAAAAATGGATCTCAAAATAAAGCTAAAAAATTAAATCTCATTAGTTCCCACATGTCCAACAACACATTTTTCAAATAAAATTCATGTTTCAACCAACCATGAAAATTTGAGCAGCATAACAATACTTTTCCCATTCAATTTTGAAATAAAATATTACAAGCCCAACCAAGCAATACAAAGAAATGAAATTATGGGGAATACTAATTCTCATTCCACGAACTAATAGCAATATAAAAAAGATTCAAAGGATGAAGTGAAAAGAAAGATCCAAGAAGCCCTACCACACCAAATGGTGGAAAATACACAGACAAAGAGAAGAATTAAAATACTTTTTGAAACTAGATAAGCCTCCATGCAAATTGGAGAAATCACAACCCGAATCCAACGAGCCACTACCCACAAAAATTTGATGGATCAATCACTTTCAACAAGAAAAAGATCATTTCTCACAAAGAGGGTTAGAACAATTTTTGCTCTCCAAAGTGCCAAAGTGATAAAATGACGTCTAATTCTTCATTATAAGACACTTTTTGGCAAACATATAAAAATACTAAAATAAAGTCACTTAAATCAATAAATTAAACCCCCATAAAACTATCCCAAACTCAACATGGATTAAATTAACTAATTCAAATTAAATAGAATAACACTACAAAAAAATGTTGGTAAATATGAAATAGCCATTTAACCATTAAAATCAACATGCATAATGTTCTAACTCAATCACGACAACGGCGGGTAGCTAAAATGCACAGACAATTACTAGTATAATCACAATGAAGTCTAAATTTTACCCACACAGTACTAGAGGTATAATATATCAATATGTGTACACTTTCCATAGAGGGACGATATTGGCTAAGTCGTGAATGGCTAATGTAACTATCTCCTATACCATTGTTGAGGATAAAGACACACTCAAACATGTAGCTTAGGCAGAATGATGTTTGGTACCTATTCATTGAAACATGCACACATCAAGTGCAACTACACATAGTGTATATGGTTTAAGCACATGCATATAATAATTAATGCAGTCAAGACAGAAGAAGTCTCCAAAGGAGATTTCCAATCTTGCAGCAAGAGTCATAGTAGAAAATAGAAAAACACAACAAGATATCACCAAATAACAACTTTATTATTAGGTAACATCAAATTTCCTTCAAACATGTTGGGTTGTAAGGTCTTCTTGGTTACAGCCATATATAAAGAAATGAACCTCAGATCCTTATTTTGATATATTCAACCCTAGAGCTATCCTCTCTCATCTCTCAATTACTTAGCTACTCTCCAACATGCCCCAGTGCTAACCCCTATTACAATTGCAAGCCCTAAATTTATACATACTAGCCACCATAGGTCAGCATTCAAGATATTACATATCCCAAGATAAACATATTAGGCCAGGTTGGCCTAGATCCCAAATAAGTCACAATATATAATAAATTCACCATGTGTGATCCAACCACCAAGTCGGCCACACATAGGTCCACCTCGAGATCCACCATTTAGCTTCATCGATCAAAAACCTCTCCAATAATCCTCAATAATCAACCGGTGACATGAAGAACATGCCTAGTCTGAAAAGAACATGCCAGATCTCACAATCCACACCACCTGAAGAGGTGCAATCATAGACATAGCCTCCATAAATAGAAAGGGACAAACCATTTTCATTGCACATGATAAAGATCTCCACGAATCGACTACACACAAAATCTCTAAAAACTACCCAAAACAAGGAACTTCATCAAACCACAAGGAAATTCCTCCAAGATGATGTAAGATCACCAAGAACCCAAGAATCTCCTACATCAGAAACCTAAGGTAGATATAAAAGTGTGCCTCACACTTTGATGTTGCGAGATAATATGAACACAACCTCATCTTGACCATCGGTTTCCCAATCCTCAAAGGAAAGAAGATAAACTTGCGCACAAGAAACTTTTGCTTCCTCCAATCAAACCTCTGAATTCTCTACACTACAACCAACCAGTCAACATACCTACTAACAGAAACAAATTGATCAGCATCCTTAGCACAATGCATTAGTTATGCATTCTCCTCATCAACAACAGGATTATCATTTCCAATGAAACCCTAGCAACAAGTTCATCAATGCCAACATCCTCAACATTACCATCAAACAAAAGGTGACTCCTCCACATCACTAGAAATATCATTACAAAAAACAAGATGCTCTACAATTTTCACATTGGACCCAACCATCTAATTATGAAAACTGACTCAATCTGCCACCTCAACCTTAGAAAGGTTAGTATTTACCTCTTCAAGCTTTACCTCTTTAGTAGTAACCTTAACTTTCCTTTTCCTTCTTTGAACAAGCATTTTCATAGGCCAAAGAATCCTCTTCTGGATTGGTAAATGCCAACTACAATTCAACCTCCTAATCTCCTCAAGATTATCGACAATTTCCTCTAACTTCTTCTCAAGTTAGCTAAAGACCATATCTTCAACCAACCGATCATCCTTTCTCACCAGCTTCACCCCTTCTCTCCCAAGGTGCAACTGCCTTGGATCGACAATGTAATTGCAAGATTCCAATTGCCTCACAATCGGCGATCTATTGAACATCTTTACAAACTACCTCGATCCGATGAACTATTCACCAAAAATAAGATTTCTCAAGGGGTTCACCTCCTTCCTAGGTTCATAACCAGTAACATCCTCTTTTTGATACATCCTTGTGCAAATCCTCTAGAATTGCAGGTCGAATCCATATTTTATCATCCCTTGGCAAACCAATTTAGGATTTCACGAGCTCATAAATAACATCTACCACTCCAAGATCCACAACTCACTCGTATCATCACAAAAATTCAACCTTCCAGTATAAAATCCCTTCTGACCACCTTTTAGAAGCCTTTCATTGATGCGGGTCAAATTTACACTTTTCCACCTCACAAACAATGCCCCGGAATCTTTGCCAGTTCATAAACCAAAATTTATTCCATTGCAAGATCAAACCAACTCTAATACCATTTGATGCAGTCAAGACTGGAGAAGTCTCCAAAGGAGATGTCCAATATTGTAGCAAGAGTCAACATAGAGAAAAAAAAAATTAAAACATAGCAAGATATCACCAAATAACAACTTTATTATCAAGTAACATCAAATTGGCTTCAAACATGTCGGGTTGTATGGTCTTCTTGGTTATGGCCATATACATATAAATTAACCTCATATCCTCATCACAACTTGTCCAACCCCATAACTATCATCTCTCATCTCTCAGCTACTTAGCTACTCTCCAACACCCCTCAATGCTACCCCCTATTACAATTGCAAGCCCTAAATTTATATGTACTAGCCACCATAGGTCAATATTCAAGATATTACATATCACAAGACAAATGTATTAGACTAGGTCAGCCTAGATCCAAAATAAATTACAAAATTTAATTAATTCATCAGACGCGATCCAACCACCAAGTTGGCCACACATAGGTCCACCTCAAGATCCAGGCCATTCAGCTCCATTGATCAGAAACCTCCACCGCAATCTACAACAATCAACCGGTGAACAAAATTGAATTGGTGACATGAAGAACATGTCAAATATCACAACCTACACCACATGAAGAGGTGTGATCATAGACATAGCCTCCAGCAATAGCAAGGAACGGACCCTTTTCATTGCACATGCTAAATATCTCCACGGATTGACCACACATAAAATCTCTAAAAATTGCCCAAAACAAGGAACTTCATTAGACCACAAGGAAATTCCTCCATGATTATATGAGATCACCACGAACCTAAGATTCTCTTGCATCAATAATCAAAGTACTCCTAATAGAATAGTAACACTCTAGTGACATAATCAGTTGTATGTATTGGAATGTTGCGACAATGGTCATTCCATATTTAATCCTCAATGTACAATTCATTTAAATTAAAATATTTATAATTAATCATTTTATGACAATATGAGAAAATAATAGATAAAAATCTAATTGCATATTTATCCATGATAAAGCATAATATCGCTTAAAATATGAGATAACATATAAAATTTATAAACAATCATAGTTTAGTGACCACTAGAAAATACCTCAATGAGTCAGTCAAACATCTCAATAACCACTAGAACAACCATTAGTGAAATGATCAAATCACATCACAAGCCATATAATATGTGATATCTCATAAATTGAATAAACTAGATACCATTATAATCTTAGAAGGTCTAGCACCCTAAATTAGGTGTGCAATAAGCCATAGCACAATGGTTCTCATAACCAAGTATAAGGGCATATCAACTTGTTGAAGTAATGGAATAAGTCAGATCACCCTTAAGGTAACAACCTCTCACAGGTCCAACATGATTACATAATACAAGCATATATCCATCCAGGCACAAAGTGAGCTCAAACCATCACATAAAAAAATAAGAATACATCCCAAGATAAACAAGGCATTACAAGAGATCTCATCCAACTACATAGAAGCACTAGCACACATAAAGACAAAGACACGTCCATTAGGATGTCATGTAGAAAGAAAATGGTAGAGGCACTACACGCACCCAAAAGGTAGGATTTCACAATAAAATACTCAATTTTATTATTCAAATAAAATTGTGGCATGGTAAGTCTCTAAATGAAGTATTTTTAAAATTTTCTCAAATCACTTATTTATCACTCATTCAAATAAAAAAAATTTTAAAAATGAATGTATCCCATCCTTATTCAAACCATTTTTAACCATTTAAAATACAAAAAGAATGATAAATAATGAGCAATTGAAGCTCCTACCTCAAAATTGCCCAAAAAAATCAAAATTGAATTGTATCCAACACACTAAATGAATTTTTGAATCATTTGAGTAGCGTAAACAATTTCCCAATGTTGATCCAATGCAAAAATTCCCACAAAATATATTGTAGAAAACACATGTCCAAGAGTCCTTAATGACTCATCTCAAGCAAAGATACTCCCCCATAGGAGAAGCATCAAGCATCTAGTCTAGAAAAATTATAATTCTTTGATCATGTTGGACTTATGCATTCCTGCATCCATTACTCTAAAGAGGGTTGGGGAATGACCCCAAGAATATCTCTCAAATACTCAAAAGTATCCTTAGCCAATGGTTTTGTGAATATATCTTCTATCTGCTCCTTTATGCTAATATACTCCAATATGATTTATTTTATTGCAACCTTCTCTCTCACAACATGATACTGTATTGCAATATGTTTGGTCTTTGAATGTAGTACTTGATTCTTTGACATACTGATTGTACTTGTATTATCACAATATATGATAATAGGCTCAATAAATTCAATGCCAATATCCATCTACATTTTCTTCATTCAAGTGATTTGATTACAATTATTTGTTGTTGTAACATACTCTTCTTCTATTGTACTTTGTGATATATAATTATGTTTCTTTCTCAACCAGGAGATCAGTCTTCCTCCCAAGAAGAAAGCTCTGCCACTTGTACTCTTTTTTTCATCAACATTTCCTCCCCAATCTACATCATTGTATGCACATAATGTGAAATCATGTGATCTATCATACCAAAGCCCATATTCTAATGTACCCTTTAAATATCTAAAAATCATCTTTACTACTACAACATGTGTCTCTTTAGGTTCTGCTTGAAATCTAGCTACAATCCCAACTGTATTAGCTATATTAGGTCTTGTGCGTGTTAGGTATTATAGTCCTCCAATCATATATTTGTATCTTGTCTATGTTGCACTTGGTGATTCATCCTTTCTTGACAATTTACATCCAGTTATCATAGGGGTTCCAACTGGTTTACAATTCTCCATTCCAAACTTTGTCAACAAGTCCTTAAGATATTTTTTTGTGATATGAAAATTCCATCCTTGTTCTGTGTAATCTGCAATCCCAAAAATTATTTCAACTCACCAAACATTCTCATTCCAAATTCATCTTTCATTTCATCTAAAAACTTCTTACTTGCTTCATCATTTCCTCCAAAGATAATATCATCAAAAAATAATTCAATAATCAGTAATCCATCATCATTTTTTCTTAAGTACATATTAATGTCTGCATTACCTTTCTTGAATCCCAAACAAATCAAGTGTTTGTCTAACCTTGTGTACCAAGCTCTAGGTGCCTACTTCAATCCATACAATACCTTCTTTAATTTGAAAACCATATCTTTGTCTTTTGTTAAAGAAAAGCCATCATGTTGTTCAATGTAGACTTCCTCCTCAATTTCTCCATTAATAAAAGCTGATTTTACATCCATCTGATATACCTTGAAGTTTTTACTACAAGCATATGTCAAAAACATTCTCACTGGCTCAAGTCTAGCCACCAGTGCAAAATTTTCTTCAAAGTCAACACCTTCTTGTTGCGAGTATCCTTTACATACTAATATTTCTTTGTTTCTTACAATTCACCTTTCTCATTCATCTTGTTCCTAAAAACCCATTTTGTGCCAATAACATTCTTGTCTTTAGGTCTAGGGACCAATTCCCAAGTCTTGTTCTTTTCAATCTTCTCAAGTTCTTCTTTCATTTCTTTTATCCAATGTTCATCTTTACATGCTTCATCTATAGTCTTTGGTTCAACTTGCTATATTAAACATAGTTCTTCATTTACCTTGTTCCTCGTCATGACTCCTTTGTTTGCACTTCTAATGATTTTACTTGTAGGGTGATTTCTTGCAACATATTTAGTTGTTCCTGGTTCAGCTCTGACTTGTTCTCTAAGTGTTGATTTAGGTTCAACTTTTGATTCTAATCTAACTTCTTCAATCTGAAAATCATTGTCAATTTCTTAAAATAATTCTTATTCATCATTTTGATTAATGTTAGTCCTTTCTGTTTTATCTTCATCGGAATCATAATTAAGAGTCATCTCCTGAATTCTAAAATTTTCATCAACCTTCACATTAGTACTCTCAACAATAGTCCTCAATCTCTGATTAAAATATCTATATGATTTCCTTTCTAATGAATAACCAAAAAAAATTCTTTTCAATCATTTCGAGCATCAAAATTTCCAATATCATCATCTCTTTTGATATAACATTTACTTTCAAAGATTATGAAGTATTTCATAGTAGGTGTATGCCCAAACCAAAGTTCATAAGTTGTCTTACTAATACCTTGTCTAATCTGAACTATGTTCATTGTGTAAACTATTGTGTAAATGGTGGTGTTCATTGCTTCTCTCCAAATGATATGTGATACATTACCTTCAAGCATCATAGTTCTAGTTGCCTCATTAACTGATATGTTCCTCCTTTCTGCTATACCATTCTATTGTGGTGTCCCAGGTGCCGAAATTTGTCTCTTAATTCCATTGTCTTCACACAAGATGTTAAAATCATTTGAAGTAAACTCTCTTCCTCTATCAGATCTCAAATATTTAATCTTCAAGCTAGATTCATTCTCAACTCTATTCTTTAAAAACTTAAACTTCTCAAATGTTTTAGATTTTTCTTTAAGAAATGCTACCCACATCATTCTTGCAAAATCATCAATAAAAATCATGAAATACCTCTCACCATAGAATCCTCTTGTCCTTTTAGGTCCACATAAGTTTGTATGCACAATCTCCAACTTGACTAATGTTGTAAACATTTTTCTTGGAAATGAATTCTTTCTTTGTTTAGCCATAACACATTATTTGCAAACCATGTTAGTAGGCTTCACAATCTTAGGCAAGTGTCTAACTGCATTAGATGAGATTATCTTCACAATGTTATCAAATTTTATATGACAAAATCTCGTATTCCATATCCAACTGTCATCCAATTTAACAATCAAACATGTCATTTCAGTAAGTGTCAGCTGAAATACATTACCTTTTGTCTTTATTCCTTTTCCAATCAGTTTTCCATCATTGTCTTTAAAAACACAATCCTTCTCCATGAAATATAACCTATATCCTTTGTCCATATATTTGTACATCAAAATCATGCAAAATTGGACTAGAATAAGCCCCTAAAATGTAGGAAATCAAACTACAGATCATTATTTTTTCCTTTTTTATTCACATAGTTTGATCTTCTCTTTGTTGAATTCACCCAAAATGAATGGATCTAATTTCTCTTTTTTTTATAACTGATATAAGACAACTGGACTTGCAAAAATGACCCCAAAGATTCATGCAATCTACCCCACAATTGATTGAAAATAAAAAATGTGATTTCAAAAACACGTGCCCAGAATTTTCACATTGGAAACTCCAAAAAATGCCCCTCCAAAAATTTACTAAGTCCACAATCTTGTTTCATTAATTTTGGGGTTGGCAACTCTAAAAAATGGCTAAGTCCCCAAAAATGTATGAAAACAAACTATGAAATTCTTGGACTTAATCTTTTGGAAGGATTTCGAGATATGCTTGCAGAATCGATCGATGATCTCCTTGACTTCTTCGTAGTTGGGTAATACCACATATTCCAACTTCTTTTGTTGTGCCTTCTAGAATCTTTTGATGTGCATGGTAAATTTCTAAAGATCCTCAATATTTTCCATCTTAGCCTTATGTCTTCCTTACAATAAAATATGTGTTGCAAGTCTTCCTCTATATTCATGGCCTCGATGGTGCCCTTAAATTGTGGAATGATATTGTCAGTGGAATATAGTTGGGTCTTGTCTGCATCTTGGTATATCTCTAAATGAAATCCATCAAAGAACTTGTCACCTTTAGCCAACTAAAGTGTAGCATCCATTTTCATCTTTTCAATTTCTTCATATGCGGTCGTGAATTCCTTTACTGCAAACTGCATCATGCCAAGCCAATCATCAAACTTGTCTAGTTCCTCATCTTGGTATATCTTCAACAAAATTTGGAATCCTTTCTAGATCCACCCTTTCTTTTTCCCAAATCTCAATAGAATCATACAAATCATGGTTTCCCTCATTCAAACTAGTCAACTAACTCACATTTTGCACTATCATTCTAAAATACCTCAATACTACCTCAAGGATCTCTACGCTGAATGCCTCAAAATTGGTCTTCCACTTTGTACACACTTTAACAAATGAATGAGGAATATTTGAAGAAATGTCTAGAGTTGCTTGCTTCTCGAGCATGGATTTTAATGAAGCTTCTAGATTATTTGGGTCAATAGGACCAATAATTTTAGATACAAACTCCTTCAAAACTTGGTTTTTCTATTAGAGACCCTATATTTTAGTCTCATCTTGATCCATATATTTAAACAAATGTTTAAGACCTAAGGCTTCCAATGCCTTCTGACCTTCACATGTCGACTCTTCCAAATCCAAATCCTCCATTGCATAGCCTTCTAGAGTTATATTAGTAATTTTTTTCATTGGAAGAGGTACAGCCACCTACGCCTTCCATTTTCCACTATCATCTTATGTTACATAAGAATTTCTTTGAGCAGTGCAGTTGGATTCCCCTTTGTGGAAGGCTTGCTTCTTATGTACATATTCTACTGTGAGGTTGGACATCCTTTTCCAACTAGGTAGGTTTCATGGAGGTAGTCAATGGTTCATAAGGAAAAATGGGAACCTTCATCACCTAAACCTCCTCTTCTATTTCTTCCTCTCCCTATGCTTCTCATTCCAAAGCCTCCACAGTCTTAGGATTTTCAGGTGTCTCTTCCTCATCTTTCATCTCCTATTCACCTTGGACCTATTTATCTTGAACCTTCTCTTACTTGGGAGTATTTTCCTTCTCTAGGGAAGATGACAAGCCTGTCAATATCTCTTCCCATAGCCCAATTAGTGGCCTATATTTCTTCTTTGGCATTTGCTATGTTCATGATTTTGGAGCTAGAGGAGGTGAAGGGGTTAAATATTTTTCATCCTCAGTAGCTAGTGTTGATTCATAACCCTTGGATTCCTAAGTTTTTCCTTGTGTACCAATGTCCCCTTCCTCGAGCCCAGTTACATGTTCTTCAATTTTATCTCCTTATTCCTCCATCCATGTCTCTATATTTTTTTATGATTCTTTGTCCAAGAATGGATGGACAGGTATATTCATTTCTTCCTCCACACCAAATACTTCATCTCCACTTACTCCCTCCTATTGAATTTTATCAGTTGATGTTGGAGGGTAGTAGATTCAGTCAGTCCATGTGCCTGTTCTTGTGCTTGGGATGGTGTTGCTGAAGAATCAAAGGCTGGATTAAAAAAATGACTTGGTGGATCATCAAACCCAGGGATATCTTCAAAATCAGATATATCAAATTCATCTGAACCCATGTTATCCTTGGTTTCCTTTCCACCTTCTATGCTTGCATCGAAATCAATTATTTCCCCTTGTACATGAGGTTGGGAAACCTTTGCTTGACCTTCCTTTTGGGTAGTTGTGGTAGCCTACCTAGTTCTTCTTACTAATGGGACATTTTCTTCTTCATCTACTTCCTCCTCTTATGGAAAAGTATCTAACTGAGGAATACTGAAGCTCTTTTCCTTTTGTATACCCTTTCTTTTACTAGGGGTTCTTTATCATTTGGCGTCTAAATTGTGAAGGAAGGAACTTTCCTCTTTCCTGATGTGGATGGTGCCTTAGGAGCTTATGATTGAGAAGACCTTTATGGAGCTTCTTGTTTAGGAGGAGTGAAATCATCATATTTATCTTTTTTATTCTATGTTCTCCTCTCTATAGGACCATAAGTAGCAAGCCTTGCATGTTTGTAGACTGTTTCTTGTCATATGGGAGCAATCTCCTTGAAGGTAGGAATGTTTACTTTCTTTCATTTCCCCTTCTCTATCTTGGAAAGTGGGTCCAATCGTGGATTCATTGGAAAAGGGTCCATCTTGAATGGCTTATGTATCCACTTCAGTGTTAAGTCCATGATATGTTTGGCTCGATGTTTCAAATCATCATTCTCATCTTGATCCACTTCAGGATTTACAATAGCATTATTGTATACATTTTCCCTATTGTATATTGGATCGAGAATATCATTTGTATCCATGTCCCAGATTTTAGAAGGAATACCCACCTCGAAAACATCTTGGGCTAGCTCCAAATCAATTCAACAGTGATCCCATATCCTAACTTTATAATCATTTATGCAATTTATTCAGTGATCCTCCAAGTGGGGTTCATGTTTGTAAAAATTCCATTTTATGTGGCTATAGGTCCCAACTGGGTGAAACTTAGGCCTGATGAAATTTTATTCCTATAGAGGGAACTCCTCCCACTCTAGCCTTATTGATTTTCAGACTTTGATATCTTGTACTAAATGTGCTTCAATAGAGATGGGGAAATCCCAAAAGTGCTTCTTCTTTTTCTTTATATGCTCATAGGTATTTGGACAATTTCCTAGCCATCTCTATGAGGATTACTCTACTAGTAGGGTACCTTGGAAACTTCTTTGGGAAAGGGTGCTTCCTACCACCTGAATGTATGTAAAAGTTCAGAATTGAATATAGTAGGCCCCAATGGACTGAACCTTAGCTTCATCCTCTTATGATAATCTCTTTGCAAAATAACCTTCAATGGATCTGATGATATCAAAGACGAAAGCATCATGTATAATTCTATACTCGAGGTTATTATTTTTTATCTTTTCCTTCATTACTAGTTGAGGATACAAAGTATATGGCCATGCATTTTGATCCTAGAAGGATCCCCTTTTGGTGAGTCTGGGATAATCTTCCCTTACAGCTAGAAGATAGACAATGTAGGAGGTCATATAAAACCTCAGACTCTTTTTGACCTATCTTAGTTGATCATGTAGGTTATCGGTAATTATAGTGGTTGAATCTATCTACACCTTTCTACTTTTAATCTTTTATATCATGTGGACCATCGATGGTTCCAATTGTTGCATCATTGGCAGGCCATATACCATGCTTAGGATTATTACTGCATGTCTTGTGTCTTCAACTAAATAGCCTCTTCTCATCTTAATCTTATCCAATTTGTCCTTCTTTAGAGGCTTAATTAGGTATTTTTCATTTATGAGCTCATAGACTTTAGAATTACCCTAGAACCACCTCATGCCCCTACCTATGGTGATTGGGGTAGTAGTTATCTACCTTTTGTAAATGGAACACCTCTTCAATGATATTTGGTCTCAGGTCCAATATGATTTATCCAACTTTATTCTTTACTACCTTCTCATCTTCTACATAATGGCCTATCAGTTTTAGGATGAGGTCTTGTGAAAGGATGGAAACAGGATGAGTTGATGTTTAATTAACCCGACCAGGACCATGGTAGTACAATTGGCAAACATGGTATCAGGTTGAGCACATTATGTGAGGAATGAATTCTAGTCCATATGACTGATGTCTATATCAATTATCTCACTATGTATGTTTCCTATTCTAGAAGGGGTGTTGTAATCCTTGATCATGTATTTCACTAGCTAAGGAGGAGTCAACATCTTTGTAACCTGCATGCAAACATAGTTTGTCAACAATGTGTTATTGAAAGCGTAAAATTATTCATCTTATAAAAATTATTATGCAAGAAATTTGAACAAGACATCCAAAAAACAAACTCTTTGGAATTTTTGGCATTTCAAACCTTCGCAATCCAAAAAGATCACCATAATTCGAAAGTCTGATATCTTATTACACAATTCAAATCTGTGTTTTCAATGTTGTGGAGTGTAGGGGTGCAAAGGAAGTTTTAGAGGATGAAAGGTTGATATTGTACTTTGGGAGTGTCAATTTTTCAAGGCAATAAAGTTAGGATTTGCATTATATCATAGGTCGAGTGTATTGTCGGAGTGCAAAGGTCCAAAAGGCCGAAGGTGCGAAAGTGTGAAAAAAGTGTTGGAGTTGTTCGATGGTCATTAGTTATCAAATTTGTGCAAGGAGGTGATTCTTTCAGTGTGTCAGAGTGAAAAACTTCAACACCACCATCAGGTACTTGGCTAATTCAAAGTTGTAGCCTATCGATGACACTCAACTGAAAACTAAAATTTAAAAGAAACCCTAGGATGAAAAAACCCCAAACTGAGACGAACCAAAAATAAACCCTAAATGACAAAATAGACCCCAAACAAATAAAGAATTGAAACAAACCCTAAGACTGAGAACCAACAAAAAATAAGAAGATGAGGACACAAACAAGAAACCCTAGCTCAAAATAAGTTAGGGGAGAATATGTGATTATCAAGTTCAAAATTGATGCAAATGATGGTGAATCCAATCTCTTGGTGTAAGAAGTGAGTACGAAAACTTAAAATCAAAGTCATGAAGAAACAATCACGGGTCGGAGCTCGAAGGTAACAAAATGCAAAATGACAAAAGAAAAATGAAAAATGTCCTATTTAATGGCTTGATCTATGATGACATCGGCAATCATAGGCTCGGCAGTGTTTCGAGCCTTCGTAGTCCTCAAAAACTATCAGACTGCAAAAGTCTAAAAGTCTTAGCCTATTTTGTGTTTCCAAGGGTTTACAAACTTTCAGTATTTCAAGGTTTCAGAGGTCAAATGACCTCTGAAACACTGAAAGTCCAAAAAGGGCTAAAAACCACTAAGGAAAAGACTTAGCTCAAAAAACTCAAAAGGAAAAAAAACCTTAAGGACCTAAAAGGACAAAGAAAACTAAAAGGACACCAAAACGGTGCCCAACTATCAGGAGCCTCAGTAGGGACTCACAATCTGACTCATTGAGTACCCAGTCTTAGTGTAACTTTAGACTCTAACCACCTAGAAAGCGGAAAGACCAAAAAAAGGGGGTCCCCATTTAGGCCAAGTAGCCAAAATGGGGTGTGTGTTGTAGAACCACAACAATTAGCTATTAACATATGTATGCCAAAAAGTTCAAATTGTGTGCCCACAAGGTTGTGATGTAAAGGAAACATCCTAGGTTACCTTAAATCATTGGAATATCAATTAGATTATAGAATGGTATATCTCCTCGCATGAATCATACTCATGATTGCTATATTTTTCATCTCTGATTTTGAATTTTTTCACTATTTCAATCTTAATTAACATCATACTAACATTTGATATATGTTTCCCCCTTTTATCTCTCTTCAATATTGTCAAATCAACCTAAGGATTTATTGTCATCAAAAAAGTTTCATACTTCCTAAGATGTATATATAAGGCTTTTGATGTCACTCTTTAGTGCTTTCTATTTTCTAGACATATATACATGTAGATAAATATTTTTTATAGGGACTAAAGGTCAAGTCTAGCATTGGATGGATTCATGCCACATAAATATAAGCTAATTTAGGTTCTAATTGCATCAATTACTTTAACAACCTATTTGATAATCTAAATTTAATTAGAGGGTTAATTTATTTCCTTGATTTTTTTCTAATTATTATTTATACTTTTTAATTTTTAATCTAATGATGATGATTGTTTTGATTAAGTAAAAATGTGATTTGAAAGGTCTCAAAACCTTGAAAAAAAGTATCAAAAGATCAAGCGTTGAAAGACCAAATTACAACTGTGGTGCCCCACCAAACGAACCAAAGGAACGAACCAAAGTTCCTACCAAATGGGCAAAAATGTCCAAACCAGTCACAACAAAAGGCAATGAAGATTTACATTTTTTCCCATCCTTATGTGATCGTA
Source organism: Chamaecyparis obtusa (assembly GCA_027943335.1). NCBI lineage: Eukaryota > Viridiplantae > Streptophyta > Pinopsida > Cupressales > Cupressaceae > Chamaecyparis > Chamaecyparis obtusa. Next base: position 57,241 of record BSBK01001425.1, on the reverse strand, counting down.
AGTTCATATCAAGAGGAGTGGAAGGTTTAAATTTATTTCCCTTCACTGTTATCCATCCATCCTCCACCTTTTCAGTAGCCTTTTGCCAAGCCATAGAAGAGCTAGATGAGCCCACTAAAGGGCAGGTCACAATAGAGCTCACAACTCCAACACCCAAGACAACAGTTGGGCCAGAGATAGCATCAGCCACGTCTGAACCAGAGACAGCACCATGAGCAGCAAAACTAGCAACATCCGCAAACAAGGCTACTAAACCAGAGACAACACTAGCGATCTGGTCAGGGGCAGCTGTAGCAGTGCCAGATGGGATAGCATTAACATCTTGAGCCAAAGCCACATCAAAACCAGCACCAATAGCATCAAAGATAGCTTCATAAGCAACTAAAGCATCAACAGAAGCTCTAGCCAAAGCATGATCATTTTGAATAGGGCTCGAATCTGAACCCCCTTCCTTAGAAGCTTTATGAACCGTATAATGATGGTCAGAGGCCCCCAACCACCAAGAAGGCAATTTATTTGATTTAAACTTATCTAATAAACACCGCACAGAAAGATGACCAGTCTTCTGACATTTCCTACATCTGAACGGAATACCCTCATAATCCAGATTTTGAGTCCAGGAGCCCAAAGGAGAAGCCAAAGTTATCTACTCAAGGAGGCCCTTAGAAACATCAACCTCCACAAGAATACAAGCATAAGTCATATTAAGAATTTCAAAGGAGTCTGAATCCACCATTTGGAAATCCCCTCACCCATAGTTTCCAAAACCGAATCTAGCCAAAGATGAAGGGGAAGATTCGGCAGTCTTACATATAAGAGTATTTTATTAAAGGACTCTGAAAGAGGATCAAACCCCTGATACCAGGGTTTGGCCATCAAGGGAAAATGTGTTAATATTGTGGCGACTGATCATGTAGTGGGTGTTGATATTGTGGGGTGCCTCCCATGTAGTTGTTGGAGTGCCCCTCACCACCGGCCAGCGGGCAACACCAAAAATTTTAGGTGTTTTTTTGGGAAACAAAAATGAAAAAAAATTAAAACCCTAAAAATGGTCATTTTAGTGGTAACCCTAAAACGCATGTTATAAGCGGCTGAGATGCATAATGCATTGTAATGTGGATGTACTATTTTGCTGGATAATAAGAAAGGAGAAAGTTGTGTAGGTAGACGTAGCCCAAGTTTTGGGTGAACCACGTTAAATCTGTGTGTTATCTGTGTTCAAATTGTTTTCTTCTTTATTTTTGCATATAACTATTTATTATTATATTGTTCTAGACCTGTCAAACCCTAACAATTGGTATTAGAGCAAGGTTTTGTGCTATAGATTGGTAGGACTTTTGATTTGAGTGGGAGCAATGGAGGATTCCAAATTCAAGGTTGAAAAATTCAATGGCTAGAATTTTTAGTTCTGGAAAATGCAGATGGAGGATTATCTGTATCAAAAAGATCTGTGGCGGCCATTAGAAGGAAAGACAAAGAAACCGACTGCACAATCAAAGGAAGATTGGGATATTTTGGATAGAAAGGCACTGGGATCTATTCATTTGTGCCTTGCACCGTCTATAACATTCAACATATCAAAGGCAAAAATGACCATAGATCTGATGCAGACATTGGCTCAGTTATATGAGAAACCCTCAGCTTTGAATAAGGTATTTCTTATGAAGGATTTATTTAATATGAAAATGGGTGAGGGAGGATCTGTATTGAATCATTTAAATGAGTTTAATATAGTTACCAATCAACTATCATTGGTAAATATTTCCTTTGATGATGAGGTTAGGGCTCTCTTAATTTTATGCTCTTTGCCAGAAAGCTGGAATAGCTTGGTTATGGTTGTAAGTAACATTGTCTCTAGTTCAAATACTTTGAAATTTGATGATGTTGTTGGTGTTATCCTAAGCGAGGAAATGCGACAGAAAAGCATAGGTGAAACTTCAACCTCATCAGGTTCCGCTCTAAATGTAGAGAACAAAGGAAGGGCAAGGGAAAGTAGAAAAGGCCCTTCGAATGATAAGTCACGAGGGAAGTCAAAGAAAGCGCACTCTCAATCTAAAGGAAAGAAAGATTGTTGGTACTGTGGAAAGCCTGGTCACCTGAAGAAAGACTATTGGGCTCGGAAAAATAAACAAGGAGATGGAAATGAAGATGACAGTAAGGAAGCTAATGTTGCAAGTAATACTTTACAAGATACTTTAATCTTATGTTTGGATAATGTTAATGATTCTTGGGTAATAGATTCTAGGGCTTCATTCCATGCTACACCCCATAGAAAATATTTTCAAGATTATGTTCAAGGTGATTTTGGACAGGTATATTTGGGTGATGATGAGCCCTATCCTATTTTCAGAATGGGAAAGATAAAGATTAAGTTGTCGAACGGAAATGACTGGATGATGCAGGAGTTAAGACATGTTCCAAATTTAAGAAGAAATTTAATTTATGTAGGACAACTGGGTAGTGAAGGATGCACAATCATGTTTATAGACAATGTCTAGAAGGTCTCTAAAGGTTCATTAGTAGTAGCTAAAGGTAAAGGTGAAAAGAAGAGTGAGACGCTGGAGCTAGTGCATTCAAATATATGGAGACCGGCTCAAGTATCATCTCTTGGTGGCTCTCATTATTATGTTATTTTTATAGATGATTCAACCAGGAAAACATGGGTATATTTCCTAAAACAAAAATCTGATGTTTTTGAAACATTTAAGAAATGGAAAGCTTTGGTTGAGAATGAGACAGGAAAGAAGTTAAAGTGTCTCAGATCCAATAATGGAGGTGAGTATTGCAGCATAGCCTTTGAATATTACTGTTCTATCAATGGAATTCGAAGGTAGAAGACGATTCCAGGAACCCCACAAGAAAATGGTGTGTCAGAAAGAATGAATAGGACAATCATGGAACGTGCAAGGAGCATGATATTGCATGTTGGATTGCCCCTTCATTTCTGGGCAGATGATGTAAACATTGTTGTCTATTTGATAAACAGAGGACCCTCAGCCCCTTTGGATGGTGGTATTCCAAAGGAAGCATGGACTGGTAAAAAGGTAAATTATTTGTTTCTAAAAACTTTTGGTTGTGAAACCTTTGTCCATGTTGATAAAGAAAATAGAACCAAGCTTGATGCTAAATCTCTAAAATGTACTTTCATTGGATATGGAGTAGATGACTATGGTTATCGGTTATGGGATTTTGAACATCTTAAAATAATTAGAAGTAGAGATGTTATATTCAATGAGAAGGTCATGTATAAATAACAATTGCAGGAAAAGAAGCATGAACAGGTCAATCAAGAATATGTGGTGTTGGATGAGATTCCTGAAAATGAAATGCCACCGGTACCTGATGCTCAGCAACAACAAGATATCCCACAAACTCCTGTAAGTGTTAGACGTTCTACAAGGTCAAGTAGACCTCCTGAAAGGCTTTCTCCTTCTTTGTATTCTATTTTATTGATTGATTATGGTGAACCAGAAGAATATGAAGAAGCAATGCAGGTGGATGCCAAACAACAGTGGAAGTTGGGCATGAAAGAGGAGATGGACTATTTGTTGAAAAATAAGACTTGGGACTTAGTCCCTTTACCTGAAGGAAAAAGAGCCTTGCCTAACAAATGGGTTTATAGGCTGAAGGAGGAAGATGGAGGAAAGAAAAGGTATAAGACCAGACTTGTGGTAAAAGGTTTTGCACAGAAAAAGGGTATAGATTTTGATGAAATATTCTCGCCCATTGTAAAAATGACTTCAATTAGAACTGTACTAAGTCTTATGGCTACAGATGAGTTGCATCTTGAACAACTAGATGTCAAAACAGCCTTTCTCCATGGAGATTTGGAGGAGGAAATTTACATGCAGCAGCCAAAGGGATATGAGGTCAAGGGTAAGGAGAATTTGGTGTGCAGGTTAAGGAAGAGTCTGTATGGCCTAAAGCAGGCACCCCGACAATGGTATTTTAAATTTGATAGTTTCATGGTTGAACAAGGTTACCAAAGATGCCATTCTGATCACTCAGTATATTTTAAGAGATTGGATAATGTGAGTTACATTATCCTGTTACTCTATGTTGATGACATGCTTGTTGTTGGGTCTAATATGCAACAAATAAATAACCTTAAACAGAAATTAGCAAGGTCATTTGCTATGAAGGATTTGGGTGCTGCTAAGCAAATCCTTGGTATGAGGATTAGACGGGACAGGAAAAATAGAACCTTGAATTTGTCCCAAAGTGAGTATATAAAGAAGGTGTTGAAAATATTTAATATGCAGGATGCAAAAGTAGTCAATACACCTTTGGCTAGTCATTTCAAATTGACTAAGGAAATGTGCCCCAAGGCACAGGAAGAGGTAGATAGAATGTCTAACATCCTGCATTCATCAATTGTTGCCAGCCTGATGTATGCAATGGTATGCACACGGCTAGATATTGCTCATGCAGTGGGAGTTGTCAGCAGGTATATGAGCAATCCAGGTATGGAACATTGGAATGTTGTCAAATGGATTCTTCGATATTTGAGAGGTACTACTACCAAGGCATTATGTTTCACAGGATCCAATTCTGTTGTGAGTGGCTTTATTGACTTTGATCTGGCAGGAGATATTGCTACGAGGAGTACTATAGGGTATGTTTTCACTGTAGGGGGTATTGCAGTCAGTTGGATTTTTAGATTGCGGAAGGTTAATGCACTTTCAACCACTGAAGCTGAGTATGTAGCTGCTACGGAGGCTAGCAAGGAGATGATTTGGTTACAATGTTTCCTGGAGGAATTGGATCAAAAGTAGGAAGATCGCCCATTGTACAGTGATAGCCAGAGTGCCATTCATCTTGCAAAGAATTCTTCTTTTCATTCAAGGACAAAGCACATACAGCTCAGGTACCATTTTATAAGGTCTGTTTTGGAGGATGGCCAATTACGGCTTGAGAAGATTCACACGAGTGACAATCCTACAGACATGTTCACGAAGGCAGTCCCCAAGGAGAAGTTGGTTTCTTGCTCAGCTTCTATTGGGCTTCTTGATTGATGATCGTGGAGTTAATACACAGCAAAGTCTTTTATCCAGTGGGAGTTTCACATACTACATTGTCGTCCAGATTCAGTCTCCAAGTGGGAGATTGTTTGGTGTGGAGTCTGATTAGTCTCCAAGTGGGAGATTGTTAATATTGTGGCGACTGATCATGTAGTGGGTGTTGATATTGTGGGGTGTCTCCCATGTAGTTGTTGAAGCGCCCCTCACCTCCGACCGGCGCACAGTGCCGAAAATTTTAGGTGTTTTTTCGGGACACAAAAAATGAAAAAAAAAAAAAAAAGTAAAACCCTAAAAATGGTCGTTTTAGTGGTTTCCCTAAAATGCATGTTATAAGCGGTTGAGATGCATAATGCATTGTAATGTGGATGTACTATTTTGCTGGATAATAAGAAAGGAGAAAGCTGTGTAGGTGGACGTAGCCTAGGTTTTGGGTGAACCACGTTAAATCTGTGTGTTATCTGTGTTCAAATTGTTTTCTTCTTTATTTCTGCATATAACTGTTTATTATTATATTGTTCCAGACCTGTCAAACCCTAACAAAATGCTCCTCCCAAGTGAAACAACTGTCACACAAAATCATTTTCCTATCTTCGACATTTTCAAACTTAACAATAAAAAAATCCCTTGCCACAGAGTATATTTGAATCGCATCGGTTAAGATGGGTTCCCAATGCTTGGAGATCCAAGCATGCAAATCAGAAAGCGAGGGCCAGAAACCCCTAAAACGAAAGATGGCAGCATTGGAAGAGAAGTCTTCCACAGTTTTTAAAATCTCATCAACTGTTTCAGAATCCATCTTAACCATAAAGGGTTTAGTTATAAAAATAGGTTGCACAAGAGGAGACCGGGAACCCCCCCTACCAGCAGGAGCGGGACCATGGATTCCTACTTCAAAGGTCACCACATCAGCGTAGGAAACCGTTGAACCACCAGACACAGGAATAGCAACTCCCAAACCAGTAGCAGAAACAGCAGCTCCCAAAACTGTCTAAGAACAAGGCCCGGATAGAGAGCCAACAGATGCCAACGGAGAAGGAATGAAAGTGTCACCAGCACTGGCATCAGTCCCAGACACGAAGCCAAAGCATTCAAAAGATTTCTGAGCAGGAACACTCGCGGAAGCGGATGGCATCGGAGCGGGTTCCTTTTTCAGTAACAAGTTACAAGTTAAGTAATCTTTGACCCTTGGTTGTAAGTACTATAGGCAAGAAGCCCCACTATTTCACCAAGAGTCAAAGTCAAACAACTCTCAATTAAGAACCACAGTAGAGAGCGATCCTATGGGGACTTGAACCTTGGTTGTAAGCCCTATAGGCAAGAAGCCCCACCATTTCACCAAAAGGACAAGCACTTATAAATCTTTGACCCTTGGTTGTAAGTACTATAGGCAAGAAGCCTCACTATTTCACCAAGAGTCAAAGTCAAACAACTCTCAATTAAGAACCACGGTAGAAAGCGATCTTGTGGGGACTTGAACCTTGGTTGTAGGCTCTACAAGCAAGAAGCCCCACATGATGATTGTTCTTTCAATAACATAATTTATATTTAATTATAATATTTTTTGTCATTTATAAAATTAAAGAATTTAAGATTTGGTTATAATTTTGAATTTCCTTGAAGGGGGATGTTATATATATGTCATAACTAATCTTATTTCCACTTTACTAAATTGATGCTTAGAAACATATGTATGCACACACACGCGCACATGAATACATATGTGTGTGTGTGTGTGTGTGTGTGTGTGTGTGTGTGTGTGTGTGTGTGAGTGAGAGAGAGAGAGTGCATACATATATAATGACATAAATACTAATTTGACAATTTTTAAATGAAATATTTTATAAAAGTATTTTAAAAAATATTCAGATTATACACATTTTCATAAATAAATAACTGATTTAACACTTGTGAAAGGTAAAATTTTGATGAAATGAAATTGTGAATAGTAAAATATTGATTAGATAAAGATTGTGAAATTAATAGCTTTATATTCTAAATTTCCAGTCTTCTATAAAAGAATCTTAAAATAAAATTATGAATAATAAAATGTTGATTAGATAAAGCTTGTGAAAAAAATAATTTTATACACTAGATTTCCACTCCCCTGTAAAGCAGTCTTAAATCTTCTCATTGAAGAGAATGAACTCAATTTAAAGATAAGTAGAGACTAGGAACAAAATGGTCAACACTCCAAATGGGTCCGTAAGAAAATGGGGAATAACTTTAGGGGTGGAAAGTAAAAGAACTTTAAGGTTTACATGGGAGTGTAAGTAGTACGAATTCATGGAGGTGCATGCACTTTCTGTTGCAGAATGCTCAATTCAAAGGAAAGGGAGTGATACTTTTGTCTGATTCTTCAAAAGAATTCCAATTATGTTTCAAAAGAATCATTGTAGGCCCACATTTTGTTCAGAAGGAAATTATACAAATGTGGACAAATTGATTCTGGAAGGAATCATAGTAAAAACAAAACTTTTCATTTATTAATCATGTGTATTTGAGAAAGTTAAAATAGATTGTTTAATCAAACAAATCTAATCAAACTTTTAATTGGGTCATATGGAATTTATGATAGACTTCAAAATCATCAAATCTAATCAGACCATCAATTAGGCCAAATGAAATGTACAAATTTCTCCAAAATCATTAGAACGCAATGATCTTTAAAGGTAGCTTGTACATTTTGTTCAAGAATATGATCATAGTAAAGTACTATAAGTATATTTTGTTCAAGAATAGTATAATAGTACATGGCTTGGTAAGAGTTATTCATTTACATAGGTTATTCTTGGTTAAAGGTCCAATATGCTGAGCAATTTATTGATATTCCCACTTTAGAAGTGACAAAGGAAAGGAATAGCTTGTACGAAGATAATGGAGAATCACTCATGGCACATAAGGAGGAAAAGAAAAGAATATTCAACAGCTTCTCGTAAGAAAAGGCAAGAATATATTCAATTTGTACATTTTTCTTTACTTGTATGTACTTACAAGGCCAGGCCAAGATCACTATTAGACAGCATGTTCTGCTTCAAATATTACAAGAGCCAAATAGAATCGCAACCTTAAAAAGCCAGAAAAAAGAGACTTTCAAGCATAAATCTATGTTCTCAAACATGGTTGCAGACTTAATTGGGATTCTTGAGCATTTCCAAAAGGGATTCCAAAAGTAGAAAATTCTTAATTCAATTCTATTCAATGGAATTTTGGCACCAAAATCCATTTAGGGAATAAAGGTCATCCAGAGGAAAATATCTAAATGGATAAAGAGGGAGATGGATTAAAATGTCACTAAGTTCAGAAGAAAATTTACACTATTTCAGAATATCAAAATTCAAGACTGCTGTTCATGGTGAAAATCTACTTGTGGGTCTAGACAATCACATATCAGGAAATAAAGTTGGGTTCTGCTTAGAATAGTAAGGGCAGGTTGTTCAGAATTCTAATCTAAAGTATTTATCAATAAATATAGGTCTGCTGTATATTGTTTATAAGTCTAGTCAAAAGTACTTAGATAAAAATATGCATTAAAAGAAAATTGAAAAAATAACTATTATTGTTAATATTTGAAGATAATATAATTATTATTGTTAATATTTTGAGACCTGAAACACACTACTCTCAGAATACTAAAACTCAAGAATGATGTTCATCTGAAAAAAAATTAATTGTGGGTCTAGACAATCTAGGCCTGCAATATACCAGGAAATAAAGTTGGGTTCTACATAGAACAGTGGGGACAGACTGTTTATAATTCTAATCAAAATCATTTATTAAAAAGTGTAGCAACTTGTTTATAATTCTAAACATAATTATTTATAAAAAAAATTGTAGCAACATGTTTTTAATTTTAATTAAAAGCATTTATCAATATTAAAAAAACAGACATAAGATAAAGAAAATTGAAATTAAATAATTTTATTGTTAATATTTTGAGACCATGAAATGAGGATCATCAGATCTAGCCAGATCTAGCCAATCCTTATTGTTTCTTTTTAATGGAAAACTGTATTATAAAGCTTATATGAACAAGGAAATGGTAATGAAAAACCTGGTCAGATTCAGCTGTTTCGTTTAAAAAGAAATGTATGTGTACAGTCATTAAGGAGTAAATTCCTTCCTTTTTTGTGTTACCATAGTTAACTGTCATAACTGTCGTCTTTTATTTCTCACCCCGTCTCTGAATAATGATATTACAATATCTTATCTAGAGTACAAGGAAAATATACCTTGTCTAAACCGGAGCCTTTGATATTTTTTTATTTCATATCTTTCATGGAAGTATAACAATCTTTAAGAGATTCTTAATAATTTGCAATTTGAAAGGAGTTGGGCACTTTAATATCATAAATGATTCTAATTTGAAGATTATGATATGATTTTGGGTTTATTCTTCAACATATGTCAATATTTTACATTGTATTTATAATTTTAATTTATATTTTATATTTTTTTTAATTATAATTTTTCAAAAAGATCAATTTAATAAAGATCCCATTTCAATTAATCAATCTAAAATTGATACACTTTAAATATAAAGTTATTCTTTCCAGATATTAAATATAATAAATTTTATAAAAAAATAATAGAACAAAAATTCTTCAATAACAACTATAAAGTAAATAGAGGAAAACCAATAAAGTTAGTGAACATTTTAAATATGACTAGACACAATAGTTAAAATATAAGTATATTTTTTGAAATGACACAAAACGTTATGACTTAATTTTTTATTTTATTTTTTTTAACTAAAAATGGATTAAAATTTATTCAAGCACAAGAGAATACAAAGAGAGCAAAGTGCCCAAAAAAGAGAGCACCACTTTAGTACCTTGTCCCTTTCTACAAGCTAATCTAACAAATAAGACATATCATGAGGTAATTGACCCTTATCAACAATATGCCAATCAAGAATATGATACAAGGCCCATTTAGCCAAAAAGTCTGCAACACCATTCTGCTCCCTAGGAATATGAGAAAAAGTAACACATTCCAAGGAGCTACACAAATAAAGAATTTGAAAAATAACCAAAGCTAAGTGCCAACTAACACCTTGAAGTTGTCGAGTTAACAGAGACACCACCACCTGAGAATCAAACACAAATAATCCTATGCTAGCCAAGAGCACAACATCACTCAATAGCACACAAGATTGCAAATGCTTCCATAAAATTATTAGTATGATAGCCCTTATAAACAGAAAAAATAACCTGAACATCACCATAATTGTCTCAACCAACTCCTCCAATACTAGCATGACCACGATTTCCCTGAGATGAGTCATCAGTGTTGATTTTGAAGACTCCATGAGGAGGGAGAGTCCAGCAACCCTCCCGATTGATTCTCCACAATGGAAGCCTACACTTGCTTCTTTTGACCTGACCAACACACCCCAAAGCGTCCCTTTGCAAAGGAAAGTAAAGACAATTGCAAAAATTAACATCCCTAGAATCCACACCAACAGTCATATCACACTTAGCCATAATAGTCTCACGAAGAGAATGGGTAGTCTTCCACCACAAATGAATAGAAACCATCCTAGAATCTTGAAAAATATGTCTATTCCTTTCCAACCAAATATGCCAAATGATAAAAGAAGGGCCAAGAGCCCATGCAACCTAAAGAAAAGAGGTTGTAGCAGGGGATTGGCCCCAATGGGTCCAAAACTCAAACAAAGAGGAGACATGCCAACATTTTTTTCCTAAAACATCCTACCACAAATGTCAGATCTCCTTGGAAAAGGAGCACTGAAAGAAAAGATAAGAAACATTCTCCTCACTGCTACAACACATGACGCACATCGAGGGACCATGAAAGCCCCACTTGCAAGAATTGTCCCAAGTAAGACAGCGATTTTGAACCACTAACCACATGAAGAAATTGCATTTGGACCAAGAAGATTTATTCCAAACCTTCTTCCACCAAGGCACCTCAACACCTCCAACAATTGTCTATTAAGCTAAGAGTGCCCTGCCAAAACAAATTATTTAGCAGACGGATCATAGCCCCAAGCCAAGACATTAGAGCCTACCAAGGAATTGCACTCCCAAGAAGCAAGAATCTGAGCTAACTCATTCGGGTCCCTCTCTGGGCCACCCAACTACCAATCAGAAGAATCCTTCTATTGATAACCAATAGCAAGGCCAAAATTTATAACAATCTTGTAATGCACAACCTTATCCCACCTAGCTTCTATAAAAGAATCACAGAGGGGTTGCAGCTGTGAATCATGGATAGAAGAGGAGGATGACTATCCCAAGAATCTGTCCAAATGAGAGCTTCATATCCCCTATTACATATCCAAAAAAGGCCCCTCTTAACCAGTTGAGCCCCTATTTTCATAGTATGCCAAACCATAGATCCCTTTCCCTTAGAGGATAGCGAGAAACATACAAATAGTCTACCCCATGTAAATATTTATGAGTAAGAATGCGAGCCTAGAGATGATTTTGACTGGTACACCAACGCCAATATAATTTGGTAGCAAGAGCTTGCCCACTCAAAACAGCAGAACAAAGGCCCAAACCTCCTTGCTTCTTTGGTCAACATACAGATTCACACTTAACTAAACTCCATTTAGAATTTTGCAAATTACTACTCCAAATGAACTAATGGGAGAGAGCATCAAATTCCTTCAGAAAATAGACAAGGGCCACCTGGACCAAACCCCTATAAATAGGAAAAGCCTAAATCATTGATTTAAGAAGGGTCATGCAAGCATCTGTAGAAAGCCATCGATGAGTCCAATTATTAACCTTCCAATGCAGCTTGCCAATCATGCCCTGCCAAAAAAATCAAGGTTGTATATCAATAGCAATAGGAATGCCCAAATTTTTTAGCTATTGGTATACAACCTAAAACCTCCTTTCAAGATGTTAGCAATCCTCCTCTGAATAGGCTCCGAAGTATTGAAAAAATAGATTGAAGATTTATGCTCATTGACCTCCTAACCTGAAGTAACTAAATAAATATCTAGTGTATGCCTGAAGTACTTAGCTTCACGCAGCCAAGCAGTCCCCATAAGAGTTGTACCATCCACAAACTGAAGATGAGAAAGCTTAAGCAAACCATTACCCCAACTCCACCCATGAATCAAGTCCTGGGAAATCCACAATGTAATAAATCTGCCAAGACCCTCAACCATAATAACAAATAAATAGGGAAACAGAGGATCACCTTGGTGAAGACCTCTAGACGCTCCAAAAAGATTAGAAAGCTCTCCATTCATAATAATAGAAAAGGAGGATGAAGTAATGCAACTCTTAGTCCAGCTAACCCACTCTAAACTAAAGCCAAAGGCAATGAGGATTTTTTGCAAAAAGCTCCACTTAACTCTGTCATAAGCTTTAGCCATACTAGTTTGATAAACATAGCTTTCTCCTTGGAAACTACCATAGAATGGATGGCCTCAAAGGCAACAACCACCCCATCTAGAATTTGTCTACCAGCCACAAACCACCCTTGCTCCTCTGAAATCAAGTTGGAAAACCAAGGTTTAAGCCTCTCAGCATTCAACTTAGTAATAATTTTGTAGACCGCATTACACAAAGCAATATGATGAAAGAAGTCTAGCTAAGTAGCACCTTCCTTTTTAAGAATAAGAACAAGGAAAGTGGCATTAAAGGCCTTGAGAATCTGCTTACTAACATAAGATTCCTAGACCACCTCTAGTAAATCCATATTAATAATATCCCAGAATACCTGAAAAAAATCAATTGGAAACCCATCTGGGCCTAGAGCTTTACCCTTATGTATCCCAAAAATAACCTCCTCCAATTCTGATAGAGATATAAGATGCATGAGGGATTCAATCATAACATTGGTGACTAGGGAGGGAATACAAGAAAGTATCATATTCTCCTCATTGTTTGCAGAAGGGAATCATCTGAGAAGAGAGCAGAGTAATACTGAGTAGCCTCAAAGAAGACATGGCATGCAAAGAAGACAACGAAATTCCCTTAGAATTAACCAGAGAAGATATTCAATTAAGTATTTTAATTATGTAAATTTAAGTTATGACGTTTTACTTGTACATTTGATTTTGTGAACTGTAATAGATGGCTAGCTAAATTGTTCATTGCCCTAGTTTGAATTTATGACTATAGAAATTCACCCTGCTTATGAATTTATTTATATCTACAAAAATGAATTGTGAATGTTTCTAAATGTGAAGATTTTACTTGCCTCGCCTTTTTGTGTTGATGAACACCTTTTGGCAATTCGCTAAGTGGAGATCTTTCTTTTATCAAATCCTTGAGATCCAATAAAGATTCAAAAAAAAAAAGGATTGAAGACAACAAGCAACTAGATTCCTAATTTGTTGTTAAATGCAAATGCTTATATAAATTGATGATGCAATAGATACTCTTTAATCAATGATAATTCTATATAATTATTAGATAGATCTTCTCTTGTCTAAAAAAGAATGATGATTTGTACTTTTGTACAATACCTTAGTGCACAAATTTGAATGGTTTGTACTCAAGTAACCAAGTTATAAATAGAAAGGAGTCTGTGTGAAACAAAAATAAATATTAAAAGTTTTAAGTTCATTCACTCACTACAATTTCGAATCATGACCATTTCTTCATCCATGAACTTGACCTAGTTACCTATCAATGGGTAAAGTGAGGATCAAAAGTAATCATTAAGGATGTGAATAGATGGAATCAAATTAGGTATAGTAAATTTGTCAAATTTTATGCATAATTAAATAATAAAATATTAAATTTGTTGATGTTGTTTGTGAGGATCAAAGCTAATCTTTAAAGATATGAATAGATGGAATTAAGTTAGGTATAGTAAATTTGTCAAATTATATGCATAATGAAAGAATTAAATATTAAATTTGTTGATGTTGTTTGTATACAGACATAAAGATAAAATCTACAAACAAAATCTTCTATCTCTTGAAAGATTTAAACTTAAAAATATAACTTAGAATCCCAATGCTTGATAGTCAAGTCTTGAGGTACTATGTGTTGACTTGGTGGTCAACACCTCCTTGGAGATTCGTGACATGGCTTAACCGCCTCCCGTGGATCGGGTTAAATCTGACATTTGTATCAGGCATTGATAGTTCGAGCTTTTGGTGCAATGGCAAATGATTCCAACAATTGGTATCAAAGCCTTGGGTCACGGGTTCGAGTCTCCCTTCAGTGGGTGTTGAAGGCTGAGTCGGTGCTGAGGGGGAGATTGTTGACTTGGTGGTCAGCACCTCCTTGGAGATTCGTGACATGGCTTAACCACCTCTCGTGGACCGGGTTAAATCTAGCATTTGTATCAAGCATTGATAGTTCGAGCTTTTGGTGCAACGGCAAATGATTCCAACACTATGTTCACTCAAAGTTCAATTGTAGGCTGACAAAGGTACTTTTGAGAAAATAATTTTACTCGTATATTTTTATATTTAGCTCAACTTACAAAGCGACTTAATTGTAGGCTGACAAAGGGACATATACCATTCAGGATTGTATATATTTATATTTAGCTCAATTTACATAGATAATCATTTTGTATCAAATCCTATCAACTAGAATTCAAGTTTCATCGCTACCTAGTTTCATTCAATTAGTTAGTAACAATGTTCAAATCTTTCCAACTAGAGCTTATGGTTTTGTAATTTCTCATACTACTTATAATGAGATTATCTACCTAACTCTTCAGTTTGTCTTTCAGGCATGTTGTCTTAACTAGCATTTAGAGTATCTTTGAGAATTCATTTTTTTTAATCTTCAAACTTATCATAACATTGACCATTTATTTGACTTTGTTGAAAGAAGAATAAACATTTCATTCAATTTTAAGGAACCCCAAGCTAATAGAGAACCAACCTACTTGAACTTCTGATTTCACAAGCATCAAGACTAGCCTCCTCTAATTGGTTTATCACCAGGTCTATTGTATTAGGAATATTTTAAACTAAAAGAGGGTTAAAAATTTACTCAAACACAAAAGAAATACAAAAGAAGAAGAGTGACCAGCGGAGAGAGCACTAGAGAACTCTGTCAATATCTACTAACTAGTCTAACATATGAGACATATCAAGAGGCAATTGTCCCTTATCCACTATAATCCATTCCTCCATTTGATCCAAAGTCCATTTACCCAAACAATCGGCAACACCATTCCACTCCCTAGGAATGTATTTAAAAGTAACAGATTTCAAGGTGTTGCACAACTCGAAAATTTGTCTGATATCAGACCCACAAATAATCTTGTGCAAGCCGAGAGCACAACAAAGCTTAACAGCATACAAGATTACCAAAGCCTCCATTACATTATTTGTATGAAAGCCCTTATAAACAAAACAAAACAAAAATTGAACATCACCAGAACTATCTCAGCCAACTCCACCAATGCCAGCATGTCCAAGATTCCCCTGAGATGAGCCATCAATGTTAATTTTTAAAACTTTGCGAGGGGATGTCCAATGACCCTCCTAATTGATCTTGCACAAAGGATGTCTGCCTCTACTACTACTACCGTGACCAACATACCGAAGCACCCACTTGAAGAGGAAAATTAAGACAATTGCAAATAGCAACATCTTAAGAATTCACAACTCCAATCAAATCACACTTAGCCAAAATAGTATCGCAAAAAACAAAAAATAATAATTTCCCACCACAAGAGTATAGCACCCATTCTCACATCCTTAAAAAAAATCATGTCTACTTAATCACTAAAGTACAAAAAGGTTGAACTATCTTCCAACAAGTGGATGATTTTCATTGAAATTCCTTTTATGTACGGTTTTCTCCAATATAGTTTTAGGGTTCAATTTGCAATAATTTGTGAAAGAAATTAAAAATATTGAAGACTAAACACATAAGATATTCATTTTGCCAAGCACATATAAATCATACATTTATTTTACACTAAGTTTCAAGTCTTTTGTGATTAAACAAACCTAGCCTGCTGCTCATGTCACTCTTTTAACTCTCCCAAGCTACTCTCTTGTCATATCAGTGTGAGGATTGGCCCCAAAATGACCCACACCTTTCTAACTCATGCATCTTTCTTAACCCAAATTTATTTCATTTTCTTCTTTTGCCAAATTTGTCTTTTATGATTTAATGTATGTCCACAGTCTATTCCAATGCTCCCATTTCAGTATACGCAAGGAATAGGTGGGCAAAGGTTGTGGAATTTGGATTTGCACCTACCAATTGCATTCAGTTCAAAGTTTTTTAAGACCTTTTCAACAACCCCAATCTATATATATCTTGCAATCATGACATTACTTGAGAACACATTTATTTCAGTGGATTTTGTTCCCTTTGTGTCCTCTTTTGGCTCCCTTTCTTCTTTATACATATCTCTGATGAAACTCATCCTTCTTCCAATTGACACACCAAACTGCTAATAGCACCAGGAAACCTTTTATCCAACTCTATTCGACCTCTATTTTACCTTCCCTTCCCATTTTCCTCTCCTATCAACCTCTCTTTCCTGTGATGTTTTGTCATTCTCTTTCTTTTTCCGCATTTTCTTCTCTTGCACATTTTTTAACTGCCTTCTCCTTCCTTTGCACACTTGCAAAGTCATCCACTTTCCTCATGAAAATCATCTATCCTTTCTTGATGATGAAAATCCTTAACCTATTTGAAAGCTCTCCCACGATAAAAGCAAGGAGAATGTTGGCAAAAATAGTAGAAAGTGGCTTTTCCCCTTTCCATTCCATTTCCTTGAAGGTTTCTAAAATATTTCTCACAAATCCATTTTATGCATATCATGTCCATTTGTGCATTCCATGAGACCGCATTTTATGGATTTTCTTCTATTTGTAGGCTTGATGGATGTTCATACTTTTGTCAAAACTCCTATACTATCACCCATCCTAAATATACTAAGATAAGCTACATACTACGTACCCAATAAGTCATGCTTAATTAATAAGCTGTAGGAGGTCATCTAACTCATCCTTTCCTTTCCTAGTATTGGCCCATTTTTTACTTGAATGTTTTTTTATTAATATTTTTTAATAAATAATATGGTAAAAGGGGCTTGACACATGGATGTGACATCATGTAGCTTCTATTAAATTTTAGTTTCAAATCTAACTATTTACTTAAAATCAATAAATAAGAGTAATGGCAGATAGCTAAATTATGAACACAACACAAGATATACCCTGGGAAACCTCCCTTGTGGAGGTGAAAACCCAGCAATCAGATAGACGTATAATATTAAGCCCAGATTCAACTAACAAAGTTTAGCCTGACCTGGAGAAGTAATCAGATCTGAATGATTACTTGATCAGATATTTATGGAGCAGAGAAGGATTAATGAAGTTGCAGACCCTGAATGAATTCTCCAAGAGCAGATCACATGTCTTCTTCAGGAGCAGATCGCAAGTAGACTATAATAGTAGAGCAGACCATAGATGTTCTCAAGAGCAGATCGCAAGTAGATGTCAGAGCAGATTGTAGGTATGCTTCAAGAGCAGATCGCACTTCTTCCCTTAGAGCAGATCGCAGGTATATGTCAGAGCAGATTGTAGGTATGCTTCAAGAGCAGGTCGCACTTCTTCCCTTAGAGCAGATCGCAGGTATATGTCAGAGCAGATTGTAGGTATGCTTCAAGAGCAGATCGCACTTCTTCCCTTAGAGCAGATCCTTCCATAATATATATTTGTTTTTTTTTTTGGCGCCAAAAAAATGTTGTAGCGTGAGGGTAGGGCCAACCAATGAAAACGTCTACCCTTAGACGTTTTACCAATAAATCAAATTAAAGATTTGATCGGTTAGTTTAGAATTTCCTAGCTAGATCCGACTAGCTATAAACATTAACAGCTTCACACCCCTATGAAATCCAATAGTGTAAATTACCTTACATAGACCCAATATTCTTTTATATTTTTTTTTTTATTACATGCATATTTGTGAATGCTACAAGATTCATATGCACCGAAAAGTGTGAGAAAAATGTACCGGTGAGATTTACATATTCATTCTAATTCTCCTTTAATTTTGTTTTCATTCTATGAGAATGGATCAATGTAATTACATATCAACAAATGGCATTATCTCGTAACAAAATTTTGGAATATGAAAATAACAAAAATAAATGCACCTAAATAATTTTGATAGTCAAAAGACAGTTGTATGTTTTTAATCATATCTTTTGAACTATAACTCAAAGTCGTTTCTTAAATGTGTTGGAAGAACAAATTTGAACTAGGTTGCCCTTAGCATGTGGTAGATAGTTCTTTAAGTTTAGAATCAATCTTGCACCTGCAAATCTAAGCACATCAGCCACACTAGAAGACAAAAAAATATAAAAGGATGTGTGTTTTGCCCAAACATAATTAAAAAGGCATCGATTGGTTTTGAAGAAGAATGATTAATTTAGGAGGGACACTTATCTTGAAGGAGTTGTATCTCTTGTAAAGAGTAGCAAACTTTTGTCTCTCCGTCCCCTTTTGAGGATTATAAATAGGGTGGTCTACTCTTAGAGAAGTCATGTAAGGACCAAGGGAAATAAGCACAAAAATAATTCAAATCAACTGGATTAAAATTAGCATCAATTCTAATTAAAAGACAAATCTTATAAATAAATAAAATTATAGACCTATACTTTCAATAGGATATTTATTATTTAATTTTGTGAGTGATCTAAATATTTTTGTTTAATAATATTAATTAAATTTAGAGAGAGAGATTGCAAATAGGAAGGACGACCACCCTTTCCAGATCATGAGACCCAAGTACGTCACCCCAAGATGAGTGTTATGCTTGTGGGTTAGGGAGCTTAGAGTGACCTTGGGCTTGAGGTCCCATCATGTACACCACCTCAGGATGAAATGGACGGCCAGCCTTCCATGTCCATGGGCTACGAGGTGGAATGTGAGACCAGCCCTCCATGCTCTTGGGCTTGAACAAGGACGGCCAGCCCCCAAGGTGAACTGAGGGATGGAAGAGCGGCACACCTTCCATATTCTCGCAGTACAAGGGCAACTAACCTTGAGACTCTACTTAGGTCTCGAATATTTTTTATAGCCAACATGTGTGAAATACAATATGGTGACTAGTCTTGTAAACTAGGTACAAAACTCTAAACGTGTCATCAAATCATCATGATCATATATTATATTTCAAATTAATGTTAAACTTTTCATCAATTTTCAATGTAAGATACAAGTTTACATAGAACAGAAAGTACTAATAATCAAAGGAGGAACATTTAATCTAGTGGCTATATAAATCTGCTGATGTATCACACTTATGAATAGACACTGTTAACAGTTTGGCTCTAGTTCAAATTATGAACTTTATAACACTTATGATTAGAAAGTTCAAATTACAATCGGAATGCAAGTAAAAGAATTTAAAGATATAAACCTGAAATGATCTCATATAAAATTCTACAAGGAAAAGAAGGATTGCATGTTGGCGTCAACATGATTTTTGAAAAATTAAATAGCCTGCCAAATAAACTTGAATACTCTGCTTGAAGTTTAAACTATGACAGAGACCACCCGTATAGAATTTAAAGAAACAATTCTAGAATTCAATCAATTTTGTTATATAAGTTGCCTAACATCTCAAACAGGTCTAATTCAACAGCACGTCACACATTACCATGTCTCTAAAAGCACACAGGCATCATGATATAATGCATAAACCTGCAGTTCACCCTGCGAGTTGTACAAAGGAAATAAAAAATATGGATCCTGCATGACAAATTAGAACAAAGCTGATTTTCTCAACTTTTACATTCTAAAAATGTCAATACTGCATAATAAATGAGAACGATGTTAACTCAACTTACACTTTTTGACCTAATCCCTGAAAATCCAAGTTGATTAAGGCTTAAAAAGATAAAACTACCAGAGTATATACTGCATATATATTATAAATATCTCTAGACACAAGCGATCAAATTTTAATACATAATTTCCTTAAATTTTACAAGGGCTAGAAGAAGAAAAAAACAAGTCATTGCAAAAAACCTCGAGAAAAGGTTACATGATTAAATGTTTAATTATACACATGTTCAAACATCAGATAGTTAAGATCGTTGCATAGACTTTGCTTCTGACCATAAATACAATGGCATGATAATCTCATATTTGAAGCAGCTGAATGGTTCGAGGACACACAACATGATAGAAAAAGCAAACAGGCATTTCTTACTCAGATCCCAAGCAGGATCTAAGCAAAGTCAAACTTTGCCTTTTATTGAGACCATTAAATAATGTGCCCCTAGTCTTTATTAACACACCATGCCCACACCACATTATGGTAATTTCCTTCTAGAACCAAACATTACTTTTCTAACATATTGCACAAGACCATAGCAGAGAGACAACATCAATCTGCATAGTAAGCTTTTAAGCCCTGGCCCAAAAGCACTAAAATGATTCATCTATTCCCAGAGCCTAACTTCCTCAGTCATCTCACCAATATGCCAATCCCTAAATTTATCTCTTCGAACCGCACGACTACGCACCAAACGAGGGCTGCCAGGAGGACTTTCACTGGTTGCAGCAGGATGTGGAGCCACCCTCGAACTCATGTTGTTGTTTGTAATCTCTGCAGGAGTTAATTCATTAGGCTTCCTGGACCAGCAGTTTACTATTGCTCCACATCTACCTTCGCCATCTGAGCCTGAAGATGAATAGCTCCTAAATGACACTGATGGGCTATTTACACCATGGCATGCTAAACATGAAAGACTCATGGCTTCAGACTACAAACCAGAAAATGATAAACCTGCATAAATTCATGGATCATGCAAACTTTATTTAATACAGCAGCACAAGGAAACTAGAAAAATCAAAAATATAATAGCACTAATGCAGATTGATGTGCACAAGAATTGTAAGCGCTTTCTCTAACATGTAAGTATCAACATTAATAGACAGCTTCATATTATTCAGGTTTTACACATGTAAAGAACTGTTTATGTATATATATATATATACAAAAGCACGCCTGATATTACACAGGTTATGCATGCAGATAAATTGTACCCAACCTGTACTTCCAGAATATCTGGCATGTATGCTTTCTATGTTCCTCACCCAGAGACTAATTCTCACAAAATAAAAAATCAAGGAAAACAAATCCACATATCACAATCTTTTTTGGTTTTGAAAATCTAAAATTTGATAATACATGGAATCATCTGCCCGGCCAATTCACAGATACCAATGTGAACATAAAAGGCAATACAGCTACTCCTAAAAAATAATAAAGATTCAAAAGGGCACATTCTTACATATGATGATATTGGATAAACCTTTGATAGTTAGGAGTTCACTCTGCATGTTGTAGGCAATGTTGGCAAATAGTTCCTGCTCATTTAAATGATTATTGAATTTGATGTGAAACTATCTTATTTTATCTTCATAAAATAGAAATTATAAGTGATTGCCATCTTATTTTTCAAATTTTCACTTCTCCGCTTTATTATTTATGTTTATCATTTTATGATTTGGCATTTATCACTGATGCATATGCCATGAAAGTGGTATCATGTACAACCATGTTTTAGTGAATCGTGATAATGAGTTTGATTCTTTGTGATGTTAGAAAAAATAGCTTAATGTGTGATGAAACTCTTGAAAATGTTAATTTTTCTATATATACGGGGAAAATACCAGGAAAAAATACACAATCACCTCACATATCAATGTGGACAGACACTAAACATTATTGCATCAGTTTTTTACTTTTGTTAATCAAAATATTTAGGTAAGTTCTTTTTTTTCTTGATAGCCCAGGGATATCCCTGCAACCCAGCCCAACACCCACACTGCCTTACCTTGGACTTACATATTGCGAAGTTGGGGTTACAGTGAGGAGCGAGCTGGGACAAGGCTAGTAGCAAAGGGATGTACCAAGCAGCCAGTCTGCCAGATGCATCAGATAAAATCCGGGCTTTGGAGTCAAACCCGAGACCAGTGGGGAGAAAACCCACAGCCTAATCCAACTCCCCTACTCCTGCGGGCTGATTTAGATAAGTTTTTTCTGTCATAAAGCTTGATAGTTTGATATTTTGATGATAGAGACGAAGTCTCCTTAAATAGGAAAGTACAAGACAATGTTTCTAAACAAAACAATCATTGACTGAATATGAAAATAGAAACTAACTAATATAACTAAACTCACTAAAGATGACCATTAGAAACATTACCTTAATATTTTAATACCCTCCCTTAATGATCATCATACAAACAACAACAAAAAGCATAGAAAGCTGCCCCCTTCTCTTCAAAAGACTTTGCAACATGACCCTGTTGCTGAGACCTTCCTTGAATCTGCAAAACTTCTAGAAATGACCAAGATAACCACAAACCATCCAACCTGATGTTGGGAAATAAAGGTATCACTCCTTGTAGCCAAAGACACCGAGATGAAACTGAAACCATGATTTTGAGGAGAAAATTGACAAAACCCTCCAAATACAATTTTGTCAAAAACCGCAAAAAAACGTTTGCAGATGTTTGCCCCAACAATTGTAGGTGCGAACCAAAACAAACTGTAAGAAACCATATTATTTGTGGAAAAATCGACAACCCTCCAAACAAGAATCCATGATTTTTTAAAACAAAATCATGCAAACCCCAAAAATGATTTTTGAGGATAAAATCAAAAAACCAAACAAGATTTTTAAGAAGACAATCGATCAAAACCCAACAAAAAAATCCGAGACATTCATAGTACAAAACTTCATTTTTGAGAAAAAATGGTAAACCCTTTTACACAACGATTTTTGAGGCAGAAAATCACACAAAACCCACAATAATTTTTTATGGACAAATTACAAACCCTCCCAAAAATTTTAATGAAAAAAATAATTAAAACCCTCACAAAAAATTTTAAGGAAAAAATTATGAAAACCCACTATTAATTTTTGGGGACAACTATTAAAACCTGGCCACTAATTTTCTAAGGACAAAAATTAGAAAACCCACGATAATATTTTTAAAGGAACAAAATTATAAACCCATAAAAGAAAACCAGTTCGGCCTTATCAAAACCATGATCTACCAACCCTTCAACTTTGTTTGCAAGAAAAAGCCCACACGCAGCTACAAACCATCACAGAAACCTTCATGTGACAGAACATCAAACTTTGTGTGGTAAGATACTCTAGAAAACAGTCAAACTTCATTACGCGATAAAACAAGTAAACACTTCGCATGGAAAACAGCACATTCACAACACGCAACTCACAAAAAGCACATGCAACAAACATGCAAGTACATACAACAAAAATGCAAGTACATGCCACCTACATAACCCTATGCCTCCCGTGAGGGAGTTAAACCCAAACACGCTCGGATACCATGTTATAAAATTTGATAATTTGATATTTTGATTATACAGACGAAGTCTCCTTTAATAGAAAAGTACAAGACAATGTTTCTAAACAAAAACAATTGTTAACTGAATATGAAAATAGAAACTAACTAATAAAACTAAAGTCACTAAAGAGTCCCAAAAAAATCATTTTGACCATATTTTAGGATTTTTTAACTTCTCGTTTAACCACTTTTTAACATCCGTGGCTACCTACATATACATATGCATTTATAATATATATTTCTAATTTTCTACAATTAAATATGTATATGCTTCACAATGACCTAAAAATCTATGTGTGCATATGGTAGCCATGTTTGTTGAAGTCTCCCTAAACATGTTTCTCATATTTCGTATTTATCAGATCTGACAACACAGTTCATATCATTCTCACATATGGACCTTTCTTTCCAACCACACGGACCCCCATGGTGGAAGTAGACTGTTCTTTTTAAATCCACAAAAAGTTGGTAAAATACATTTAACACTCTAATCAATTACCTAGCCCAACAATGGGCTGAACAAAGAGGGGCTAGTAGCTCCATCGGTAGAGCACTCCAACAACACCTAGGTTTGAGTCTTAGCTGGTCCATATGAATTGTAGCTCAAAATGTTGTATCAAAATAGGTTATGTATCTTTGGTTAGTCTTTCTAATAAAACTCGAGTACAAATAATGGTGGATCTCCAAAAATTGAGTATGCTCTTCTCTTGCATCATATAATGACTTAAAGAATCGAAAAAAATGATAGAAATAGCAGGAGTTCTAAGGGGTTATTTTTTGTGTCTTTGTATTGTATATTCATTTTGAAGCTTGGTGGTGCAAATCTAAACTCACTATTGAGTTCAAGGTGTCCAAGAAAGTCAATTTTTCTTTTTATTTCATCTAAATTGAACATGGGAATCCAAACTTGCAAGGGTTTGTAATGTCCCCTTTTGAAATGAGATTTAATAATAAACAATAATGATAAATTAAAATATTAAAAAATTAATAGAAATAAAGAAAAATATAGTTAAAATTTAATTAGGTTTCATGAATAGTCAAAAGGTATGAAATGAAAGGTTGTGACTCCCTCTAAGAATAAGACATTAAAGGGATATCATTTACTTTGGTGTAGATCAGGCAAGGAATAAATAAATCATAAATTGGGAACAAATGAATCAATTTGGAAATACATAATTATTTCAAAGGCAGCAATGAAGGATGGTGACTTAATTCTTATGAAGGGTGGTGACTCTTTCACCAATAGAGTATAAAAGGGAGATCAGACAAAGATGCATCATTCAAGCAATCAAGGAAGAAACAATTGAGTATGTCAATCAAGGATTAATGAAGTCGTCAATTCAGAAATTCATCATCAAACATCAATTGTTTAAGCTATATACAAAAACAGAAATCCATTCAAGAATCAACTTATAAAATCATCTCATCAAATCAATCAATCAATCATACAAGCACCAATAATGGGAATCTCAATCATTCAACCATTCATGCGTCAACTCGTCCAAGCAACATTTAAGCGTCCACTCATCAATCCTTCAAGAAAAAATAAGCAAGAGATATCAAGCAATCAGCAATAATCTAGCAAAAGATATCAATTTTTGAATTCTAGATGGTACTTGCAAACCAGATGGGGTCCACACCCATGGGGTAGGCTAATGTTTGGAGGGAAGGGGTATTTTCCTACCTATCTAGGGATGGAGTCCTTGGATTTGTCACTATTGAGTTAGGTAAGGGGCCTTTTAGCACAGCGGATTCGCAAGGTATTTACGAGGAATCCATGATTTGATCGATTGAGTATTGTGCTATGATTTATTGATCTAAGTGTTGTTGATCTTTGACAAGCCATTATCATACACAGTTTGAAGGAGAATTATTGCAGAAAATCAAGATAAGTTCTATTTTCAGAATTATTCATAGCATCATAAGTTGAATATCATAATAAATTTCATCATTTTTTTGATAAAGTTATATTTATAAATATAATGCAATTCTCATCTTAAGTTTGAAATTACTATTTTAGGGCAAAAATTAGGAATATCCCAAAAAGGGACATTTGTTAGAAGTTGGTTGCCAATTCCAGAAAGTAGCTACAATTTGGGAACATTTTTGGGTCAAAAAAAACCCTACCACTGCATCCAAAAGGACCAAGAATTTTTAGATCAGCTATCAAATTGTTGATTTTGGAGAAAGTTGCCCTCTGAAGCAAAAAAGATATTATAATTGGATCATACAGTACCTCTGCACAGTGCAGTAAACTTTGTTATTTAAAAAAATCTACAAATTAAAATAATCAAAAAAAAATTCGCTTTTTTTTTTTTAAAGTTTTGTTTTGTTTTAAAACTAAAAAAAGTACGTTTTTGTTTTAAAACTAAAAAAAGTATGAGGTACCCAACCAATACCACCCCCTTGAAAGAGGTCCCAACCCAAGGGTCTACAGACCCCTACTGGGCCACAACCCCATAGAGGGTTTGCCCCTCTTTAGTGGGGGGCTCAGATGTGGCCACATAGCTCCCACTCCCACATTTATGTTTTTTTTTCAAAAATTCAAAAACAACAAAGAAAAAAATACAAAAGCCCCAATTCACAGCAGACCACAAACTCTAGTGGCAATTTTGGTAGTTCTACTGATTTTGGCAGAGATTCTATATTTGGCTAGTAGAGGTCCTCTAAATCTTGTGGAGTTCTAAGTTAGCCAGTAGAGTTCTAAATCTAACTAACCAAATTCTAAATTGGTGGCACCTCCAAAACTGGTGATAGTTCAGCAAAACATTGCTGGGACATCATATTGATGTCAGCAAATGCATTTAAATTTTTGCCACCCCCCCCACCCCTCGTGATTGATGTTTTCAACTTTGCAGTTCAACTTTAAGACTCAAAACCTTCAATTTTCAAGTATTTTTTTTATTTGGGCCACCTTTTTGTGCTCTACACAATGATGCAGCTGGATCTTGACTTTGGTGTTTGGATTTTCAAAAAATTGGAAATTCTCACAAGTATTGCTAAGCAATTCTCATTTTGAGAACTTGTGGGCTTTCGTTTTGCTTCTACAGGTAACATTGTTTGGTGCAGAATTTTTTTAAAAGAGCGTTATTTTTCCTATACTTCGCAATGGTGTGAAATCTGATCATTTTGTCAAAAGATTATACTTCATTTTTGTGACATTTGCATGTGCCAAGATCAAGACTGTTAAATAATAGCTTCAATATGATTGACATTATATATATATATATATATATATATATATCACTACTATCATATTAATCGTACTCGATATACTTGATTGCATACTTTATATTTAATGTAAAGTGAATCAGTTGACAAGGCTGTTATATCGACCATAGTCGATGTCTTATATATGTTATGCATTAGTTACAATAGTTATTCGTAACACATCAATGTTATGTAACAGCGCTTAACCTTGTGGATCATCGGTACCTTATGATACGTCATGTCTATGTAAAGACATGGCTGTACGTGGCATAAGCCACGTACAGTCATGTCTCTACATAGACATGACTGTTATGTTATATATTTATATATCTTCACGTATGCTGTGGAAACATATCAATTAAGAGTTTATATTACTACTACAGCATACATGAAGAACATGCATTTGCATATATAATTCTGTAAATATTCAGAAACAAATAACTGTGTTTAATATAGTACTCGTATATATAACCTATAGGACAATCTTCATTTTATAACAAAGACCACTTCATTGTTTTCAACAAGAGGCATGTGTAATCACAATAATCATGAAGTGTCAAATCATACTTGCTTGGGGGGTTCATTCATTGAGCGAATATGGAGGTAATTTAGAGATTGATTCATATGTATTGATCTCAAATTTCATCATTTGAGGAGGTATCATGGGTTTTCTATTCATCCTTTTGTGGTAATTCTCAAAAAGGACAATTATGACCATTGGCCATAAAAACATCTTGACACATTTCAAGTGGCTTAAACATTTGTCTTATCTTTATAGACTCCAACTTGAACTAGACACACCTTGGAAGAAATCAGTTTGGGATGATAATAATAAAAATGATCGTATAATAGGATTGATTGGTACAACTGTTGTTGTTGTCATTCCTATAGAGATCTTTGAGATTGAGTGCCCACACACACTTTGGACCAAATTTTGGAAAAAAAATTAAGACCCTCATATCTATCCATTCCTAGATGATACTATTGCTGATTGTCTCATTCCAATAGATCATGTGGATAATATACCCTTTGACGATGATACTTTAAAGAAGCTTGAATAAAATAAATATATTGAATGTTCACATCACAAAAAGACTTCTCTTCTTGCTTCTTCTCCTAATGAGATCACATCTCTATCTACTATTGCTTCCAATGGGACTAGTGTTGCTACATCCATGGTTCCAAATGATTCCATGCCACGGAATATTCATTGTCTTTCAAATATAGTGACTAGGAATGAAAACTTGATAGACATTGCAAGTTTATTTTGTGAGTCATATCTTGCAAACTTTGAGGACACTCTTGAGAATATTCACTCTCTTTGATATTAGCTCTTTGGAGTTGCATCATCTTCTTCAAATGTTGTGGGGGAACCTTTAGATCCTCTTATTCTTTCTCCACATGATCACTTGTCATAGTTTGACATTGGGTTGGAGACTTTTGAGCAACATTTGAAGGAGCTACTTCCGTCTTTGGATCTTGTTCTTCATACATCTCTACAAAATCATGGATTGTCATCTTCATCAATGTGGTCTAGAACACTTGGATTGATTGTGGCACCTTTCAGCATTGATATGGAGATACTTAAGAAAAATTCAGAGACATCATACATCTTCATACTTCTTCCCTCAAATTCCTATTCGGAATTTTTGCTCCTATAATTGGTTTTGTTTTTTCCCAAGACGAGTAATGTTGTTTGTAGGCATTGGATTATATATGTTCAAGCATTTACTATTACTGCAAGAGATTACACATTGAGGGGGGACTAAATGGGCTCTCTTCTTTTCTCTTATGGGATAGACTTTTTCCTCACATGGGTTTTTGTCCTTTTCTTCTAGAGAGAATTTTTCCAATATTTTGTCTTTCGGAAGAAGTTTTGTCCCACTGATTTTCTTCTTTTCTCCATTTACGAGCAATTACATTTGTACATGGGTACCTAGCATGACCTAGTAGTCAAGACCCATCGTCGCATCTTTGCATGTTTTCTCATTCTCCCTTCGTTGCAATTGAAGGGTGGGTGTTGGTGTGAACTGGGATATTACGTAAGTGGTTTACCTCCTAGGTCCCTCTTCACGCTAGTAAGATTACTTAGGGTACACAGGATAATTAGCACTTTATGTCTCATATCATAAAATTAAAACACTTGTCATAATCTTATGAATCCTATGTCTCACCTTGGCCTGTAAAATCAAGGGGTTCCCTTTGTGATCTCAAATTGATCATTCACTGTATATTTGTATTGATTGATAGGAATACAATTTTCTCTTGTCAGACTGATCTTCTCATTTCATTGTGCTTTCCATTAGGCTTCTAGATCTTGGGTGGCTATCCCCAAAGCCAAACTCTTACATTTTGTAAGCAAGCATTTAACTACCTTCTGCTTTGCTTGCAGAATCTGTGAGCTACTTTGTCTACTAATTGTTCATCCAGCTCATTGCTAAAGGCCCCCATGCTCCAAAAAGTATTCTGTCACTTTAGAGATGAATAAATTGAAAGTTCAATTATAACTTCAAACTGAAGCAAATACTAACTTGCATCTGCAGGTCGAAATCCATCCTGCCATCTTGTGCTACTTAACACAAAAATGGGCTATTTACCTGGTTTTGTTTAGAAACCCTTATATGGCCTAACAAATATTTGAGTCGTCATGGAACTGCAGGTGGCTTTTAAATCTTGACTGGGAGAGTTTAGGTGAGCAAGATATCTGGATGTGTATTCCATGTTTCCCTGGCTGTGGTGGTTTCCTCTTGAGATAATAAAGACTGAAACAATCAGGAGATGTTGTTTAAACTTTAGGTTGTAAAGAATTGGATTTTTTTAAACCCATATGCCTGCACAATCTTGATTTCACTTCATGCAGCTGACCATTATTCTCAGCAAAGCCAAGTGAAACTCAATGTTGTAATCTGTGTCCCAAGCTAGATAGTTTTAATGCATGTTTTACCTGTAAAGAGGTGTGGTGGAAGATAAAAATTTCTTCAAGATGTGTAAGTAAAAAGGGTAATCTCCCAACGGGACAAATATGTCAAAGACAATGGGATGATAATTAAATACAATATCCCAAAGCCTGATAATGGTCCTCTAAAACCTTCTGAACCAATTACAATGAAAATGACCAAATTCAAGAAGGCATACATACTGATGACTATGTGTTGGAAAATCAAGTTACACTGATTGTCAATTATATGATAAGAAATTTAACCAGTTCAGTATAGAATATCAGAAATTCAATTAGATGCGGTGATTTAAGCCCAAATGCAACTAGACCATGCAAAGTCCTAAGCTTTAAGGCGGAACCAAATGTTATTCTTACCTGAAGTAGCATAGGAAATGCTTTATCCTTGAACAGTGTAATGACCCTTATAAAGGCCACTGAAACCCTCAAACTGAACTTAGGAATTTTGTCAAACACTTGGCATGTAACTGAATAGAGCTGCTAAAATGTAAACTGCGAATAGGGCTAATTGTTGTGCAACAAATCCACACTTATACAATGACATAAACAGTGCCAAATAGATATATATCTTGTGCCCAAAAATGAAGAAATCAATAACAATTTCAGAATATATGGACTCTGGTATTCAATGCATGTAAACACTAACATGGATGGATGACAACATATAGATCTTCATATTCAATCCTATAAATGTATGCAGATCTGATTACAAGCGCTGTTTAGAAAGGACTGACTGATCACCTACATCAATGATTGTTTTTTCTGAATATTATAGAGGACTGTCACTACTTTGCAATTCAGAATACCATATGTCAAACCCTTGTAAATGCAATGCTATGAACATGACAATAACCAGTTCAGATTGGATGATATATGACTGGTATTACAACAGCAATTATGACTGATAATAACAATTGTGGACTAAT
Organism: Chamaecyparis obtusa; assembly: GCA_027943335.1. Classification (NCBI taxonomy): domain Eukaryota; kingdom Viridiplantae; phylum Streptophyta; class Pinopsida; order Cupressales; family Cupressaceae; genus Chamaecyparis; species Chamaecyparis obtusa. The sequence continues at coordinate 26,809 of BSBK01001425.1, read as the reverse complement.
TTTGACAGTGACAGGACATCAGTAAATTCACCACAAATTAACATACATTTTCATAACACAAGAACCTGATTTGATGCCCTTTGAAGACCTGAATTTGATGATGCCAAATGCTGGAGTAGACAGCTCCAACCGCACCCCAAACTGACCCCAAATTTGCTGCTGCTGTGTCAGACTGGCAGGGCCGTACCAGGCTGTACAGGTACGGCTCCCCTAGAAAATAATGGCAAGGTTTTTAGGGCCCCAAAAAGGTATTAAAGGGGGCGCCTAGGGTTAGGTTATGACCTCCCAAAAGCATAAAAATGTTCTCCAATCGGTTGAGAAGATATGAGCAAATATTTGGTTCCAAACCCTGAGATGACAATTCTGAAAATGAGCCAAATTTGTCTTCAAACCCTCGCCAAATGCTTCACCAATGCTAGGGTAAAACTGAAACCCTTATTCCGACTAAAATAAACCCTTCAAACAATTTCTCAATGAAGTGCCAATGAGATGGCTGAATACCAACTCCAAATATGCAACCCTTCAGTAGATATTTCACTACCTCAGTTATGCCAATCCAAGGGAGTTATCGTTCCCAAAGACCGAATAGTATTTGCAGATCCAAAAGACCACAAATGGCTTCACAATGAAGAAGTAGAGGAAATCTCAAATCAAGCATGTCCAAATGAGAGGCCCAGCCCTCTATTTATTCACTTTTTTGAGAAGTTGCTAAGAACTTCTAGAAGTATCCTTTATAAAATCATATTATAATGCACTTTATAATAAAGTAACTTTATATTATAAAAAGTGCAATCTCAACTTAAAATTATAATGTATGGGCCCCACAAAACACATAATAATAAAATATAATCTCTTAACACTTCTTCAAGAGCAAATATGACCCTCTGATCCGCAAAAATGACTCTCTCTCCAAACCATTTGCCTACGAGAGTCGATAATAGGCAAATCCATCCTGAAAGCACATGTCTCTAGAAAGGGGACATGACAAACAGGGTTCAAGGGATTGCTTCCAGAGAAGTATATTCACAAAGGCTAAGTAAAATTGATGAACAGAAAGCAAAAGAACTCTCTCAAAATTTCAAAATACCAAGTGTGACTAATTAGCTAATGTTAGAAACACTGAATCAATCACAATGATGAAATCTTTAAAAGAAAAACAGAAGCATATGCAGATAATAACACCTCATAAACCATTTTCCATTCCTTTGAAAAGCTTACAGACAAACATCCACACCTGATATAAGTCACAATTGCACGGAAGCCAACTGTATCTTACATTCAGTTTTGCAGTCCACCAAAAAACTTAGTCTTAGTCCTTCAAAAGGCAATATGAATGAATTCCTTACAATCCTCATCTTACTACTATTTTTATATCAATTCAACAAAAAATCTGATCTTCCAAAAAATCAGCTTCAATTGCAAAAGCATTCTTATCACTTATAAGGACAAGATGGAAGATAAGTATAAATATTTATTTGCACTTCTTTTGGACTTATTTAGTTGAAGAAAAGAGTCTCACTTTAATCACGAATGTAAAATGTAAAATAGACTAACTCGAATCACTTGAACTTTTCTCCACATTCATACTGAACCAACGCAAAAGTTCCTATTTAAGCTCAAAACTCAACTCTCCCTCTTAGCAAGGAAGGAATTCTGCAACAATCCAAGTTTGTCTCTGAAAGCCTCAAAGTCCCCTTTTGCTAAGAGCTTGGTGTAACTATTAGCTAGTTATTAATCAGTGGAGATGTACTAGAGCTTCGCTGGTCCCTTTTGAACCCTGTCTGTGATGAAGTACCTTAATCTCTATGTGCTTGGACATATCGTGGAACACTGGATTCTCCAAGAGTTTGACACAACTTCGATTATCACAGTAAACGACAATGGGATCCAACTAATGATCAAATAAACTTGCAAGCATCTTGTGAAGCCAAATGGCCTCACAACTAGCGGTACTAGCTGTCATTACCTCTGTTGTGCTAGGTGTCACTAAGTCTTCTTCCAACTGAACCAACATACCATTCCTAAAGCCAAGCTAAAGCAACATACTGGAGTGCTCTTTATATCTGCTGCACTACTTGCCCAAACAGAGTCTGTAAACCCCTGCAACTTCACTTAGCATCTCCAAGATATCTCAGTCCATACTCCACAATGCCCTTCGAATATTTAAGCACATGTTTTGTTGTTACCAAATGCATCTCCAAGATATCTCAGACCATACTCCACAATGCCCTTCAAATATTTGAGCACATGTTTTGTTGTTACCAAATGTTCCTGCCTTGACTACAACTTGAACTAAGACCAAATAAATCAAGGAACGTATCAGCTACCTGTAAAATGTGGGATCAACCACCTTCGAATCTGAGGATGTTACACACTTCAAAATAGTGATCATAGGTGTGGAAAAAGGTATGTAATCCTCCATCCAAAATCACTTCAGGATCTCAACTACATATTTACCCTGCCCAAGGAAAATTTCTGGTCTGGATGATGTTACATTTACACAGTAATATGATGAGTCAAAAGTGTATTTACCATGGTCTATGGAGACATGTCCCGACAGTAAAAGAACATATCCCAGACATTGGGTATAATTTGAGGACTGGGGAATGGAGAGGGGATGCTCCCTTCTCTACTAAAGACCTATTTACAGAAACCAATCACTCGCGCCACTTCAGAATGTGATTTTTCTCACTTTTTCTTGGTGATTTTGATTGCTTGTGATAATATAATTCTGAATTTGTCAAGCTATGTAGAGATAAACAATATTCTTGGCCAGCAGCTCAACTGCTTTGGGGATCAAAATAGAATTTTCAAGGTTACCCTGTATTTCACAAGCTGCAGAGATCAGGGTACTGCTTTTGTCTGAAAAAACTGTGAACTCATACGCTTCTAAAGTCATTGAACTTTCTGCATTTCCAAATGAACACAAAAAAATATAACTGATTGCAATCAAATAGATGAATAGTGCAATTTGTATTGCAAGTTGCATAATGATTTCTTATTTGTTACGTGCATGTTTCAATATTTGATGGCTTGAACTATGCAACACACTTCTTATGTACATTTAAGTATTATTTGATGGCTTTCTCCATGAAACTCCTCTAAAATTCTCCCACTTTTCCAATAATCAATTTAAATTTTACTATCTATTTTAAAATACTAAGCATTTCACTTAAATAGAGGAATAGATTTTCTCAATAGTTGATTTTTAGTCCTGCTTTATTAATGAGTCTTTTAGGTGTGTTTCCTTGATTTTTTATCATTTGTTTATTCTTTCATAGTGAATTCCTATGCCGTAGTTCATCTTGTTGATTTTCATTTGCCTTGATTTTTTACTTGGAAACATGATTATGTAATTGAGATTCCAATAGATCACTGGGGCAATATGGATGAACATGTTTAACTGATATAGATTGTTTCCTTCATTGGTCTTATTGCATGTTGTTATCTTTCTCCAGTATCTTGAATTCCACAACATTCGTGTGGCACATAATTATGTTCTCACAGAAAATTTGTTTTTTTGTACTTCAAAATTTAAATAATAATTTTTATATATTATTTAATACTCATTAGTCATTCCCCTACCATCCCCAAAATCAGGGAAAAATTTTGGCATTTGCATCCGACTATTACAAAAAAATCAAGGAAATAGTTGTGTATTAACTATTATGCTTATAGTTTCTACTTTCTATAAATTGTATAGAACCTTCCATGGGTGGGTTCCTTGCAGAATCTTACAAAGTTAATTAACAAATGGATGGGAACACTATGATGAACTTAAAAAGGAGCCCAACGAACTGATTAAAAGAGATAGTGAAGATTCGTTACCCTTTAAAATGTGTGGATAAGATTTTTGCCACAATTTTAGCAAAATGTTTTCCAAAGACAATCACATAAGATGCTTTCTAATATTCCAATAGAATTTGTATAAGTCAAACATATTGCGCCCCTAACAATAGTATTAGAATATTTAATTATATTTAGTCCATTATTTTTAGTTGTTCTATTAATGATCTTTTAGTGTATTTCTTTAGGCTTCTTTTATTAGTAGACGTAATTGCTATTTTTAGCTTCAGGCTGAAGCTTCAGTTAAACGGTTTGTTCTTTTTAGAACACTGTCATGTAAATTGCTATATATACCTTGGATATTCATGAATAAGATAATGCAATTACCTGAACATGGTATCTGAGCAGGACGAAGGGGTTTTTTAATTTTGGCAAATTTTATAAGAAAAATTTGAGCCTCCTTGGAATTTTTTTCCAAAAAAAATTTTAATCCCCTTTATTAATTTAAAAAAAAAGGTCTCTGATTTTTTAGGGCTTTTGTTTGCGGATTTCGTTGAAGATTGCAGATTCGTAGGGTTTCTTCTGGCCCGCATGTTTGTGCACAGTTCCGTGTGCATCTGCCTCTTTTCCAACCCACAATGCTGTTTTTGGAGGGTTTTCATCAGTTTTTATTTTGCAATCTCTTTTTGGAGCGGGGTACTGTTCATCGTCTGCCTTTTTTTGCTGAAGATCGTGCCATTTCTGAGTTTTCTTTTGCCTGCACATTGGTTATATTTTCACCACTTTTGGTTTCTGACTATGATGAAGTTTATTGGGCGAAAGTTTTTCTGTGCATGCCATGTTTCCATTTCTTTCAGGCGCTGCTTGTTTGTTCTGCAACTCGTGATTTGTTCTCAATTCTCTGCTCATGACTTCTTTCACGTGACCTGCATCTTCTATGCGTAATGTTTTTGAAGTTTTTGGAGCCGAATCAGGAGCTTGCGTTTGGCTCATTTTCTACCCATTTTTACTCATGTCGGCTGCTAAAATCTCACGCCAAAGGGATTTCAGTTCAGTGGTTTCTGTTTTTTTAGGCATTTTCTGTCATGCCCTAGGGTATCTCTGCTACCTGAGTTTCTTATGGTCTATGCATTCATATCCGCACATTCTGCTTGATTTCAGACTTTTTTCATTGACTAGGGTTTCAACTTTCAGGCTGAAGGCTTTTTGTCTCTCTATTCACCTCAGGATCTATGCCTTGGGATCCATGACTCAAGTTTTGTGTAACCTTTTTTGACAGATTTCGTTTTCCATGCCTGATCAGCAATTTGTTTTACCATTTAGATTTTGTGCAATTTTCCCCCAAAAATCATTTTTGTTTGTAAATGGGTTTTGCTCAATTTTTCAAACAGAAATCGTGGGTTCTTTCCCTGGTGGAAGGTTTTCTAATTTTTTCCAAAAAAAATCATCACTGATGTTTCGGTGTGGTTTTGATCGATATTTTGCAGCAATCTGGTTTTTTTTATATTCTCCTTAAAAAATTCATTTCTGGGTTTTATAATTTTCTCCTCAAAAAAAATACTGTTGGGTTTTATAATTATTTCCTCTAAAAAATTATTGTTGCATTTTTTATTTTTCCTCTAAAAAAAATCAAGTAGTTTTTGTGGGTGATCTGAGCATCACATCAAAGGTTTGGCAATTTTCTCCACAAAATTGTGGTTTCTTGCAATCTGCTTTGAGTCATAGTACTCGTCTGCAAAAGTTTTTGCCAATTTTTTTGAACAAAATTGTGTCTGTTTTTTGCTTCAGTTTGAAGCTTTTGTAATAGTCTGTAAATTAGTTGTAAATCTTTCAATAATACATTGAATTATCTGAACAAATAGAATCAAAACTCGACAAGTTACTCATCATGAGCAATGTTCCATCAAGAAAGGATTGGTGAGTATTCACATAATTACTCACTAAACTTGACAAGTCCAATCCTAAAACTCACCTATTGATGCATAACAGTAGTCACCTGTTAATAAAACCCAAAAAATAAATTTAAAAAAAAAGTCATTTGTTCAGCTTTTTTTGTCTTTAGCTCTTGTACTTTTCCCTGTGGACTCTAATTGCAATAGTTTTTAGTTGCTTTGGTGTGATCATTGAATGATTCAACAGATTTATCAACCAGATTTGAAAGATATGCAACTCTTTTTTTGTTTCTTCAATTTGGAAAAAAGGGTTAAAAAAAACCTAAAACAGGAACACCTGACATAAAACCCCGCATGAACAAACATCTTCACAAATTACATATCCCAGAAATGACCTTTAAGGAGAAAAATCAAAAAATCCAAACAGATAGCTGGCACAAAATCCGAGACACGGATTAGCGTACAAAACATCGTTTTAAAAAAAAACATTAAACTCAACAGAAACCAGAGAGCCCTCCCATACTGCAAAAACCCTAGCCAGGTCATACAAGAGCAAACCCTTAATTTTTGAGGGAAAAATTAGGATAAAAAAATTATGGAAGACCCACTAAATAATTTTTTAATGGGGAAAAAATAATAAACCCCAAAAAACCCACAACTTGAAATCCAAATTTCAGATTTAGGGTTTAGATCAAAAAACCCTAAATGGGTTTAAGGGTGTAAAACCCTATTTCCAAAAGGTGGCTGAATTCCAAAAATGAAAAGGAAACCCTCAACATTGAAATTTGGATTAGGATTTCAGTGGAATATTGCTGCAAAAATCTACACGTGCTCAGAAAAACCCAGATCGGGCGCTGCTCAAGAAATCGCAGGCTTAAAATCCTGGAGAAATCGTTGGTCTGATCAGTGCCCAAAAATTTCATCGCTGGTCACGGGGGGTAAAACGGATGAAATTGCAGGCCGTTGAGGCTGAAAAAACACAAAAAAATAAACATGTCCAACGGAAAAAAATGGGGCCAAAAATTGCGCAGCAAAAACCAGACAAAACTGGCGGAATTAGCAAGCAGGAAGTCAAATTATCACAGTAAACTCATGTCTGTCGTGTGTCAGAAAACGCAAAAAACTCTCAAACGCACACATAAAATCCTTCTGAAGCCCTCGAGCTGGAGTACACACAGACCGCAAAAGAAAAAAAACAGGTTAATTTCACCAAAAATAGACTGCGAAACACAATAAAATGACCAGAAAAGTTAGCGCAACTTGAAAACGGCAGTCCCTGCAAACAAATGGCACCAAAACAAATGCCCAAAAACAGGATGCATGTGGTGCAGAAAAACAGCAACGAGTTTTGGAGAAAATGCAACTAGGGTTATCACGATTTTGCATAGATCTCCAAAGCCTGAAAATCCTCGAAAACGAACCACAAAAATTTTGAAAAAATACCTCCAACAAACTTTTTATTTTCAAAAAAATCGAAAAACGAATTTCTGGAAAGAAGAGGCTACAAATTTTTGTTTAAAAATTTGAAACCCCATCAACCCACTCTAATACCATGTTCAAATATTCGATGTAATCCAATGTAATAAACTAAGGAGACCAAGGCTCCTTAAATAAAGATTACAAGATTGAATCGCTAAAAATAGCGACAACTTAAACTAAGATGACCATTAATAAAGCAACTAAGAAATGCTAAGAATAGCAAACTAAAAATAATTAAATATTCTAATAGAACACATCGAAAAGTGTGCTACTTTGTCATCTTATTTTAAACCTTCTTGTAATTTTACATCTCTTTTATAAATCTTTGCATAATGTGATGTTGAAGTTGATTAATGATAATATCTTAACACTTCCTCCCATTAAGCCAATTGATCCTTCCAAACAAACCAACAAGAACTTTGATCACATAGGTTTTTGCCAATATCATTGTCAACCTGGTCATGATACTGAGAAGTGTTATCGTTTAAAAACTATTGTTCAAGACCTCATTGACTCTAATGCTATATCTGTTGAGGGTGTTAACAATCAAGGAAACAAATTCGTTGCCCTTCCCAACCAGAATTTTCAAATCTATGCCAACCCCTTACCTTCACATTCAACCAATACCATTGAGACTATTCATTCCTTCTTCAACTACCCATGTTGTTGACTGCCCTACCATTGTGACCTATGGCATTGAGAGTACCCAGGACAAAAATGTTGTCAACCTTATTGATCAATCCGAACCTAAACCCAAACATGAACCTGATCTTTGCATTACCTTTGATCCTAGTGAGGCACCTGATGGTCCTGTTTACATAGTTGTGAAGATTAGTGGTCTTCCTTCTCATGGAGTCTTTATAGATCTTACTTGCATGGTGAATGATATAACTGAAGAACATCTTTACACTAGACAACTCCAGCAAGATTCCTATGATAAATCTAATGTGATGATCAAAACATTCAATGGCTTCACTTCTCCTACCCATGGCTCCATTATTCTTCCAGAAGAAGTTGGTAAGAAAACCTTAGATGTCACCTTTGTTGTCATCCCAACTTCCGATTAGTTTCAAGTCAAACTTGGTCTTCCTTGGCTCACTTCCATGAAAGCTAATGCCTCTCCTATCCACAAGTGTTTGAAATTTCCCCATGATGGAGAAAGCATCACGATTAACCATAGTCTCTATCAGCCTTAAGATACTCGAGGGAACTTTGCCCTTGATTTCTTTTGGCATTCCATGCATCAACCAGTCCAATCTGACAAAGATAACTATTTCTCATCCTATCAAAAATTCAAGATTAATAAGATTTGTGAACTTAGCAATTCCTCTCCTATAGTTCATCTCCTTCCCTTGGACCTGGACTTCTTCCTACGCCTACTATTTATGCTTCAGTTCCACCTCCTATATCCTATAAACGTTCTCTAGATGTCATCTCTCAACCTAATGCGGTGCCTTCAGTTCTTCCTCCTAAAGAAGAAAGGACCCGATGTTGATTGATCCTAAACCATCTCAAATTTCAAACAACCAAACGTAATTGTTGTGCTCGTGATCATCGTCGTAAACGTCGTGCTAGAGCCCATGAGCGTGCTTTCCAAAAGCTTTCCTCCCCTAAGACACCTACCAATGCTTCAATTTCTTTTGATCAGCCTGTGCATTGCCCAAGGGAGGAAGTTAATCTCAAAAAGGTGAAATTGAACAAACATGATGATTCTATTTGGATTAGAGATCCTATTTTGATTAATTTGGATGAAGAGCATACTCTTGATGATGATTTCAATGTTTCTAATGCAAATGGTGTTCATGCTAGTGATTCTAATGATATGTAAAAGCTTATTGATATTAATCATGATTTACCAGCTCGATTTGCAAAACAATTATCTTATAATCCTAGAGACAAACAAACTCACTCATCCTTAGAGCATGGTCCTTGAATGGAACTAGCTATTGTTCCATATGTCGTGCTTGATATTGTTCCTCTTGCGTGTTGCCCACCCTCCCTAAGTGATACAGACCGAGATGGGGGGGTAGGCAATATGCTTGCTTAGCTCCTCATGTACAGTGGATTCTTTGTGTTTGCCTATTGTAATGTGCTTCCCCCATGATGTGTTGCTTGTTACATGTTTTGTTTAGATTTCTTTAGATGACCCTTGTTGCTCTGTTGGCACAAGGTGATAAATGAATTGATCTCTTCTGACATTCTTCTATTGGTATCTCATTACTTCTATATGTCGTATACATGTTATTTCATGCATATGTCATTGTTCCTAAATGTGCCTTTATGTTGTTTGATTGGGGATGACGCAAAACGATAGCTACCATTCTTTTTGGTCTCTGTAATATTGGCCCAAAAAGACTCTTCTTCATCTCTTATGTGACCTTCCATTGTGATTGTACTTCTACTACCTTTGGGGGATGATAGTTCATTTTGATATAATTCTAATATACATGAGTTATCATATGATCATACTGACCCTAGACTTAGTAGACCCCTTTTGTGCTCTTTTGTTATGTGTTCATTTCCCTTGGTTTGTTCTTGCTTGGGGGCATCTCATAGTGGAAAGGCTTCTTGTGGGTGCATGTATACTCTGTTAAAGTCATTGCTCCCATTAAGGCGTTTGTAATCGCTTTAATATGAGGGCATACACTCCGCTCCTTGTTTCACATTTTGCACACACACACAATATTCAATACAATATCTCTTATGTAGATGGCTAAGGAGACAATGCTTTCCCTATATTCATTTTTTACATTATCATACCCTGTGCATTATTTGGTGGATCTTAAGACTAGTCCTTCCTTCTTTCATTTGGTCCCTTGGCTGACCAATTTTTTTTGGATCCCTTAATGGAGACAGGCTTTCCTTAAGGACCAGTCCCTTTTGATGGATTGACTAGCATCTCATAGCGTGCTACACCATCAATTCAATCTTTTGCAGCATTTTCCCTTTGCATGATCCAATGTAAGGCAATACCTTACTACGCTAGTTGGTCATGTTTGGTTTTCTCTCCTTTCTCTCTCTCTCTTTCGAGCGATGCCTCTTTTATTTTGGTTTTGAATTTGATAAAGTCCTAAGTCACTTGGAGGCTTGGTGTTTCTTTGTCTCCTTAACCTTGATGAAATTCATCCAATGCATTGATCTATTAATGTTATAGCAGCAGGAATTATCTTTCCCTCCTATAGTTGCCTCACTTTGTAATGTCAAGACAATGAAGGGTCTTCACTTTGTAACGTGAAGACAATGAAGGGTCAAGACAATTTTATATTCTTCTAGGAGGAATTCGCATGGACATACAAATTGATATCTTTTGCTTCAAGGAGATTTGATACTAAGGAGAATTCATTATTATTTGTATATTCACATCAAGAGAGGTGCTATTATCATCACTATAGTTCGGTCTATTGTCTTCTTCTCTTTCATTAAATATAAGTGATATATTTGTGGCTGGGTTTTTCTCCCTCAAGTTGGAGGGTTTACCCAAGATAATTCGTTGTCCATTGGTGTATCTGTTATTTCTGTTTTGTCTCATTTCTAATCATAAAAATTAACATGGTATCAAAGCAGGAGATTATCATGGGATTGTATCAAAGCTAATCGGCACCTAGATCAACAATCTTAGTCGTCACCTAAAAGGGGTGCCAAAAGACTGAGTCTTATCCTTGAAAGTCTGCAGAGGTCGTAGTGGAGTTTGGCAGAATTTGCTATCATGGGTGTTGCTCTCGATATACACCAAATTAGCAGAGCTAAGGTCGGTTTGCATGATGAAACTGCATGCGAGAGTTTGTGGTCAATAGCCCAAAGGCTAGCTTAATTTGGTCTACTTTGACTATATTGTGGATATAAAGAAAGAGGATCCTCAAGGAACACGATTCTTGTGTAGCTTTTGGATCCTACGTATGCCAATTACTGGTCGGTGTTCTGTCGTGCCTTGCGGTCATGGGTGCAGAACATACACTTTGAGCCTAGAGTAACAACAGAACTTATTGATCTGGTCAAGGTTCTACTAGAACAGCACTACACGAAGGTTAGTCTAGGAGAACAGCGGCAATCTAGTAATCTGTTTGATTCTCACATTAGATATAGATTGGATCAACAGGTTTTCCCACTCACTTGAGTAGGAGAACGACGGGGGTACAATAGTTGTGCAATGGTGAGTAACAGTGTTATCCTACTGCAGAAGCCCCATTGGGATTTGATTGATTTCCCATGACATGATGATTCGGCTCAATAATGCCCGAACCTCTGGGTTCCAAAACAACATGGGGTCTAAGACAATGCTTGCTTTTGTGAATTCAAACATACTTCATTACTACTCCAAGCGGGCTGGGTGCTTCTGCCATCCCTATGGGAAACTATCCCAACTATCATGCACATATGTCAAGTTGTGCATTTCATGGACTATGCCCTCTGCAATGTCTCCCACAAGGTGCCCTTGCTAATCACAAATGCCCGTTTTGACATCCTCTGTGCTAGAATTGTGAAGTGCTATTAGCTAAAGAATTTTTGTGGAGACTACTGGAAAGCACCCTGAGGAATAGGAGGCTCCTCGAGATATGGACATATCTTGATGATACCTCTAACATTTAGAGGGAGTCTGATGTACAGTTTGAGTCTGATGCCCTTTCTTAGAGGGAATATCAGCATCAATGATCCATGCTACTTGCTAAAATGTATATTTCTCCAAGACAGAAAAATATGAGGTGAAAACCCTCTGAGAGATGTTGCTCTTTCCACTCATGGGAGTAGCCACGGTGGACGTCATGTTGAGAGACTCCATGACAACATCACGTAGAGTGACTCCATGATGAGCACTTGTGCGCATGCTTCTTTCCACACATGGGAGTAGCCATGGTGGACGTCATGTTGAGTGACTCCATGACATTATCACATTGAGAGATTTCATGATAAACTCTTTTCCACACATGGGAGTAGCCATGGTGGACATCATGTTGAGTGATTCCATGACATTATCGCATTGAGAGATTCCGTGATAAACTCTTTTCCACAAATGGTTGTAGCCATTGTGGGTGTCATGTTGAGAGACTCCATGACAGTAATATCTCGAAAGATACCTCCCTAGCTAAGAGGGAGTGTTAATGTTATAGAAGCAAGAGCTATCTTTCCCTCCTATAGTCGCCTCACATTGTAACGTCAAGACAATGAAGGGTCTTCACTTTGTAATGTGAAGACAATGAAGGGTCAAGACAATTTTATATTCTTCCAAGAGGTATTCACATGGACATACAGATAGATATCTTTTGCTTCAAGGAGATTTGATACTAAGGAGAATTAATTATAGTCTGTATATTCACATCTAGAGAGGTGCTATTATCATCGCTACAGTTCGGTCTAGTGTGTGGCCAAATTGTAAATCTATCTTCTGCTCTTTCATTAAATATAAGTGATACATTTGTGGCTGGGTTTTTCTCCCTCAAATTGGAGAGTTTTCCTAGGATAATTCGTTGTATCTGTTATTTTTGCTTTGTCTCATTTCTGATCATAAACATTAACATGATCTACTTTACTATGAGCATGAGTTTGTCTCATACTCCCGTTAAAGTGGGGGCTAAATGTACTGTCCTAAGAAGTTAGCACCCATGATTGGATGCTCAATTAGGGCCCTTTTTGGCGATTTCGAGATTTCATGTCCATTATGCTTGATCGAGCTACCTGTTTCTTTTCGATCTGGCATCTGCCCTATTTTCCTGGCTTCCCATTTGAATTTCAATGCTTTTTTCCTAAAAACAAAATGCCCTGGGCTTTTTGTTCCCCGAGGAATGGGCCCAAATTTGAACCAAAGCCACATTATGGTGTTTCAATGGGAAATTAGATCCCATGATTAGTCTAGCTTAATTTTGAATCCCGAAATGTGTGATGAGGTATATAAACACCTTATCTCTCCTCATTTGGTATCCATTATCATCCACAAGCTATCAATTACTATTTTCAAGCAATCAAGTGAATTCAAGATTTGAAAGCACGCATCCAAGATCTAGTCTCTCTCCAACAGAGAATCCAAACTCGTCGCAAGTCACGAAAGTCACGCGAGTTGGCGAGCCGAGGAAGCCTTGGCGAGTTTTGCTGACTCGCCAGCTTGACCCGATGAGTTTTGCACATAATTCGCATGACTCGGTGAGTGAACGAGTTATGGCAAAACTCGTTGGGTCCGAGCTAGATGACTCGTGTCGCGGCAATCACATTTTGCCAATTAAAAAACAAGAAAAACACATGCTTTTTCCTTATTTATTTTTAGCATATGCTTTCTAATTTGCCCTAAAAGGCATTCTATTTGCTTGTTATGAGAAGAAGAGAGGAGAAGTGGGAGAGAGGAAGGAAAACAAGAGGCCATAGGTTTGCAACCAGCAAGGAAAAAGAGCATCAAAGAGACCACAAATCACATTGGGGAAGCCATAGGTTTGCATTGAGAGCATCAAGGAGTCCATAGCAAGACTTCTCAACTCATTTGAAAGAGGTAAGTGTTAAATTTTGTAGATTTTGTTGGATTTTTCATTTGTTTGTTCATTTTTTTTAGTTTAACTTTCCAAATCTTGAATGTTTTCTATTAAAATATAAATTGCATACTTCAATGAGAGAAGTAGAATAATAGCAAAGTGCAAACCCTACATTTTTTTAGAAAAAAATTGTAAACATGTATTTACAAATTTTCTTATAAAATTGTAGGGTTTGCTGATTTTTTTATTAGTTTATAACTTTGTAAAATTATCTTATTGCAGCAGCCTTCACGTTTTAAAAATATTCATTTTTCACAATGCCAAAAAAGGATGAGTCTTGGAAATATACTGAAGAGTTTCTTGGTAGACAAAAAAAATGTTTTCTTTTGTAAAGAAATTAATTTTGGTGGCATCAATAGATTTAAATACCATGTTGTCGGCATACCTAACCATGATATTGAGATATGTAAAAAACAAACTGCCAAGGCAAAACGTTTTTGTTATGTCCAATTAGAAACACATGAACAAGAAAAGGAAACTAAGAAGAGGCAATTGAACGAGTTAAGTGATATCGGCTCTCATTCATCCACATCTGCAGCTGCATCCACATCCGCAGGCTATGTTGGAGAGGGTTTTACCATGCCTCACTTTCATCCTAGTGCTTCTACTAGTGCTAGTGTTTCTGCTTCTGCTCCTCCTAGTGGCACTACTACCTTTGGCCATAGAATCTATTGATCCAAGTTGGATAGTTTTTTTGTGCCATGCACTACTCCTAGGGCACAACCCTCGCTTGAGAGCATGGGTTGGAACAAGGAAGTTCATGATGCTGAAAGAAAACAAATTTGCGAATTTTGGTACTTTTGCAACATTCCATTTATTGCAGCCAATTAATTCGATTTTGATTTGATTGCTTTAAGTTTAAAAGTAAATTTTAAAATGTTTAGTTTGAAACTTTAACGCTGAACTCTACTTTGTCTAATCATAATCTATTTGTGACAGGTCTCCTTACAGGCAAGGCATGGTAGTTGTCGTAACCATTTGTAGGTCAAGGTTTAAAGCCCCTACTAATCATGAGTTAAGTGGCTTCCTCTTGTTAGAAATGGTTGAGGACATGAAAGTTGAGCTAGAGGACCACTGACAAGCTTGGAGCCAAAAGGGTTGCACCATCATGACAGATAGTTGGACCGATAGGAGTAATAGAACACTCCTAAATTTTCTTGTTTCTAGCGGAGGTGAATGATCATTCTACTTCCCTAAATGCATTGAATGATTTAAATTTTGATTTGTCGATTGATCCACGATAATTGATAATTATTTTGCTTTATTTTCAGGAGCCACCATGTTCTTGAAGTCCATTGATGTTTCCTCACATGTAAAAAATGTCACATACTTATGTGAAGCTATTGAGGAAGTCATATGTGAGGTGGGGGAAGAAAATGTGGTGCAAGTGGTGACGGATAATGTAGCAAGTTATATTCCTGCAGATAAACTTTTAACTTTTTAAGTTTTGATGGAGAGGCATCTATGAATTTATTTAAAAAAATTTTAACACATCTAAACTTCTAATTAATTTAAAATTGTTGCAGGTAAACTTTTGATGGATAGAAACCCGAAAAAAAATTGGTCTTCATGTGCGGCCCATTACATTGACCTTGTGTTGGAGGATATTGGTAAGCTTGAATGGGTGAAAGCATGTGTTGAAAGGACCAAAAATATCTACAAATTTGTCTACAATCAAGCATTGATCCTTAGCATTATGAGGCAATACATGGGGCAAAAGGAGTTGGCTCGTCCTAGTATCACGAGATTTACCTCAAATATCCTCACACTAAAATCTTTGATGAAATCAAAGGCAGCTTTGAGGCACATATTTGTTGGTGAGGAGTGGACTTCCTCATCCTATGCTATGACCACTACAAGGAGGGATGTGGCAGACTGCATTTTTTATGAGTCAGGTTTGGACCCCTTGTCTAGAGATCGTGCAAGTAAATTTATTACAATTTAACATTTAGTATTTACTTTTAATTTATATGCATATTTTTGTTTTGTTTGCAACTTTGTAATTTTTCTTATTTTCATGCACACTTGTGTGCTTAATTGTTTTTGTTTAACAATATATGTAGGTCACTAAGCCCCTAGTAGTTCTATGAGTTATTGATGGGGAGAAGCCCTCTATGGGCTACATATATGAGGTCATGGATAGGGCCAAGGAGGCCATTAGATCCATATATGCAGGAGTTGAGGATAATATGGCCCCATTTCGTAAATAATTGAGAGGAGATGGAAAAACCAGCTTCACAAGCCCATCCATACAGCAGCTTATTTTCTTAATCCGACATTTTGTTTCCGCAATGACTTCAAGGCAGATGTGGAGGTTCTTAGTGGCCTACATACAGTGCTACAAAAGATGTCTAGAGATGGGACAACTACAGTGCACAAGATAGATGCATATAATAATGAACAAGGGGTGATTTTTGCAAGCAAGATGTGCAAAGACTCTCGAACAACATTGCAGCTAGGTAGAAATATATTCTTAAGTTTATGGCTTATGCATTTTGATTTTATAATCTAGCCTTAAAGTAGGAAATGAGACTGATTTATTTTTTCTTTTCCTTATTTCAAATAGATGGTGGCAAATGTTTGGGCCTACAACCCCAAACCTTCAAAATCTTGTCATCCGTATTTTGAGTCAACAATGTAGCGCTTCTGGATGTGAGCGCAATTGGTCCATGTTTGAGCACATCCACTCAAAGAGGCGTAATAGATTGTCTATGGAGAGGTTGAATGGTCTTGTATTTGTTCATTACAACCTCCCTCTTAGGACCAGGCAGATTTTGGACACTAACTCCTCTCCAATCACTCTAGCAGAGATCGATCTAGAGTCTGAGTGGCTCATTGAGTCTATCGATCCTATCTTCACTGAGGAGGACCATAAGTGGGTTGACGACAGAGAGGCTAAGGTTGTGGCTATGGCAGAGGAGGATAGAGCACGATCAGACACCCATACAACTGATGTTGATCAGAGTGGCACCTCACGAGCAGAGACTATGGCTTCTTAGTCATCTGGGGGCTACCTTAGATGCCTTTGTAGGAGGCAGACAAACTACTCTGAGACTGAGGCCGAACTAGAGCCTAAGCCATAGACTTGTTTTTGTTTACAACTTTACACATATGTTTGGGAACATTTGATGTCATGGATTTTATATACATTTGACAATATTTATAATTCTGCATATCTATGTTTTCTATTTCCTTCAGCTACAATTTACGTTTGTACTCATGTGATGGATGTATATTTATGTATGTGATCAAATTAGCTTCTATTTGATGATGTTATAGCATCTTAAAGCTTTATTCAATAATGGGTGCATGAAACAAGTTTTAAATCGTTAAAAATCTCTAAGTTTCAAGGGTTTTTTTTCATTTTGTCGAGTCGTAGCCGAGTCACGAGTTGTGTCGGCCTTGTCGAGTCCGAGTCTAGGAACTTTGCTCTCCAAGCATCTAAGGCAATTTGAAGGCAATCTTCTCCATTGAAGCAAGCTTCTCTCCCATGATGGCCAAGTAGAGAAGATCTCAAGCAAGCAAGAAGATCCTTTATGCATTCTCATTCATTCTTCTTCCATAGTAAGTGTTCAATCAAGCATAACAACATTGAAGATCTAGGAGTGGCATTCATAGATCCAAACATTTGTGAAGGCATCCTTGATTCCATTCTACATTCCAAGGTCAACAACTTCAATACAAGTGACACTCAAGCATCTTCATGAATATGTGTGATCTCAATATCCATTCGTGAAGATATTGGCAAGGTAGATTGAAATATCCCAAACTCGAATACTGTCTCAAATCTGATTTGGGTATTCGAATCTTGACATGTTTTGCTCCATTTCATTGCAAACTAAAACATGCAAGGAAACAATATAGATTTCCAAAGAAATAAGCAATTTCAAAGACAAATCTATTGAAAATGATTCTGATATAAAATATGCATGGTTGTTACATCAAATATATTGTTGTTACAATGCTAGAACATGCATAAAATTTACATGGAACATACCCACATGATTCCACTCCAATATCATCAAGCCCCTGTGAGATATGATCATTTAAAGCATACGAAAGAAGATTGATTGACATTCAAGAAGAGTGACCAATACATAAGTGGAGCTGCTGCAATGAACATACTCACAAATAATCGCTGCAATATGAGGAGCTGAACAATGTAATGCACCTGTGAATCCTGAACCAAATCCACCAAGGGGGTTGACCTAGGTTACCATCCAAATCACCAAACCCTCTAGAGTTTCCGTCCTAGGGTTTTACTAGACCTTCAAGCAAAGCGTCAAGCTCATAGAGAAAAGACTCAAAATAAAAATAACAATCTCCAGAATGCCTTCACGATTCCCTTTTTTCTCCTTTTATAATAGCCTTTTCCCTAGTTTGAGAGAGATACTTTATTTCATTTATTTTATTGTATTTCCCTCCAACAAGCAACTTTATGTTGTAATTTAAAGTTGTCATTATAATAAAGTCACTTTATTAATTTAAGTGACTATTAATAATTCTTATTTTATTGAAGTCACTTTTAATTAAATTAATTAAAATAAATCCATTCTTTTAATATTTAATTTATTTGGACAACTTTAAAATAATTAATTTTATTTATTTATTTCACCAACATTTGGAAACATTACATAGATTTAACATTTACCTTCAGATTAACTTTCCTTTATGCAACCTTATTTCATTTTCAAGGTTGATTCCTAAACAAGGGTTTGACCAAGGCAAACCCCTTTCCACAACCTTTTCCCAGTTTTTTTGTGTGCAAATACAGGCAGTGCAGCTGTCGGAACAAATCCGAAAAGGTTAGGACTTGTGGGTCTGTCAATCAAAATTCTAGGCAAATTCCTAGGGAGCAAAATGCCCCAGGCTTCTTGTTCCCTAGAATAGAACACCCTAAGCATTTTGTTCCACCCGAAACAACTTTAGATTCAGTATACAGGTTGGTATAGTTTTCAGCTTTCCATTTCTGGTCATTTCAAGTTGCTATCTATTTTTGTCAATCTATAATTTCCCAAAACTATCTAATTTAGCTCATTTTAATCATTTACCTTGCATCATTAGATTAATCTCTCAAATCCATTACATTTCTTAATCATAATAGCAAAGGATCATTCCACTCACTTAGTGCTTTAGTCCTACTTGAGCCTATTGGGTCATCTTCCTTCCAAATGTGCATTAGGAAAGAGAGTGGACAATTATCTTGCATATACCATCTTCCTTCCACAAGTCCAGATCCGGACCCTACCCTGATCCAGCACAGACCGGTCCGCGGATCCGGACCTGATTCGAGGGTCCAGGGTCTAAATCCGGTAACAAAAGTTATTCTCAATCACCTGTAAATTGCAACCTGCATAGAAAGTCTTAATGGATGATGTCATCATTGAAGGATTAAAGTTTTTTTTCTCCCTCTAAGCACCTCATTATTCCTCTTCACATCAACAGATGAATTTCTCTTGAGAAAAGAGGTCACAACAATTATAAAAAATTGTCTCTCAAGCCACATAATCTATAAGTCCAAGGATTAGTCCATGTAATTTTCCTCATAACAAAAACTTTCATCCTTTTAGCAAGCAGTCCAAAATGTAGCAGCATATGGGGAATACAAAAAACATGCATCGGATGGAGATCAATAAGTGAGATCTGAACCCTGCCCGGATCCAGCATGGACCCGGGGGGATCCAGCGTGGACCCTCGAGGATCCTGCACGGATCCACACAGATCCTTAGGGACCCGTGGCCAGGCAACTTAAAAAGTGGGTCCAAACCACTTAAAAAAAGTTTTTTTTATTGATTTTTTTTGCTTCTAATTTCGAATTTTCATTTTTTAATTCAATAATTCAATGTGCTGATTTTCTATAGAATTGTGAACATAGATCAATGATCAACTATACTATTTAAATTTTTAATGTTTATCTTTGACATTTGGCATTGATCAATGATCAAGCATCATAGATTCATACTATGAAATGATTTAGTTTTAGAATTATGTATATTTCTCTTTTTTTTTGTATATATATATATATATATATATATATACACAAACCCATATGAATCATAATGGGAAAAAAAATTCATGAATCCACGAACCGGATTCTCGTACCCAAATCCATCCCCAAACGGCAACTTAGAGAATAACACATGCTGGTTTCTTTCATGCTGGTTATTGAATTTTTGAGAGTTAATGGTACCAAAAAAGAAATCTAGCTGGTGATTGTTAGTTTAGTCCACTTTTGATTGAGTTGTTTTCATCTTAGGATGCAGGGGAAATTTCAATTCTCCAAGAGCCAGCAAAAGAGGACAAGACTAGTGATACATTATTGACAAATATAAAGGCTTTTATTTATGAAATGATTACAATGTTTATAATAAGAAATGGTTCCTGATTTGTCAATAAATTCCCAACTTGCATGCCCAAATGCTACAATAAAAATATGTAGTGTAAAAAAATGGTGAGCCACAAAAAATCAATAATGACAATTAAGTGTTTCAGACTTTTCCCAGAACATATTATGCATCTCAGTTTTTGGGAGCCCTGTCAGGGAGTTCAAGCTATACCACAAAAGCTTAGACTCCCTCAAGGAGTTCCCAAAAGCCAAGGACCATAATAACTACAATGCTGGATCAGAAATATATATATATATATATGGCTGAGACAATATCCCAATGATTCCAAGGCATCTGATGTCCTCATTGTCAGCTTCCAAGACCAGGAAAAAACCTCCTCGCAATGTTTTGAATATTGTCCAAATTATTGCAAACATATACAAACTGTAGAGTCAAGAATTCTATACTTTGTGCTTTTTAGTATTTTACTACATATTTTGCACTCATTTTAGTGTCAGTCACCCCGAGACAGGATTAAGACTCATTTTGCCTAATTCTGAACCTGAAACCCTCACAAGCATGCCAAAGTTAACCCCCCAAAGATAATGCCTTCGACTGTCAACATGTCATTCCTCTCTGTTTGAATTGCTGTCTCCGGACACTAGAGGGCACATGGTAGTATCCCTTGCCAAATTTGAATGTTGCAGCCACCTGAACACTAACATTCACCACTTCTAACAGCCATCTTACCAACATCACTCCATAAAAGTACTCTTTTTCCCTCATTTTATTCTCTTGCTCTCTATTTCCCCACTCTCCTCTCATTCTTTGACTTTCCTCCTATGTTCCTCTTAACACTCCAATACTAAGTTTTCTGCAGACATCCATTGCAAACCCCCACTTGCAGATCAGCCACTCCACAACACTCAGTTGTCAAACTCAAGGAAAACCTTAAGCTTCTCCATCACCCTTGTCCTCTCTCCATTGAACTACACGTGCCACTCTTCAATCTAGCAAGCCTACTAAGAATTCACCCTACATCATTTTCCCACACCAGTCCCACACTTGCACTCCGGGAAGCATAAACTCCAACGATAATCATACTTAAGCCTAAAATATGCCAAATAGAAACCACATAAAAGGAGAGATAGAATGGAGAGAACAAACATCAACAAGGAGAACACCAAATTTCACGTGGAAAACCCTTTCGGGTAAAAAACCATGGCACATCAATAGCTTTCATTAACGAAATGGGCACCAACCCAAATTACATAAGTGAGCACTGTTTTCCCTCTCGGGACAACAGAAAGTAATTGCATAGACACAGTTAAATGCTAAGCATGTAGTATAAGATAATTGTATTCAAGTAATCATCAAAGTATTCCGTATATATTTCATGTCCAACCTCCGAGAGATTATATAAAGTACCCGAAGGGCCACGACCGAAACGTCGTGACGTAACTGTCTAACCTCTCGGTCGCTAATGACCGAGAGCAACATAATACTTTACTAATATAATAACCCGTACATACAATTATCCCGACAACAAGCACCAACTCATAGAGAGCACCAACGATCCTCGAAGCACCACTCCAATCAGTTGAAGCGCTAACTTCAGTTAGAACACCAATTCAAAAATACATTGAACCTGAAACAATTCTAGATTAGTTATCTTTTAAACATTTCACTTGAATCACCAGCTCAACATATAGTTTGTCAAAGACTTATACGCAAGAAAAACTCAAGTTGTTGTTCCTAGGAAGTGATCAACCCAAAAAGAACAGCCATGCCTAATAACATGAATTCTGTTTCCACCCCAATCTAATTTTTATACACCCAATTCCTTCAATTCCACCAACCCAAGAAATCACACGCCGCCAGCTTGCATTTTCAATTCCACAACCTATTACTTATTCAAACCCATAACATGCTTGACTCCCTTAACATACTCCACTCAAAAAAAAACACTGATCTATTCAAATGACTACACAAATCTACCCAGCTTCTTCAATCCCTTAAAAAACACAAGAAATCACACACCAAGTATGAAATGATGTGCACGGTCCTTTTGTCGCTTGCCTTCATGCTATATCATTAATTCATTTCACACCAATCTGTAGTAAGGTGTCGTTACTACCAAATACCCACATTTTCCTCCTATCAAAAAAATAAATATTTCCCACCACTCAAACATATTAGGAATAATTAACGCTACACACAAATTGCCAGCATCGACTCTTTCATTTAAAAACACTCCATCAGAAAAGCTCAACTCTATATGCTCTGCACAAACAAGAAATGGATGAAGAGAATATATTTACTTCATAATACAAAAAACAGCTCCACCAAGCTTTGACTACAATTTTATCGACTCCTTAACATGCCTTATTTTAGAATGATATTGGTCTCAGTAATCACACCGTCACCAATTTTCCTTCACCCGCTAACATTAATCAAAAAAGCGATTCACGAAAAACACCCAGCTATTATAAGAATAATCCTCATGTGACTCATAACCACTCGAATGAAGAACATCATTCCACTTTAAAAATGCATCAATTCATTCATGAAACGGCTCCTTCATAAAGGGTTCGGTTGGGGAGTCTTATAATTGACTTCTGAATAATTCTTTTAATGCTAATAGAAGAGCGTTACACCAGTCTAAAGCCACCACCATTGCACTAAGGAATGATGGAAAAAATTAAAGACTTTGTTCCCCAAAAAAACCCAAGCATTAAAGAGTACGTGGACTATATATGCGATGAAACCATACATAGATTTGCCATCACACACCTGAAGCTGCCACATTTATATTTCATAGAAGTCAACCCTTTTGAATATTCAACAATGACATGGCAATCTAACCTAGTACAAAGAAGTAGACAAGCAACCAGCTCAAGCACGCAACCAAGTAGCTCAAACAGACAACCAAGCAGCTGATGAAGATCTGATGAATAATCAGCAGCTTGATAAGTATTTCATTCCAATTCTCTATTACTTTGAGTAATCCTCCAAAATCGAAACAACCTTGATCATCAACTCTTGACATCAATGACAAAATAATAAAACATTCAACAGCTTCTTCACCACCTTTGTCCTCCTTCCATTGCATTCAATATAGCAAGTTTTCTGGAGTTTCACCCTACACCCTTTGCACTACCACTCTCACACTTGCACTCCAAGAAGAATACACTCAGACTATTATCATACTTGAGCCTAAAATGTGCCAAATAGGGGCCAAACTCATATCATTATACTTGAGACGGGCTCCTAACCACAAACCCAATTTTTATCACATTAAAACTTGACAGGTTATTTCTTGCTGCTGTTACCACATACTCTACTTTCTACAAGCACCACAGACAAGGTTTTTTGGCAAATAACTTGAAAAAAGTTTTAGGTCACAGTACTCAAAGGACACTACCTTCTAAGGGAGGACACCATAATAGAAAAACTTGCCAAGAACTTGGCTGACTCGCCATGACTTGTAGGTTTGCACCACACCAAGTCAACTTGGACTCGTGAACCAAGCTAGGGGCAAGTCGGGCTGGGTACTCAGCAAGTTTTTGCTGGGACTCAACCAGGTTGTTTGCTCAAACAGGGTCTTGTATAAAGAAGTTGAAGAGGATCCTGTAACGAGAACTGCATAAGAATGCTGCAAAGAAGATTCAAGGAGGATCCCATTAAAAAATTAAAACAGGAATGTCTTACAATAATTCCAAAAGGATCCTGTTTAAAGAATTTGAACCTGATTCAGTTAAAAGAATTTGAAACTGATCCAGTTTAAAGGAATTCAAACAGAATCCTGTAAAAAGAATTCAGAATATGTGCAGTAGTTTTATTTGAACTGAGTCTGTTAAGGTTCTTTTACCCAATTCTTTCTGAATTATTTTAACAGGACCCAGCTAAAACAATACTATGAAAACATAAGCAACAAGATCTAATTAAAAGAGCTTGTAGAGGACCCTATTAAAATGACTTAATTAAGTTGCTCTTAAAGGATTTGGGCAGGATCTTCACATAATTATTCTAACATATTTCTCTTAGAAGAAATTGAACAGTACTCTCTATAACAAATAATATATAAAAGAACTGCATTCTCTTAAAATAGATACACAAAAAAGTCTTCTTTAAAGAATTTTAGGGAGATTATTTAAACAGATTCTGTTACATGTACTTGAAAACTCTCTAATGCTTCCACTGCCATTCCTTAAATCCTCCATTTCTGCTAACGTTGCTTTATGTATTTTGCTTTACTGTGGTTAATAGTGAAGCTAGCATATGGACCCTCCAAAGACACCTTGAGAACAAAGAATGTGCAAAGTGTAGCTCGAATGAAGGAAGACAATATATTTTCTTCAAACATTTCCATTGTGTGATGGTATTAGCCACATATACAGGTATCCTGGTTCATGAAATTTGAACCAGAACAATCAAACAAGGCTTAAGGAGATTATTTTAAAACCAAACCAGCAAGGAAGCATTCTTTCAAACAAGTATACAAACCTTTGATAGCCCTCACAAACAACTTTGGCCTATAGGATGTCATAAATCATCTCATTTCAAAGGGATAATTAGAGACAATACTGTAGCTCAAATTATAGAAGACTACCTTTCCTACATGACCTAGTTTTTCACAGTCAACCTCCAGTGTCATAATAAAGTGTTGAAATTAAATAGGATACTTACTGCATTTAACTTGTTAGCTATGACAAACCTAAATGTCCCAGGCTGTGACCCAGTACAAGTGCTAGGTGAACATGACAAAAGAGCTATCCCTTAATATTAAACTAAAGACTGTTCTAAAAAACATTTGAATTTACCAAATCACTTCTTCTTTTTTCATAAAACCCTAACTTTCCTCACAACTTGCCTTCCGTCTTCCGTCCTGAACTGTCCACTACAATCATAATAGATACATGCTCTACTTTCTTTTCAAACATTGAAGCAGAGCCTTGGGTTTCTTTCGTACAGTTAACTAGCCCTACTTTTGACATATGAAGGTCATGAGTTCAATTCGAATGGCGAATAGATCACTAACATCAATAATTACACAAATACTGTACAAGTATTGATATGCGATGCTAAATGCAGAGATTTATGTTAACAGCAAACTTTAGATACAAATCTCAGATTCAAATTGCATGTCATAACAGAAGATATGCATCATAGATAGAATTAACAGTGCAAAGTACCTTTAGTGCCGTCTTAAGCCAAAAGTTTGGCTGTAATTCCTTCGAGATCCGCGCCAATTATCAAACAATCCGTCTAAATACAGAGACTCGGAGTGCTACAGATGATATGAGAAAGTTGTGGAAACGATTAAGAAATTTCTCAATTGAGCGTACCCGAGGTATACATTCATCTAATAGATGCGTATAAATGACACTTCTACGGTTTTGGCTATATACGTAGAATCGTGAAAGAATTAGACAGGGGGAGACTATCTAAAGTTACGGTCATATGAGGAGGACCCGCTTATGATTTCATGAGATCATTTCGCTTTGAACATTCTTTCCCTAGAAATCAGGGTTGTGCTTGAATACGCTAATATTTAGATATTTTATGGGTGATAAACCCATTTAGGAGGAGCCCTTAAGATAATCCTTTTTCACAATTATTGTAATTAATCTTCCACATATTGAAAATTGTATATCCTTGTCCTTTTCTTTTGGACCCTCTTGGACTACTATAGATGGCATATTCTTGAATAAAAGTAAGTCAAAGTCTTTTTTTATTATTATTTTTTTAATTTTCAAGGATTGGTTTCTAATTTTTTTTATCTTTCATTCATTATTATTGTTTACATTGTTGGTGACAAACTAATTTGCTTTTAATTTCAAATTGAACTTTGTCAATTAGTCATTGTAAGTCGGGTTAGTGTAAGTTTATGTAAATTTGAATGTTATCTTGTTGTATTTAAGGATAAATTATAATTCATTATCATCATTATCTACATCTAAGTGCATCCATGACACATCCATAAAGAGTGAAACTAGAGGATTGGGCATTTCACCATCTTAGGATATTGCATACTTACTTGATGTCCTCAATATATGTTTGTTGTTATGAATTGGTTCAATTAGGACTTAACCAATAGGGTACAAATTCTTGCCTAGCAAGTTCTTAAACAATGTTTCTCAACACTTCTCCACTCTAAACACAAGTACAACAAGCCAAGTCATATTTACTTCTCTAATTTGCTTATGTGTATTAGGTTAATTCTCAAGCACTAGACTTACTTCCACAACCAGTAGGTTCACTTAGACAAGCGTGAATATGAACTAGAGTGAACTACAATCAATTTACAAATTCTAAAGGCATTTGTCTAACCAAGACCTTATTTTTCGCACATTGTTGAACCAATTCCTAACATCTTTACTAGCATATTCCTCCATCAATCTAGAGCAAAGTATTACATTTAATTTATTAAATTGTGTAAGTATAATTATGCATTTATTGTTCTAGTCCTAGCTTTGAAAATCTAGATTCTTATTATGGTTTAACTATTTGCCTTAGGTAATTTATGATTAAAGCATTCATTTCCATCATATTTTAATAGTGAATATGAAAATTTCTACATGAGGAATGGTTTTGCCTTAGGGTTGATTCCTTTTTTATTATGGTTTCAAATTTACCTTATGTGATTATATTTACTTTTAAAAACTAATTAGAGATTAAATTATCCTTCATTTATGCTTCATTGGTGTACCTCTTCAAGGTTTTTTGCTTATTGTTGGGTGAAATTTGTCTACTCTCCTATATCAAATGATGGTTTAAGGTTGTCAATTTTTCTCAACAACTCAAGAATAAG